>MU182202.1:390785-443599 GCA_016904865.1 Pissodes strobi
GATCGGGAGGGTTTGAGCTTACAGGAGGAGCGTTTTGCCTTAATTAAAAGGGAACTACTCAACCAGAAGTTGTCGTCTACTTGATTTGCTCGTTCTTTTATACTAAATTTTGTTGATATTTGACTGGTTGTTTTTAAAACATGTTTAGATAATACTCACAATATTTGATCCTTCAATGTCAAGTATCAAGTTCAAACGTTAGACTGAGTGTTCTTTTGTTATTATGCTTTCTAGTTTACAATATTTTAGATGAATATTCAAGTGCATTTAACGTGAACAAAGAAAAAGCCGAAGCAGGCGAGAAAAGTCAAAATAGACCAACAAGTCTAAAGTTTATGTCGATTTTACGAGCTAACCGTCACGTTATTGTGTTATTTTATGCTGTCCATACATAATGCATAAAGGGATATAAAAATGTTTTGTACATACGAGTCTGGAAAACGTACTAAAGTCTACATACATTCGAAAGCAAAATACGTGTTATAGTCGAAATTAAAAGTTTGTTACTTTCTGACTAATTTGTTAGTTCAATGGCCGAATCTGTGATCGTTTTGAGCCTGTTCTTGGATCGCATATAATATTACTGACTTCCTCACTAAAATGGCACAAACTGATTATAAATCTGTAATTTTGCTGGTGAAATCACATTGTAAATTAAACCTCTTTCTACCAATTATCAAAGGAAATTCCGCTAGGTTGATTCGATAAAAGCCATTCCATTCCACGAAATTCGACTGGTTAAGTTAATTGCCCAGAATTAGTCAGTCTAAAAATATACGTTTTCTAATTCGTCAGCCATTGTCGTTCAAATGTTCATATTTCACTTAAACGCTATTGCCAATGCTTTTTTGCAATAAGGCCCAACTAACCATTACTTTAGAATCGAGACCATAAAATGATTGCAAGTTCTTAATTCCCGTTTATTAAAGCAAACTAATTCAAGACATCCATCAATATAAGGATTTAAAGAGATTACTTCCTTCTCTTATATTTATTGGGTTTCGTCAGTATTAAGTTAGTGATTGATTGCGAGAGAGTCTATTTTAGATGGTCTATGGATTGAAAGATATACTATTTCATTATTATTGAAAAGCGGAATGAATGATATTAATATCGTCAATTAATTAGTTATTTAGTTCATTTTGCAAAACTTCATGAAAGTACATAAACAGAGAACGTTTTATTGTTTAAAACCAGAACCTGAGTTGTGGTCTAAACGAATTAAAATATGTTTATAGTTACCCGACGAAAAAGGAGAACAATGCCACAACTAGCAAAAACTAGTTAATACTTCCTGATCAGCCAAAATGGACTTAGATTGCCATTACAAAACTAATGCAATTCTTCCTTTGCATATTATGACATCTATTGTATTACAACATACTTCGATTTTTAATATCCCCCTGAAATATATCTGGACGTGATCAGGGCTATTGGCTGGCCAATATATACATATATAAACCACAAAATAAATTTATTATTGGATACATTTGGCAAAGGTCGTTGTGCTGCTGTCTAGTAGTATTTAATATCACTTATCACCAGATATGTTTCTGTTTAATTTTGGAGATATTTGAAATGTACCTACCCAGTCAACAACACAAAATATTAAGAGTTCTTCACCATTGAACTTTCGTAGGCACAAAATCGTTTGTTGTGCGTGTAAAACATATTTACCTTTAATAGTCGCCATATTTACCCTGCCGTGCCACTTGCCACAATCAGTGCTGTTTCTGACGAACACCATCGTTTCTTATACGAGCCTTTAAGCTTATTTCTAGTACTGTTCGCTCAGTTGCCTTTAGTGTTGTACTTAGTCTGCTTTCACTTCTAACTTTAAGTGTGTTGGTTTTCATGTTATACGTTTTTATGATTTGACTATCTGCTTTATTGAGTGTTGCACTCAATGTTCCTACCCCAGTCCACATCATTTAAACTTCTCTTGATATTTTAGCTGTTTGGTTTTCTTTGCCCAGTATTATCGTATTTTCTAAATACGTGAACTTTTTCTGCTTCTTAATCTCCTAGTTGTATGACGCCCAGATCTAAGGTGATCACGTGGTTTTGTCAATAGTCATTTTAAAGCCGATTTTTTCTAATTTTGCTTGTAATTCGGCTAGCAATTCAGGAAATTAACCGTACGTCGAAGCGTATGTCGCTAATCATCAACCAACTACATACACATATAACTTTGTGTTCCCAATTTAGTTACCTGAACCCATGTATAAATAGCTTTGGAAATATTGTATTTCCTTGCCTGGCACCTGTATTCGTAGACCCATTTGGTTGATCTAATTGTTTGTTTTTAATGTCACGTCCTCTTTGTCGTGCGGTGACACCTTGATCAGCATGTGGGTAATGTAGCTCAGAGAAGATCGATCTGCGCCCGGTGAGAAGCTATTTGTCAAAAACTCAATTAATTTATCAATTGCTACAAAGCGCATGTCTTTTGGGTAGAGACATAATTTAAATTTAAATCTTGGCCACTGTTTGTAATAACATTTCTTAAGAGTTGGGTTGTGTTTTATTTATGGTTAGCTTTGCTTATTTAGTACATTTCGATCTTAGCTCCGACTTTGTTTGCTTTGCTTTGGAGGACTCAATACAGAAAAAACCTTTCCAGAGTTGAACTTGGCTGCTAAATTCTGGATAGGGTCGCTGGTTGTAAGAAAGCCAGGGGAACCTTCACAAGTTAATGCACATGCGCACTGGATGAACGGTGTGAGAACAAGCCTACCACTAATCCACTCGAGAATTAATTTGATAAAATTTGCTGACCGTTGCTTAAGGCTGATTATCGCTTACGTTGTTTGCTCGCATTGCTTATGGCTTGCTTTGTATAACATTTTTCAAATTCAAGTTCAAACTTAGGCCAGAATGAAGAACAGGTATGATATTCATTTACTAGTTTATTCATTTTAGTATTTCACAATAATGTAAAAGAAAGTAGTAAATTATATGGCTAGTATCATCAGATTATGCGTTTTCTGTTGACCCTTATCCGTGAAGCATTATATTTTGTTCCTGTGCTTGTGTTATGTCTAAAAACGATATGTTAAGTATGTGAAAATATAGAACCGTATATTAATTGTTTTGAGTTTGCTTATTGCTGGGAGAGAGTTTGTTGAAAACTCTTCATTGTAAAATAGCTAAAATATTTAACCATCTTCCTCGAAGGTTGAGAAATCAGGAATGTGATAAAATGTGTTAAAAACAAAAACAGAAAAGTCCTTAATTGTAGAAAAGGCTTGTTTTTTAACGAAAGGGCACCCGAGTGCCAAACCGGAAAGGGTCAAAACTCACTCCCGTTCCTTCAATTTTCGGATTCGCGAACCATAAAACCTTCAGTCTTTTGCTAGATAATTCCCCTCGCACATCCCTGATTAAGCTTGGAATCGTACTTCTCTATCTGTACGTACAGATATAAGCATGCTCTCTTAAGGAGATTGTTTTGCGCCTTATGCTGCACTAACTACACAACTATCTAAATGAAGGCTTCGTATCACTCGCGTGAAAAGTTGCTACAATCTGGTGTCATTCCCTCACTTACTTAAAGAGTTAGTTCTTAAGCTTCAAATTTCAGACGAGAAGAATATTTAAGATGTATTTCGTTCAACGGATATAATACCAGTGATGCCGTCGAGACGAGAGATTCTCGTCTCTCGTCTCGCCTCGTCTCGTCTCGACGAGACGAGAGAGGTATTTTCTCTCGAATGAAACCTCGAGATGAGACGAGAGAAAGATGCTCTCTCGTCGAGAATTTCTCGTTTTTCTCTCGATCTCTCGAGCAAAAAATTGGCATAATAATAATAGAAAAAACCAACCATCTTTATGATTTTTTCATACATAAGTAATTTGGTGATACAAATTGTATTAAATTCGGAGTTAGCATACACATTTTCTACACTTATAGTCGATTTCCCAATGTCGAGTTAACTCTTAACTCGTGAGTTACCCTCAATTTTCTATAGAAAATCTGTTAAGTCGGAAAAATATTTTTTTTTGTTCTTGATGTTCATTTTATTCATAATTATATGGTAGTACCGACTAGCGCTAAATATGTATATTTTCAGGTGTTTAAAGAGTGTCTTAGTTAACCATTTTTCGCACTTTTATCATAAAATGTGTAAAAATAAAATTTCGTGGTTTATTATAGGTACCTACCTATATAATTTTTGCATATATTCATTTATCCTTTTTAAGAAACGCATATTTCATGTGAAATCATTTCTTTTCTAGCGATTTAGATCCCCATGGAATTTTACCCCCATATCATGGTGACTTTACACAAATTTTAGATACAAATATATGTATTAATAATTTGTAAATAACAACAATATTTAATATCGGAAGAGAAAAGTTCGAAATTAGACAAGTTTTTTAGATAACGATGTATGTTTTAAGAAAAAAAAAGTTATCAAACAGAATATGTTAAAATCGCGGCAAAATAATCCCGCGTTAAAGTATATATTATATAGTGTTTAAAACTAATTTTCATTCAGGGAAACTGGCCGTGAACGCTATTACTGCTTGTAATATTAATGCATCTTTATATCTAGGTTAGGCACGACAAGATTTTATCGTATACTACTTTTACGAGACATAATAAAGTTAACATTTTTAGTTAGAAACCACGGAAAATATTAAGGAATCGCCTCATTACATATAATAAGAAAAATGATCTTTAATTCACTCCAACAAAATATCTTCTAATATAGTTTGCATTGCCAAACAATGCTGAGTTAACTACCAAACTTATTCATAAATATAGGATTTGTACGAAATTTAGTACCAACCCGATATACATTCTAACCGTACACCACTAAATTATGCTTATACTGCATTATGCAAATGCTGTTCCGACGAGAAAACACCGTTGAGACTTTGTGAGAAGCGACTTGTAGGGCGCTGATGTTGTTAATTTGTTTAATAAATAATCGTGCAGGATTACGGATTAAACATGTAAATTGCTAATTCTCATAATATGTTATACAAGCTACCGCGTTACAGTGTGAAAGAGCGGTGTTCCTGTTACTCATTGAATATACTAATATTAATTGCAATTACTTTACCACCAGCGTAAAATATTGCCTCTTACTCGGCTTCATTCGAGACGCAATCAATTTTGTTTAAAAAAAATCTGGGATTTATCCAATTCTTGTCAGTATTAAAACTATACCAAGAAAATTGAAAAATGATCAAGAGTAAAAATCTAAAAAATAAATTCTACTGATTTATTGAAAAATACGACAGAATACGATGTATCGGATAATCAAAGAAAAATGACAGCCAACCAATTAAAAATTTCCAACAGCAAATTTTTAGTCAGGTTCTATGATATGTACTGAATATACTAACACTTACTTAGTAGTAATTTATTTTACAGAGTCTTTAATATATATTCCATATAAATTCCACTTACCCTCCACGGCTGGTGTTGAACAGTGACGGATCCATGGTTTAAATAATTGCGGCTTTTATTATAAAAACAGTAAGGGCCCACTTTTTCACACCAAACTGCAGAAAAAGGTCGGCGCTATTGTATGCAATGAACATTCGTTATGATTAATCTCACCACATACGTCAAAATCTATCATCGGATCATATGAACTAATGGCACAGATTACTCTCTGTGCTAATGGGTTAGAGAAATAAATATTTATATGGGTAGCGTTAAACAAAAGGCGTTTACATTTTTCAGTTCAGACCTTCTTTACTTTCTTATACATCCTATAGTAAAATTCTGTATATTACCTGTACTTACCATAAAACGAAATCGGTACAAAAAAAAACAGGGATGACTACAAATTAATTTAAATCAGAGCCATAATTCGGAGCCGTACAACGCATTGAGCGCCCTCGAACGGCAATTTCACGGAAAATAGACCCTAAAAAGTTAATTCTTTTCCCTTGCTTTACATGTTTTATAGCTTAGATAGCTTAAATGTTTCCCTAAACAGGGTGCTCATTGCACGGGCTGAACATCGTAACTTTAAACGAGTCACCACGGATAGTCGCAACTCTCTATAATAATTATTGTGCCTCAATTTAATGAATTAAGAATATTTTATATAGAGTGGGCAAACATATTTCATTATTTAATCGCTTGTGGAAAGGTTCACCTCGGTCAAACATCCAGAAGAAGGACAAGACAAGGAGGCATTTTTGAGCCAAACTGTTTATAAAATTAGGTGAAAAATTGAATCAATTCATAGAAAGAAACCTTAATGGAAGTTAACAATTCGCTTATTTTATTATTTCTAATATTACGGCAAATTAATTTTTTGTCATACGCTCCCAAAAATAGCTATTTTACGGACTCATTTGAGTCCGTAAAATGCTTCTTTTTAGGCCTAGTCCCTAAAAGTCGTCATGGCAACTTTTACGGACTATTCCAAAATTTTTGAATATGTCTAAATGTCAAATTTCGAATGACATGACAAAATTGTCAAATAGTTGCTACGATATCAAATTCTAAGCTAACTTTGTCGTACATTATGATTTCAAAAATTATGGTAAATTTGCAAATTTAGGCGTTCTGACGAATTGCAAAAAGCGTATAAATGAAAATTAAATTTTGGGAGCGTATGACAAAAAATAGTGTTTGTCACACGTACCTAAATGAAGTTTTTCAGGACTCATCTGCTATTCCGGACTCGGCTAACGCCTCGTCCGGAAACAGCAATGATTCGTCCTGAAAAACTCCATTTTAGGTACTTGTAACAAAAATAACTATTTTAAGTTGATCTTCGAAAAATGGCGTAAAAAATTCAGCTACCTAATCTATATATAGAAGCGGTCTATGTTATAAAAGATATAAGCTTATACATTTATTGTGATGATTTAATCTTAATAGCTGCCTTAAATTGAGACAAAAATTAGTCATTGAGAACACGTCATTGCTGCACTAGAACATTTAAAATGATTACTTCATTTATTATAGCTTTACACACCACATTTACAAACTACTTAATTTAGAACTCGACTACGATTATTATAGCTTGTTTTAAAGAGCCGTATTTACAAACTAACCCAAACTACCTCAATTATTTTGCTATAAGGTTTATTCGAAGAACCCTAATTTAGAACTCGACTACGATCATTATAGCTTGTTTTAAAAAGCCATATTTCCAAACTAACCCAAACCACAGCTTAGTATAATAATCAGCTGGAACTCTCTCGGCCGGCACCTTTGAAGTATTGTCCAGGAACAGAAAAAGATGAAAGTCACGCTGTCACTCTCTCAGTGGGGAGAGAATCCGGCAACGTACTAAGGATATTTTTTTTTGGAATTACAGTACCGTATTATCAGGTTGTTGGTTTTTGGTTAAAATCGGATGCTATGCTGATTACTAGTGATTGTTAAGGAAACCGAATTAATAACACATTGAAACAATGCAATTACGCAATTTCTACAAGGAGAGTATCCACATGGTGTAGTAATTTCACAAGTCGAAAAATAAAACAAACAAAAAATATGGTCAATTGAAAATCACAAATAAATATTAGGTAATTAAATTCAAATAAATACTAAAATCCATACATTTGAAGGGAAGCAGTGGAAAATACTTTGGTATCATGAGAGTGATTTTTCAAGGCCATGCATGTAACGACAAAGTATATGACCCTCTCTCCCTCTTTCTCTCTTATGGAATTGGTAAATAATTATTCAGTTTATATGAGACGAAGTGAAACGTGAAAGTAACCGAAAGTTGATTGGACGACTAACCCAAACTAACCAAATCTATTAAAATTGATTATAACGTATCGAAACTGGTTCAAATGACTAAAGTATCTAAGTTGAGACTAAGTGAAACTAACTGAGAGTTGATTCGACGACTAACCCAAACTAACCAAATCTCTTCAATTGAATATAACGTATCGGAACCTGTTCAAATGACTAAAATAAGTTGAGACTAAGTGAAAAAAACCGAAAGTTGATTAGACGACTAACCCAAACTAACTACTTTATTAAAATTGATTATAACGTATCGGGACTGGCTGAAATAAGTAAAATACGTTGAGACCGAGTGAAAGTAACCGAAAGTTGATTGGACGACTAACCAAAACTCACCAAATATATTAAAATTGATTCTATCGTATCGGAACCGGTTCAAATAACAAAAATAAGTTGAGGCTAAGTGAAAATAACCAAAAGTTGATTAGACGACTAACCCAAACTAACCAAATGTATTAAAATTGAGTATAACTTATCGGAACTGGCTCAAATAAGTAAAATAAGTTGAGTTGTGTAAGTGAAAGTAAACAAAAGTTGATTAGACGACTAACCAAATCTATTAAAATTTATTATAACGTATCGGAAGTGACTTAAATGACTAAAAGTTGATTAGACGACTAACCAAAACTAACCAAATCTATTAAAATTGATTATAAAATATTGGAACTGGCTCAAATAAGGAAAATAAATTGAGACTCGATAAAGAAGTTTTCACTTGTATCACGTGTACTGTGCGACTCGCGACTTTTTGTTATTATTTTTTTAAATTTAATTTTTTTTATTATTTATTGTGCATTGGGGTAAAAAGCAAACGAACCTGTTTATTAAATTTTACTATTTTCTATTTTTATTAAAATTAGAGGCTCCATTTTCCCACTTAACAAAGAAATAAAATAACATATTTTTATAGAATATAATAATATCAAAAACTTAAACTATTTAAAATTACGCCTAAGAAATAAATAATAAAAAAACATATTAAAATTAGAAAAAAATTTGCGAGTATCACAGTACACGTGATAGATGTGAATCTTTTTTTATCGATTCTATAAGAGAGAAAGAGTGTGAGAAAATCACATACTTTATCCCTCTTGCGAGACGAAAACTTCGTATATTGTGTCGTGACGCGGCCTTGAAAAATCACTCTCATGCAGCCAAAGAAGTATTCACCTCAAAAGCATTTGCATTCGATTCGTCTTTCAATTTCCGATCTAACGCGGTTAGTTTCACTTAGTCTCAACTTATTTTAGTCATTTGAGTCGGTTCCGATACGTTATAATCAATTTTAATAAATTTTCTCCCTGCACTGTTTTCATTCGCTAGGCCGAAAATATCCCATCCAGAGTCCCATCTTTATTGCAAAAACAGACAATAACCTCACTTGCCAAATAATAGGAAGGTGTATAGTGTGTGGAGCTAGTGAAAAAGAAGTAGGAAAATTGTTCTCTTTTCCTGCAAATCTTGAAAGGTAAGTTGTTACTTTACAAACTCATTTAATTAGGCAAAATAGAACAGCACTATTAGATGAGCCTAGAGATGAACAATGCGCTCAAATTGAGGCCTAAATAATAATTTATTGAAGAAAATACCTGACGTAATAAAGCTTGCAGCAATTTTTGGTGTAATTATTTATCTATTTACCTAAGTAACGGAGGAATATTACAATAGGAGCCTGTACGAACCCTAACATCTACATGTTCATTGTTCAGATGCCTACAATTTTTCACGTAAAATTGTTAGTAAGAAATATTGCCTTTATTTTCATTCTCTGAATGCACAATCCGGCCACCAGTAAATAAAATCTATATGAATACACCTAGGAATATGCATGGTGTTGTTGATGACATGCTTTTACATGCATTTCGAAGTACATTCCAAGCTGTCAACTGTATTAGTGTTGTACCAATGACACATTACCACAGACAGACAGCACATGCCATTTAAATAATTTATGTAAAAATGTTTTAGGTCAAGATTATAGCAGGAGCATTTGGGAATGAAATTCTCAGGAGATTCACTGCAGAATTACAGAATTTCACAATAAGCATTTCAAAAGAGAGATGTATGTAGATGCTACACGATATAAACTCTCAAAAGCAGCAGTACCATTTGCATGGATTCAAGAACCTTCTACCTCGCGTTCCTCTTCCTAGTTAGAAATATTTCAATATCCAGTAGAGACTGCCTTCTTAGAAGGTGAAGGTAGGTACTGGGATATTAAAAATTATACATATTGATAAAAGATGGCCATGGAATGCGTGGAAAACGTCTGTCTTATTTTATGCAATTATTCTTTTAAAATAATTCTAATAAAATTGTCAAGTTCAATGTCATACTGACATTCTAAGACAGCCGGGTTATATTACATAGCCAACTTTTATCAATACAATTTTTGACATTTCGAGAATACAGCTTAGTACAGTAATTAAGCTGTGTCGGTATTTGTTGCATGCTGCACGGCAGTTTAGCAATATTATTACCATTTTATTTGAAATTGAACTTTACTACAAGACTAAAACTTCTTAGTTTCTTGCCAAGCATAAAAAGTTTTGAGGCTGTTGGTAATAAAAGATATAAAAGCAATTTCTCAGGACTATGTATAGTAGATAGCTACATTGAATTTGAAAGTGGTTAGGTGTTTCTCGAAAGATGATATTTCATTTAGATTTAAATTTTTTTAGATCTTGAAGCAACAAGTTCCAAAAGCTTTGTCAAATCGAGCAAATTTAAATGCTGGACGAAATTTGTTTAAGGATATGCCCTCTCTTACAGCAGATTTTATTGTGTCACAGATACGGTGCTTTAGAAGCAAATCAGCAAAAGGAGACGGTGGACTGTTGATGGTGTTCCAACTATATTTAAGCAAAGTCGGAGATGCTACAAACTACTGCGATTCTTTGATGCACTGTCACATTAAATATCATTTGTGAAATACATAACACTCTTGTTATTGTTTATGTCAGGGTTCTTTTAAATATGGATCAAATAAACTTATTTTTAATTTTTATTATGTACGTATAGATTCTTCCGTCACTTTTACAAAAATGTAACTCAAATAAACATTTTGAACATTTACTTATATTTTTGTTGTAAAGAAGATTTACATTATGGTTCTGTTAATTTGATTTGTTAAAATATATAGAATCTTGTCACCAATAAAATACAACAAAAAATATGTACACTCACTTTATATCCCTAGGTTAGGTTAGTTTTTTAATTATATAATATAAATATTAATAAATAATTTTAACAATTTCTAATGGAAGAATTAGTGTGCACTGAGTGTGTTCCTATTTTTGCATTAACCAGCATCAGTAAATAGAGACGAAAATACACTCACTCTTCCAATAGATTTCGCTATTTAATAAAGAAACATAAAAGTTCTTAGCACCATCTACGGTCACCTTTCATCATGCACGACAAAGACGGAGAATAAAATGGGACATGATTTTAACACACGTTTGACTATCTGATTATTGTCACTGGTAAGGGTTCAATAATTTAATATACGCTTCAAACTACATTGGTCCAATAGTATATTGTATCTTGTTACAAACTAACAGACAATTACACAACTAGCGAACATTTATGTTGGGGTTTGGAACCTTCGGCAACATGCACTAAAGCGGAGTTATATCCACAATACTGAAACAGAATTATTGCAATCTCCGCGCGTCGTTGTTTGCTTAATCAAGCGGAACCAAAGGAACCAATTCTGGAATCCCACTAGTCACGCTTGATCAACCAATACAATGGACTATACGGAATAGGCCCTCTATCTCTATTTAAACTATTCTTACATTTAATAATTTCCATACATTTATATGCGTCCAATAATCTCCTATCAGTTATATTATGAACTAGTTTTAAATTTTTAATTGTTATTCTATGATTGTTATCAAAAGCATGCTCGGCAACACTTGATTTTATTGTTCTATCATACTTTAAATGAGCTATGTGTTCCTTGAATCTCGTTTCTTCTAGTTTGCCCAACAATCCATGCATCCAATTTCATATATTCCACTTCTTTCTAATATTTCAATTTTGTCCTTTGGACCACCTAATAATTTCTTAATGTTGAACTGAGTGTGGTATACTAATTTTAAACCTACTTCCTTAAAGACTTTTTGGAGTCCTTTACTATACTGAGGATTATATAGTATCGAGACATATTTTGTATTTTCATCTTGATTGACGAGGAAGTGGAATCACGAATAGTCTTTCTAAACAAGTGCCTATTAATTAGTCTATTATTAAGTTAGTATTGAATCCATTATATTTCGCTATATTCACTCAAAATGGCCAGCCTTAATTTTTTGGTACACTGTATGGTTAACTTTCCTCTCATCAGAGAAAGATTTAATAATGAAAAGAAGACAATTAAGAATATAGCGAAAGTTAATGGTTTCAATACTAACTGAATAAATAGACTAAGTAATAGGCATTTGTTTAGAAAGACCACTCGTGATTTCACTTCTTTCGTCAATCAGGATTAAAAAATACAAAATATGCCTCGATACCATATAATCCACAGTATACTAGAGGACTCCAAAAAGTCTTTAAGGAAGTAGGTTTAAAATTAGAATACCAAACTCAGTTCAACATTAATAAATTATTAGGTGGTCCAAAAGACAAAATTGAAATATTAGAAAGAAGTGGAATATATGAAATTGGATGCATGGATTTTAACCAAAAATATGTTGGGCAAACTAGAACATCTATACAAACGAGATGCTTTTGATAACAATCATAGAATAACAATTAAAAATTTAAAACTAATTCGCAATATAACTGATGGGAGATTATTAGACGCATACGAAAGTATGGAAATTATTAAATGTAAGGATAGTTTAAATAGAGATAGAGGGCCTAATCCGTATAATCCACTGTATTGATTGATTAAGCGTGACTAGTGGGATTCCAGGATTGGTTCCTCTGGTTCCGCTTGATTAAGCAAACATTTAGTATAAAAGCGAGTTAGGTAGAGTTTTAAATTTAGTTTTAATAACATGGTTAGCGAAACGCGCGTCGAGTGCAATAATTCTGTTTCGGTATTGTGGATATAACTCAGTTTTAGCAGTGAATAGTTTATGTTATTCTGATGATACGCTATCAATACTACAACAATGATATTCAAATATTATGATAACTATGAAACTAGCTGAAAAATATGATTATTTTTAAATATTTCAAATGTAATGAATTCCATATAATTCTTCTATTACCTAGAAATAATCTGTATCTTGAAGATTTTAAACATGCCATTTAAAAGTTGGATCATTTTTAGATAGGGGGAGGGTGCTTTTTGCTGGTACTTAATGTGGCTGAAGACGTCTATTCAGTCAAATTATTTAAACATTTTTGGGATTTCATTAAAATCGTTTTGGGGGTCGAATACGCAGCAAAACTGCTCTGAGCGAATCTTTACGGTGCTTTTTGCTGGTACTTAGTGTTAGTATGGTTGAAGACTAACCCCAACTAACCCACAGGTTGAATTGCTTATAGAAAATACTAAATACTTCCATTTCTGAATAGCTAAAACTCTAAAACTATCCTTAAGTTCAAGTTACGACAATGGTAACTTGCGATCAGGATAAAGTAAACTATAAATAACGCATATAAATCTGACATATATATTAAAGCTAGAATATTTTTCACCATTTATTTAGTCAGCTTTTTCCATTCATCATGACAATATATGCAATGTTCTGCGACTTTGTGGGTGGGTTATTTTAGGATTTGTGTATCCTAGTTTCCGTATGCTTATTTGGTCAAATCTCCTTTTGGAAGAAGAAATTGATAAAAAAATACTTATTTACTATTAATATTTCATTATTAATACTTCATACATAATACACCTCTCTTAGATCCAGAAGGGAAGAGAAAATCTAAAACATACTTGTCCAGTATCCTTTCTATTTCTTAGTCAAGCTTGAGCACTTTACATGATTAAACCAGGCAAATTTTACCCAAACAAATCTGTCTCACTGGAAGAGAACCAAAAGACAAAATGATCCTTTGTAGTAAATTACCTCCGTAATAATAAGCTGCAAGGCAGCCATTTTAAGAGCCGAGAAAGCTACATTTTTATTACGATTTATCTCCACGCTGGTTATGAGCTCAATTTAGATAATATATTAAATAATATATTTGCTTCATCTCTATATTGCCTAGAGCCGACAAGAAATATACTTTTAATCAGAAAAACGTCTTGGTTTTTGATTGCCTATATGTAGTAATAATAAATTAAATTAGATATTATAAACGGAGCACGGGAATTTTTAGTCCTTTTCATGTGTTGCTTTAAAAAAGTTCGCATCAAACCAATTCACTCCTATGCCCTCATGTGTGCCTCATGTTATTTTTGTTAGCAAGCTAACTTGGAAATATTTCAAATTTTGGCTACACTTTGCAAACATGTATCTCTGAATGTAAATCACATGTAATTGAAGACAACTACAAGGCAAACCTGAAGATAAATTCATTTCATTCAACATTCACATTCAATGTGCTAAACTAAACCAGAAAATACATTTATTTCATCAGAGTGAACTGACCTTTACGGAATATCAGTAAATCAAGATAGACCAGTTTGAGTTTAAGTATTTTCTGTAGGCCGGCCGGTGATAATACAGCTGCGTATGTTCTGGAATGTTACAACCAAAAAATATAGTCATTGAAGAAAAAAATTGCCTTATATAATATAGCAAGAATAAGAGACACCAACACACATTGGGGAGGTACCCGGTCTTAACCACATTCAGATATTCACTGAACCTCTTATGGAAAAACCAAAGCAACTCGAGAATGAATTGCTATACACTCCGGATGATTAAGGGTAAGTTTAATGTCAAACTGGATAGGAGGATGCAAATAATATCATATATACACGTCATGTCTCTACATTTTCTGCTGCAAATATTTTGTATTCAAATTAAGCATAACGAATCAAAAATAAAGTCATGATTTTCTGCCAAGTTAAAACCAGTGTTTTATTCATATTTCCAGTTCTAGAGACAGTGAAAACAGGTAGGTACTCATTTTTTATAAAGAAAAATATGATTAAGTAAATAAGGCTGAATTTCCGAGTACTACAGTTTCTCTTGGCCGCTTTTGCTCTAAATATTTCAAATTCAAAAGCTGTGCAACTATTAACGTATTACTTTTAACCCTGGAAGGACAAATAAAGTGAGTACCGATAAACTAATAGACAACCTTGGTAGAAGTGTAATAATTAGATGTTTGCACTCAACACAAATTATCTAATTTGAGTAGTACCTGGCTGGAATAGCACATAAACGGATGTGCAAAAATTTCGTGCAAAAATTGATAGATGTTTGTACTCAACATAAATTGTCTGCCATGAGTGGTAATTGGTTGGAACAACACATAAGACGGTTGTATAAAAGGGTTTTCCCTAATGGTGGTTCTGAATGAAATCACGCAAAAGAAAAGAATGCCAGATGATATCAAATTAACTCAAAATGATCAAAGGGGTAATGCCGATGATTTGATCCTCATTAACAATAATAGAGTCACGGGAAGACTCATCCAGCGAACACTTCAACTGGTAGAGAGCTGGTGCCAAAGGGAAGGGCTCAAAGTCGTTGTACTGTGACAACAGCAATCCTGCTCTTTATCGTACTATGATAGGCGCAAAGCAAAACGGCACGTCAAGATATCAATAATTCGTTTCCCGAAGTTTCATAACCACGCAAAGAAATTAATAAAATCAAAAGCCGTTTTTAAAAAATCAATTTAGAACCGACATAATACGGCTTTTCATGCTGGTAGATAATCGCAATTATCTCTCACCATAGAGTAACAATTATACGATAAGGTAAGTTTAACTGTTTCAAAACTGCATATTAAGAGTTTTATTTCTTGGCTATTTTCATTCTCCCTTACACTTTATCAACTCCGTTTTTCCTAGAATAGCTAAAGAAACTCAAATAAACTTAATAGAGAAAAGCTTTGAATTAGTAAATGACCTCGAAAACATGTAAACCACAAGAAGCAAGAACAGACCGTCAAGAAATTTAGTCAACAAGTCCAGATGCCCCAGAGAATCAGTATTAAATGCATTGTAATTCGACTTCACTGCATCCATATACAAGATATGTGTTTTATAAAAATTAAGAAACATCAAGTCGTTTAAGTAAAAAATCTTAAGTCAAGTTACTGTTGAGATGCATATTCACGAAACAAAATTGGAATTCAAACTCCTGAAACCCACTTAATATCAAACATTTTGTTTTAGTCACATGCGTGACGCACTTTACCCGGTCCGGAGGACAATGAAGTAATTTTCCAAAATGACATATCAATTTGTTGTAGTTCTTTCAAGTTTCATAAAATATTCTTTAGAAAATAGTCATTGCTTTTCTTTTTCTTATTATCTGACGCTCGTAAGAAGAATATTGTTCCTAATGTGCTCAAAGTTTTTTTGCCGCACTTCAAATATATCTGAACTTAACTTCGCGTAGTTCGTCTATCAGTTTTTTTGTGAGAGGAAAAGTACCGCCTTTTTAGGAAAATAACTTCAATAAATTAAATAGAAATAAATGGTATATTCCTAATTTTAATTATGCCGCAATCACTAGTGGTCTTACGAAGTTACTCCCGCTTGAAGTTTTTGCTCAATGATAAAAGGATGGGATTTGAAAATTGTTGAAAATTTAGAAAACAATTATTTATTTTATTTTAGTTCGATTTTTGTAAGTATATTAATTAATATTATTAATTTCTGTTTTAGTTTAAATGCTTATTATAATTTTCTGTCCGCACTTTATGCATGATAATGTATGTGAGCGTGCGGAAAAATATTTCTTATTGTTTTGTTGCATTTAGCTGAATTTCTAATGATTCAATGCATCATAATAATTAGAAAAATATCAATCTATGTGATTTGATCTTAAAACAGTAATTATGGTATATAAATTCTCCCCGCCATTAACTTGTTTGGCCGGCTTTAGAGCTACAAAGGGTCAACCAAGCAGCTCAGAGTCATACTGGACTCTAAGTTGATTTGGAAGGAACAAGTATCCAGACATACTATGAAGGAGAATAATGCTGTATGGGCTGTTGAAAGGGTTTTTGGATGTAGGTGGATACAACCACAGATCAATATAGCTACGCAACAGATACCTCTTCCAATGCTTTTTACGCGGGGTCAAAAATGTTCTCCGGCTTTCGCGAGCGGGTGAACCAGTCGTCTAGGTGATGCCAAGTTATCACGTTGAACAATATATCGGCTGACTTTTTGACCCGCTCAAATCATCGATTTTTGTTATTAATATTTATGTATCAAATTAACACAAACATTTTTTTAAGAAAAATACGATTTTTACATTTTTTATTAAGTATGATAGTTTATTAATAGGAAAACAAATGTAACCGCAATTTAAATGAACAAATTTATAATATTGATAGTAGAGTTTAAAACAAAATTAAATGGTACTTTAACATGTCTTATAAACATTTAAAAAATTCCTTTGATCTTCGAAACAAAAACCTGTATAATAATATTATTACTTAATACAAATAAGAGATATTACAGTATAACTTAACAAAATCTGTAACGACCTTTTACACCGATATTTAAGGTGAGTTTTAGCCCATGTTCAAGCAAACACCATTCACTGAATCTGATAATGAACTTTAATTTGACATAATATAACATACAATTGCCAAGAAAATGAGTAACACCATAATGTGTTATGAAAGGTAAACTACAGTTCGCGACTTGGCAACACAGCGTCGCAAAACACGTCTAACTAGCTAAATATATAAGTTTATTGCATTATTGGCGAGCGACACTTTTAATACCGGAGTAGGCACCTGTTGCGTAGCTATATAGATCTGTGATACAACCGAGGTTCTTTCGTTGGATTTTGCTGGTTGTGGTATGGCCTATTTTCATCTATAGAGGGATCGTCTAGGTGCTATGACGACGGTACCCACCAGGGCTCTTCAGAGGCTTACTGGTTTGCCACCCCTCCACCTATTCCTGGAGCACGAGATCGTGAATTCTGCATATCATCTGAAAGGGGCCGGTCATATAAAGGACAATAATAGGAGAAGACGACACATTAAAGCTTGAAGGAGAGTGGCTGATGATTGCCCGGAACCCTTAATGACATACAACATACTGCCCATCATGAGATCAAGTAGATTCCTAGGTAGGGTTGCGTGGTTGGGGTTGATTGCGGCCCACGCCCTGCTATTGGGATCGGTTGGTACAGTGACAGCTGTAAAATCAATAATAATACTGGAGCAGGCATGTATGGGGACGGGACAAGCATTCGTCCTTGGGACTTAAACATTCGTGTTTCAAGCCAAAATATATGCTATCTCAAATGATGGTTCGATAGCCTACTAAAAGAGGAAAGTATATTTACATTTACCCGAACAGCAACGCTACTCTGTGATGTGAGCTTCGTACGGGTTCCGAGACACTCGAATGTTCCAGGCAAGGAGGGGTTCGATCTTTTGGTACGTTAGGGTTCCATAATGTGTCCACTCAGTGCTGAACCTATAATGGAAGTGTTCTATAGTACGGCCGCTTCCATCCCAAGGAGCGTAGTGAATGAACGGACTAGAGACCGTTTGTAGTATACTCCAGGAATTAGCCAAGTTTGCCGCCCCTCGACCTATTCATGGAACATGAGGCCTTGGTATCTTCATATAGACTAATCTTGGCAGATCAAGCGCCTGTTAGGGTAAGAGCCTTAACGTCTTTGAAAAGGGGAAACATAAAGGTCACTGTCACCTAAATAGGTATTTGCATATTACGGGTTGTAGAAGATCCAGAATGCAAGTGGTCCTTACTGAGTGCCCAGGCTAGGATAAGGGATATAAATTTCGGAAACTGGGTGCTCAATTCGGAGAACAAAAGAAAAGTCCATCCGCGGAAACTCTATGTTTTCATTAAGGAAATCGGGCTACTAGGCTGAATTGGCATGTGAGTGGGTGCACAATGTGCCCAGACAGATACTTACTTGCAAGAGATTTCCCACCCTTGATGTTCAGTGGTCCTGAAGAATAAATTCGCCAAACAACGCCGGTTTACTTTTTTTTACATTCACATAATTTTCAGACGCAACATTCCTTAATATTCTTCTTAACCTCTGTAATTATTTAAGAATTTGCCTGCTCTCTATAGCAAATTGAGCAATCATAATATATTCTATCGCGAAAAAGTGAATATTAATTACAATTTTTCAGAAGCAAATAAACAAATTCTCTAGCGAAATCTTTTATTGAAAAATTCACGAGAAGCCATGACAAAGCATAATTAAAGGTGGTATTTCGAGGATGCAATACACACCTGCACCAGCCTGAGAAATGTGTTATTATTAATTTGTTAAATTAGATTAATTAAGTTAGCATAACTTGAATATATCATTAATAGTTGCTCCCTGATCAACAATAAATAAATTAAATGCCATATTCATTAATATACATAGTGTTCGCTGTTATTGCCGTTATTAGCAAATTAAATTCACCAGCACTGAAAACCTCCTATTTAGCATTTAAAACGAGTAAATATTGCACAATGGCTCTTAAATTACTCTGAAAACCGCGGAAAATACAAATTTAAGCACGCATTCAGCTTAACCACAAAGCTTAAAAAGTACAAATTTATTTCTTATGCCAAAAGACTTCACCATTTACAGATGGGATCTATTCGTAGCGCATACTAATTAGTTTTTAGACTACTCGTATGGTCATTGCCTTCCTGTTTAAAATACTTCAATAGACGTACTGCGTCAAGAATAAAACTTGCAGTTTTAGTAGTGCAAGAAGTAAAAATATTTGAATGGCATATAGAAAATATCAAGCTTTATTGATAATATTAATAACTTAAAGCTTGTTATAGGCACTTGAAATTTGCAACGATTTTTATTTGATTAAATTATCCAAAGATTTGAACATCAATATACTAGACATTACCACATGTAATCACTGAATGTCATATGAAAGGTTTATAACTCATTAATTCAAGAGCAAATCATGTCATAAATTAAAATGTTCTTTTTTTAATTAGGTATTACTTCGAACAATATTTTTAGAAAATAAGTTTAAAAATCCAATTGTATTAACTGTTACCTATTTAACTGATTGAAACAAAATACATATATCATCAAAATTGTATTGTATTTAACTAAACTAAAAACACTTTGTGTATGTTATTTGTACCATGAATTTGTGTTGGGATCTTATGTCTACTTGCTAGCATTTCTAATGTAAAAAGTATGTTCTAGATAACTTTAGTTTCTACCATTAACGTAGTATGTCACTCAAATTTAACCGGCCATTAAAACACTATCGCGTCCCACTGATGGCGATGGCGTTAATCAATCAGTTTGAAAGTAGGAGGCAATGTAATTATACATCGGGTATGGTAATATACAGTGTGTCCAAAAAAGTATGCAACATATGGGAAACTTCTTTATTATTGGATTCTCAGAAAATTTTATTCTTCATAAAAGTTGGTGCTTGTCTTAAAACAGTAAACGAGTTTTTCAAATTTTACGTACTGCTTTTAGTGCGGACGCAAATGTCATTTTTCCGAAATCGCGTCAAGAGTAAAGTACCTTAATTTATAAAGATACAGCAAAATCATATAAGGAAAAGTTCTTCCAAATTAAAAAAGTAATCTAAATATGAAATTTGAGTTAAGTACATCAATTTTTATTTTCCCTTTTATTTCTCGATTTTTTTCTCAAACGTTACGCCATCGGTGAATGTTTTGTTCTTTTGTTATTAGTATACTTGCCAAGCAACTTCAAAATTTATTTAAAGTAGATATTAGTTACATAGTTGCATAATGTTTCAGTTTTTACAGAGATAAAAGCCAGTTTAGGTATCAGTGTGTTAAAAACACATTTAAACAATTTTGGTCCAAAATAATTGTCCACAATAAGTATTACAAAATACAATTATTGGAATGACTGACTCACTAATAATTAATTTCATATGTCAGAGCGAAGTAAAATTATTGATATTTATTTGTTTTTATTCCAAACGCATGGCCTACTCTTCAAGACTAAATATTTTATATGGCTTTTTAGGATACTTGGGCATATTTTAATCATCGGGTGCAAAAGATAAATAAATTATTAGTTGTTTTACATGAAATGAAAAGAGTTGGGTCTATTCATGATTTTGAGTGGAAAAAATTTTGAATCAAAAGTGTTTAAATGTGTTTGCAACACACTGATACCTAAACTGGCTATTATCTCTGGAAAAACTGCAACATTATGCAACTATGTAACTAATTTCTATCCTAAATAATTTTTCAAGTTACTTGGCAAGTATACTAATAACAAAAGAACAAAACATTCTCCAGTGGCGTAACGTTTCAGAAAAAAATCGAGAAAAAAAAGAAAAATTAAAAGTTGATGTACTTAACTCAAATTTCATATTTAGATTACTTTTTTAATTTGGAAGAACTTTTCCTTATAAGATTTTGCTGTATCTTTATAAATTAAGGTACTTTACTCTTGACGCGATTTCGGAAAAATGTTATTTGCGCCCGCACTAAAAGCAGTACGGAAAATTTGAAATACTCATTTACTGTTTTAGGGCAGGCACCAACTTTTATCAAGAATAAAATTTTCTGAGAAACGAATAATAAAAAAGTTTCCCATATGTTGCATACTTTTTTGGACACACTGTATATCGGGTATCACTTTAAACATCGATCTTCAAATATTTTTTTTTACCTGAGATTTAGAATAATATACTCTTTTTATTTTCATTATTGACTTTCGGCATTTTAATATACACCAACTAGTAAACTGTAAAAGAGTACCACCAAAGTTTACTATTCATAAGATTTGATATGACCATCCCAATTTAGCTTAGTCACCTCATACAATAATTCCCTTTCCGGTCAAAAATATATGATCATCTTCTTCTTTGATGACCTCGATATCTGTGCAAATAATGCTAATTAGATACAGTATTCTAAACAACTGGTCTTATCCAAACTGAAGATTAAAGTCTGTTTTCTTAATTCAGACTGAGAATTTGAAAACTAAGAATAGCTATGTTCGTTACACTAAAGAAGATATAAAAAACAAAAAATATGACTCCTATAAAAATGCCGGGAAACAAAAAGGATGCATCTTGCGGACCACCCTTACGAACTCCTGCATCGCTTCCCTCGTCCACTTTAAAGTCTTAAATGGCACTATCCCATTTCTGATACCTTTCTGAAAAGCTGGTCAAAACTACTCTTCATCGATACCGAAATTAATGCGAGTTAAGTATGTATTCCTTCTGAAATTACGTTAAAATTTACCACTGTAATAAATGCATCTTGATCTAGACCCTATGCTGTTAAATTGCATCCATTTAAATATTCGTTCGGAAAAGTTCCGCTTGTGCTTTTCACAGAGTTCAGAGTGATGTCTTTTAATTAGCCGTTCTTTTGACAGAAGATTGTTAATTACGATTTAACTCAACGTGAGCAATTTTAATTTTAATTCTGAATTTCATCGTTAATGAACACTTAGATTGTACTTAATTACAAATATTTTTCGATGCTTTGTTCCGTCAGTTCGGCAATATTATTCACCCTAGGGTCGAGAGTTATTTATTGTTTATTATTCGAAAACAAACCTGAGAGTGGTATGTTAAATATGTACCGATTCAGTTGTAAAATATCATGAAAACTAACTAACGCAAACTAGCCCAAACTATTAACTGTCAAAGGACAAGCAGGAAAACCAAATACGAATAAAATTAAATTATGGGTCCCTAGCTCCCATTTTGAAATTTCCGGATAGAATACATAGGTTGTCTCATCTATATCGTTAAATGATCAAAGTAGTGACTCTCTGTTAATAATAAAGTAACCTGTTATTAATATTTGAACTGTGTTTCAGAACCCTTTTTAAGTTTTTAAAAAAACGTATCCTGGGAATAGCTGAAATTTTTAATACAGTTCTGTTGGATGAGAACTAAGATAGCAATGAAAATACCGTAATCACCAAATATATTGCGAAATATTTTAGGTTGAAATGGTTAAGGATCTGGGAAACTTTTTGAAAATTATAAATCACTTTCGTATTCTTAAAATTACAAGTTCTATTTCAAGAAAATTACAATGATAAAATGATAGTACGACGCAAGTAGTTATCAGGTGGGATCCGATATATTCTCTGTAGATTGTCTTTGTAGACTCATCTCAAACAAGAGGAGAAAAGTGGCAATTGTAACATAAACATATTGCTTCACGAGACATAAAATCGACATCAGGAGGTTGGTGACACCCTCGGTGACACCATAGTACTGCCATATGAATTAAAAAAAAAAAAAACACGAATTATATTCACACAAGTATGATAGCCACTAAAGATGGAGATATAAACTTTTTACGGATAATTTGTTTTTTGAATGAATGTTGGATCTCTTTAAGTAATGAGCCAAATGTTCAAAATTTTAGGTGTTGGTTTCTAGAACAAGTAGCACTGTCCACAAAAAGAAGTTGTTGGTAAAAATCGGGCGATCTGGGTTTAGATGAATGGCTGTCTAGCTCACAAATACACGGAAGTAAAGAAATATCTTCCTGGTGCTAAACCATCTGTTCAATTGGCCAGGCAAGTCTTCTGAGCTCTCCCCAAATAGGTTATTCCTATGGTAGCAACCCTACTCATACATAAATTTTAACCTGCCGCACTTGTTAGAGAATAGATTGAATGATATTTTAAACTATTCTGAAACATAGTAGCCATAAAATGCATTTGGTTAGAAGCCACTGGGAATTATGTTTGGGTCCTCTCTCGATCAATAAAAGCCTGTAAGACTTCTTCAGTTTTCCTGTGGACTAAGAAATAAACTCGTTAATAGGAAGACTTGAAAGTAGCTCACAAGGAAGGTTTGCCTCTGATAAGACAACATATACAAGGTCCATTAACCATTGTGAAACATAAAATCCGTAAAATGCATATGGTTGAGAGCCACTGGGAATTATGTTTGGGTCTCCCTCTCGATAAAAAAAGCCTGTAAGACTTCTTCACTATGCCTACGGACTAAGAAATATACTCGTTAATAGGAATACCTAAACGTAACTACACAAGAAAAGTTTGCCTCTGATACAACATATACAAGGTCCATTAAGCGACATCTGGTGTCAGTAATCGGCAAACCCAGTATCATATTTTTATACGTTACCAAATACGAGAAGAGGTCATTTTAGGTCGTACCAGTACGAAGATCGAAAAACTGAGATGACGACAGCTCAATAGGTAATTTCTAGGAGGATTACTCTCTAAATGAGTGGTGGCAAAACCGCGGCACGCGTGCCAAAGATGACAAGCACCTGACCCTCTAGTGTTGCACACCAGGCATTTCACAAATAGAGAAAAAAAATTACAATAATCAAACAAACAAACAGTAAACTTTCATAACAGATTTACCTAGTGACTTCTAGAAAGGTAAAAAATATATAGAACTTTTTATAAGCCCGTTTGTCATTTCTTTCCAGAAAATCAAAGAGTATTCTTCTGAAATTATTTAAACTGGGATAATGGATTTGCAAAATCACGCAGTTCTTAAAGGCAAATGCAACGAAACTATTTTAACCGCAGCAAGCAATCAAGATTATATTCATTTTTGGAAACCTGTACCTGCTGCAGATTTTCCAAAGTTGCACGGTTTGGCTCTTAGGTACTGTTGCCGGCTTGGATCAACGTACGTATGCGAACAGAAATTTTCGATTAAACATAAATACCGCTCAACATTAACAGACTCATTTGAAACACCTAATCTTGCTTGCTTCTTCATAATTTTTTCCCGATATAGATACCAAATTTTTCGAAAATGTTAGATTTTTATGGTTTTTGTATTTTTGTTTTGTTATATACCCTAGAGTAGATATTTTATTTTATATTCATGTTTATATTTATATTAATAATAAAGTAGTAAGTAAGTAAGTTTTTATTATAAAATTATTGGAAAACATAAAATATTGCTCTAACAAAATTTTTGGTGTCAAAAGTGACACACACAACTTACAAAGAAATGAAGGTTTTTATTTTTTTCTCCAAAAGTATTTCTTTTTCTTAGAAAAGCCGATTACTTGACGTGAATCTATACCGAAAACTATGTTGAAAGGTACATGATGATGCCTTTTATACAAGGTGAGCTAATATGTTATTATTGGAAAACCGAATATTCTGGAGTAATCAAACGTTCGTACATCAAAAAGCAGAACATACTGTCGTCGCATCGATCCGATTGAAAATGCTCATTTTCCGATTTTTTGTTGTTATATTTAAATCGAAAAATCTAATTTAAGCTTATGTGCCAGCCAAGCCACATAAGCTACAAAAAAGTTCTACGACAATTTTCCGTATGAGTTTAGGAAATACGACAAAACAGAGTTTAAATTGAAATATCCAGAAAATCACAAAAAATATGTCGGCAGTTGTATTAGCCTAAATGCTTTTGATGCATTATGGAAAATTTCAAGAACTACCTTTTCTAATATTTTGACATGACGTTTAGGATAAAATATATATATTTATACATTTAATGGCCTGATATCACATTCCAAACGGTTTGAAGCAGGCAAAATTGGTCCAAATCGGAAAATTTGAAGATTTATTTTATTGGTGATTGGGGGCAGTTTTGTTTTTGGTGGATTTTGTGGCAGATTTCGAGGTATATTTTTAGCATATCGATGCGAATAGCTTTTGTAGTAAATAAGTCGATTTATTATTAGCAGATAAATACAGCTTGCACAAAGCATTCCCACGCCTGAGTCCTGGACCTGCGCGCATCACAAAGACATTTCTGACAATCCATTTGTCAAGCCCTTATGGTCCAGGGAATTGCTTTCAACGAGCCTCGTGGCTCAGTGAGTTAGTGTGGGTTAGTTGCTAGGGTTTGAATTGTGTGATTGTGGTGGGCTCAATATATTATTATATTATATTATATTCGCAGTGTATTTGGTTAATGTTGTTAAGCTCATTTCGGTAAAGAAGTATTCACTTCTAAGACGTGTTCTGTGTTACACGCGACATTTTTTTGACTTTGAGCATGCCTTGGGTTAGTTTTTGTTAGTTGCTCCGCCCTTTGCATTGGAATTCATTAGACATCTAATGCAAACGTTATAAATGTAAACATGATGTGATTGTGATGCGCGCGCAAGTCTAGGACTCGTCAAGCGGTATGCGGTATCTGTGACAGGAATATATTTTGCAGGTTGTCTGTAACCGTTAGCGATTTATTTGCTTAAAACTATTTTAAGATGGAAAATGCGAAATAATCGGAGAATTTGAATATTATTTTCAAGCGATAAGCGGTGATTTCTGATTATTTGAAGGGAGATTTTGAGGTACAATATCGAAGTGATTTTAAAATATAGAACACAGAAAAATCCTTGTAATTCATAATATTGAATCTCGCATTGTTGAAGTTTTTACTTCTGTCGAGTGGTCTTAAGCAAACACCATTTTTTAAATTTATTTTTACTGCATTTCCGAGCTCCCATGTTTCAACAATGATATAACATATTTTATAATATAAGATGTGATTATTAAAGTTCAATCCTACGCCACTGCACGATCTTTGACTGCTCGTCCACCCTGCAGCTGCAAGTAGCGAATACAACCGACTTGATACGTACCGTTGATATTTTTTATAGCTGTATTATTGTAATATAGCAACAAAACTGAGTCATTTACATCAACGAAATTAAAATTAAAAAGGTTTGAAGTATCACTTCAAACTAAACATGTATCACTAATATCATTATGCTAGTGTTCCAGGAACGGACATTCATAAGCAGAGGAAATCCTTGCGACATAGAATAATACTGCAAAAAAAACTGGTTGCATCAATGTCTGCTAAACCATCTATAACATATAGACGAACTCCTACAAGTTTTATTTAATTAAAATGCACTTAAAATTAATTACGATATATAATCTTCGGCAATATCTCATTTACATTACAAATTAGAAATATGAAAAATTCTATTATGAAAATGTAAAAATTCAAATTTAGTGTGGGTATGATACAAACCATGAATTAGAATTCAACTAAATCGTTGATGTCACTGATACAGAGATTTTCTACATGTTTTGGATATTTGGATCGACATCTGAACATTTAATTTTACTTATTCATCTCCTGCTAATTTAAGATGAGCTCAGACTTGCAAAATCAATTTATATTCAAAATATACTAATTGACGTTACAAGTTATACAAGTTATATGTATTATGATTGTCGTGTAAAACTGAAAATTTATTTCAGTTTATTGGCAAAAATCAGTTATAGAGTTAATTGAGAGAAAAGATTCGTCTATCGAAAGTTTATCGATTACATTTAAAAGTAACTAATATGGATTTCATTTACAAAGGCTTTTCAGATTGCTTCGTTAAGGTATGCAAAAAAATGAATAGTGCATTTTAACGAAATAATATTTAACGTTATGACTGAGTTGATACTATGCTCTAAAACTTCACTGTTTATGTCTGACATAGTTATGAGACATGCAACATTATTAAAATCTAGTTAAAGACGCTCGATTTCCGGGCAGATATATGTAAAAGGTTGAAATCCTTATAATTCAGCATGTAAATAATACTTTAAAGATAATCTAGGGTTTAAATTCGCTCTTCTGCTCTTATAGAAATTAAAGGACCTTGCAGTTTTCCATGATCAAAAGCTCTTAAAACGTCTTATAACAGTGTAAGGACATCTGTTAATCGAGCTGATTCGGATGCATGCTTGCTTCTCATTCAGAGAAAATAATAAAAACGAAAATAAAAAAAATTACGACTTTTAATTCAGCAGCACGCAATAGTATGTATATAATTAATTCTCCATGGAGCAAATGTCATTTCGCAAAGAGTATTCTTGCAATTAAACATTTTTATTATAGAGCTACAGTTAGACAAAGTAGCCCTAATGTGATTTTATTTTATGACGTAAGAAGGAGTTAAGACGTATGTTACTGTTATTGTAATTAACTAAAGTAATAGGTATAAAATCAACTTTGAAAAAATCTGGTAAAATATTTTTTGTATGAAATGGTATATTATGTCACTAGGGAAAGTTACAATAATTTAGCACTCACTAGTCTCTGACTATGATTCTGTACTCGATCCTATATGCGATTTACGATTACTTACCCATAGATCGAGTTCACCTTAATAATATATAGTAAACCTTTTGACTTGCATCATATGTTTCGGCTTACTTACTTTTTAACCTTCGACCCTTTATAATTTTATAAGACTTGTAACTTAAATGACTGGACTATTAGGAGAGTAGCGAATGCGGTTCTTTTGCAATAATGATTTTCCCTCTAAACTCGATGATAATAGATTTAAAATACTGAGAAACGAGTCTTTAAACTTGATTTATAATTACACTTTTTCCTTGAACTTTACTGTATTATGTGACTCGGCAGAACTCAACTGCGCTTTTACTGGGAAACTTCTTGAAGAATACTTGTGCTCGTGGACCATTCTCTCATAGAAATTTTCTCGTCAGGCTCCCTGCTTTTGGCATGATTCAGTGTATCTATAAGCTTCTCCCGCTATTGTAGAAGGAGTTCTGATACCTCTCAAAAGCCTACGAGGCTCAGGTTGATCCAACCAACGAAGTTATTCTATGCCCATGATGGCTTGCGATAATTGGCTCTAGATGGGCCTCGTAAAACGTGTAATTTTTACGCAGGCCTCGCGATATAGGAAAGGTTAGCTATAACAATAACCTTTCAGGAAGGCGAGTACCTCATATATTCGATCGCGTTTAAATTTAATAGATCCTGAACGAAGATACACTCATACACCTTTTACATTTTACTTGACACATGGAATGAACATTATTCTGATAGAGAGTTATGACAATATAAAATGAAATTAGCCAAAATAGGCTAGTACAACCTTATTATTAAATCTAGAATAGGATGATAAAAGCCTATTATCATACAGAGGGAAAAACAGCTAAAGAACCAATAGCATAATAGCGTGTACTATGTGCAATCGGCAGTGGCGTAACTATACCCCCTCCAGCCCCCGCCCAGAGGGGCCCTAAAGAGGAACAGCTCTGGAATACAAGGGCGCTGAGGGGGCCCAAAAAAAATTGCGTGGGAGAGGGCGAAATTTCTAGTTACGCCACTGTCAATCGGTCTACGTAAATTAATGCCTACGTAATATAACAAAATAGTAATTAACCTAAATAGCAATATCAAGGTTAACAGAATTCATTCTGTAAACTTTGGTAAAACTAAAAATTAAACGTTTCTTTGGTGATATAATTTCTTACCCAATAAGCATTTTCAATCAACCACCTTTACAAGCCCATTATGCCCAAAATTACATTATCGATAAAGTTCTTAGCAATGGTTATGGCCTATCAGGTTGAATGATATGACTTAAAGAAAATCTAATCTAGTGTCCAGATCTATAGAATTTTATTATCACAGCAACAATCCCCCCATCTCGTTAACTACTATCGAGATGCCATCAGTTTGGTTTAGTTTAGCTCATCAATCAGTAATTTACTTGCCCGTAACCGCTCAATCATCAGTCTAGCTTATAGGAGATCGTACTCTACTACGATAAGATTCTTGCCTAGGTCTCCACGATCTTGCTTGTTCATCACTCGTCACTGGACCTTGCAATATAACTAGCCCAGTTTCACTTTGAGGAGGCCATTGTTGCGTATATTACGAAAGCACTATGCCATATGATATCATTGACATTCCAAAATTGATCATTCCTTCGACCTTTGAGCAATTTGCATTTTATGGGTCCTCCTCTTTTTAACGTCAATGTTTCTGTCCCATAGGTGACTACTGGAAAACATAAACTGCTGATCATCTGCTCTTCGTTTTAAACTCATTGCCATATCTACTTCAAACACGTTTCTGAGGCTATCAAACATTATACAAGCAAGACTTATATTTTTACAGATTTCACAGGTTGGGTTGTTTCGATTTATCTGAATTTCATTTACCAACACCATTTGTAAAATCTTAGTTCCACTCAGGACGAGGCTTGTCACATACTGGGATTTCTGAAAATTGATTCATTTCATAGGGATTCATCATATCATATATTTTGATATAATTTTGATCCCAGTTTGAATTAATGAATGAATGATCTTGTGGAATATTAGTACACTGCGACCTGTATAGATCTATTATGTCCCCCCCCTCCTTCCTTGGTGCATCCATTGATGTGATTCTGGATCAGATTACCTTAACCAGCTTCAATGCTTTGATAAAAGAAAGCCGTCTGGCAAGTTCTATGGATGGAAGTTCCTCCTGTTCGACGATGCCTCGACACCGTGAAAAGGTTTTCCGGGGTTTCTTCTTCCTCCTGACAGAACCGACAACTGTCACCGTTTTTAGTTTGCATTATCTCCAGGTGCCTTTTGAACCGACAGTGGCCCGTGAGAAAGCCAGTGAGGATGAGAAGATTATTCTTACTCAGTGTTATAAGGCTTTTTCATCATCCTGGGTGAGGAGCCCTAAAACATTTTTGATTGACTTAACTATGGAAGACGTTAACGTAGACTGATCCATTTGGTTCGCTCTTCTTGCCTGAACTCTTTCTTGTAGGTATGCATCCCTATGTCACAGAAAGGTTCCGGTCTTAAAAGCGGAGTTTGTGCTCTTACTTTTGCCTATTGATCTGCTTTTTCGTTGCCTTCTATCTCAGCGTGTCCTAGTATCTATTGATACCAGTTTACTTTTCTGCACATAAGCTTAAATTGCGCCGTGAATATCAATATCATCATTATTCCATTTAGGTGGGGTCGCTTCGCTTATAACGCATTCATTGATGAGTTTACTTAATAAAGCTCTCATAATAGCTTTCCTACCTTGGCCTCAATCACTATTTTGTCATTCCCAGAAGCTTCGTATTTTAATGACGATAATGCATATTGTATTTCATCAGTTGTGATGTCCAGAAGATCTTACCTCTAGATTTACTTCTTTTTAAAAAAATATTTGTAAATATAAATAAAGGGAACTCCACGTTGAAGAAGCCTCCAATTTATTATCAAAAGAGCTGATTGCAAAAAAAGAATATGTGGCATATAGGATATCGTCTATTTCGTGATCTTATAGCATTAATTATCTTTGCCAATTTTATTCGTTAAATTAGTAATGGTTAAATCGTTTTGTTCCATTTCACGGATGATTGCCCCCAACGCACTAGTTCTCGCTTGGCGGTCTCTATTAATGTCTTCTTCAGTATTCGATAAAGAAGTATGATTTTGGTTCGTCCCAATTAATATCTGCAAGTCATTAATAAAGATTTTAATCTTTTACGTATTTCAAAATAATATGCAAGGGATTTGTATTATTGTATTTGCCAAGCGTTTTTACAAATTAGCCTAGTCGACGAAATATTCACTAGGTCGAGCCCAACATAGTAGACGGGATTTGGACTTTGATAGAATAAAACGTGTAAACTCTAATAAAATTAGAGTTCACACGTTCAACTATCAGTCGAACGATATAGTTTCTCAACCTAGGAGAGACAAATGTGCGGTAGTCACTTTTTGTCTGCGTCTTCGATTTAGATTTAGCCATAATATGGTTTCACATGAAACGATTTACTTCACCTATATTTTTTAGAACTTATCCTCTCGGACACTTTCACCGTATATATAAGTAAATTAATTTTCTTGATATATTTTTTTCTAACACTTCAATGGCAAGAGTCAGTTCCGCGCCCCAAATAACAATAAAATAAACAGCATTATCCCTGATATGTATAGTGTTTTAAATTATTGTGTATGCTAATCAGTATCTGAAACTTTGACTGCCTACCTTATACATAGGCTGCCTACCTTATACATACGCTTTGTTTTATAAATCCGTTTTTACCGTTACTTAAGTTCACTCAGGTATTAATGAAATACTTAGAACAATAATAAATAAACTTTAACGCACCGCATGTATAAAGTTGCCACAGAGAATGTGAATATTCCCAAAATATATTTTGTCTGCGGATTTTGCAACTTTTAATGGCAAAACATCCTCAAAGTTTTAATTAAAATTAACACCTACTGCTGTAGTTAGATGAGGTATTTAATTGTCAAACATGACATTCTAAAGTTCTATATTTTTGTAATTCAGAGCCATATTTCCAATATTCTGGGAGATAACTAATTAAAAGGAGAAATTCTTCGTTAAAAATACACACTACAGCTCAGTAAGGGTTTTCTTTAAAATACACTCCTGGATAAAAAGCTAGATAAACAAAATTTCGTTCAAAGTCAATCTGAAAAACTTTTTAATTTTTGATGATTATTCATTTTTTAAAATGCGCTTTAATGAATTTGGTATTATACAATGTAGAACCAAATGTTGCATTGTGCCCTAAATTTGTGAACACTCTGAGGAAGAAACTAATGAAAAAATTATTGATCTATATATCACATGTTTAATGCTCGTCATTTCTTGACATTTTCTGCTGATATCAATACCTTTATTTTTAAGTAAACACAAGTTTTTAATAGAACTAAGCAACTTAAAACAATTACAAAAGTTAAAAACATTACAGGCAACAAATAAATACACTAACTAACACTAATATCATGTATTGCCAATCTAATAATAAAATTGCTGCCATGCGACGTGATAAGTATTGAACACAGTTGCCAATTGCTTTTTGAGGAATGCATTCCCACTCTTCAAGAAGAACGATTCAAAAATGTCTAGTTATCTGCAACGAATTGGTCTCTCTAACAGATCCCACAGATGCTTAATCGGGTATAGATCAGGGCTACGTGGAGGCCAGTCTATCGTTAAATGTTGATAACTCTTGCGACATGAGGCCTAGCATGCATTATCCTGCATTAAACCAAAATTGGAGCGAAAGGAATGACGTGGTTCGTTAAACATTCCACGCTAACCGCGATGGTTAGCAGTTAAAGCGTCACTTTCAATCAAAACGAGGTCTGTACGAGCATATAATGAATTTCCACCGCATAACACATAACATAACCGCCTTCAAAAGGTGTGCCTAGAGATATGGAACATTCAGAAAAACGTTCTTCTAATCTTCTTCATACATGCGATTCGTAATCCCCTCTCAGTTCAACAGTTCGTCTTGTGTCAGACTATTAAATGTTGATGGTGTGTGTATTATAATTTGTTATAAATGTAATAGGGTTCCCTGATGCATAATTTTTTTTGGGGGGTGGGGGCAGTTTTATCTATTCTTGTGACACATGATTCCATATTTGATAAAATAGCCTTAAAATATTTAATAAAACTCAAACCGTCGACATTTTTTTGAAAGAGAATTCTGTTTTTTTTCCTGCAGCTGTGCAATTGAAAAATTAAGATATTGATATCAATAGAAAAAGAAATTACAAGGCTTAAAAATATCAAGGTAAAATGTTGCTTTTGGTCCAACACTTAATAACACCAAATGAATTAAACCTTTTTTGCAAAATAAATATCAGATAACAATCATGATAAAAGCATCTACAACTTGAGAAAAAAAATATTTAAAATCGATGCAAAAATTTATTTTTTTCTGTTCGTTTCTTCTTGTCCAATAAGATAAGTGAATGTTGAAAACGTGCTCCCCCCAACAATTTCTAGTTTGGGGTGGTTAGGTATAAAAAAAATCATTTCCATTTTTCAATTAAATTGTTTGTTATCTGAAGTCTATCTTTGTAATCTAAGGTGTTTTGTACAGCGTATTTCCATATGTTGTCCGTTTCAGGTTTCCGCATTAAGAGTAATCTAAATGGGTAAAATCCGGTGAGCGAGCGTGCCGTCTATTGAAGTCTTTAGATGTACTTATTTGTAAAATTGTATGTTCGTTTAGGTACTTAGAAATGTGGGGATGCATTCAAAATGTTTGCAGGTTTAGTGCTTTGATGACGAGTCAAAGTGAGAGAGACAAATAGATAAAAATACTGGTTTACTAAATTTAAAACTCAGAAAAGAAAACTTGTACGAAACACAGTATTTTCTTCTTTATGCAAACAAAAAAAAATCTTATTTTATTTTATTTTATTACAATTAAAATATACTGAGGTCCAGTTTAAGTTGTGTATTTACCTTATTTGAAAAAATGTGTGTTTACATTACAAACAAAGATATTCGTATCAATAAAAAAGAAATATTAAGAAATGACTAGGCTTAAAAACGTTAAGGTAAAGTGCAGATTTTGGTTCTACTCTTTATAACACCAAATTCATTAAAGCCTTTTGCAAAACAAATATCAGATAACAATCATGACTAAAGCGCATACAACTTGAGAAAAAAATATTAAAATCGACGCTTTTTAAGATTGACTTTGAACGAAATTTTGTTTGTCCATTTTTTTTACAATAAGATAAGATATCTAAACAAAGAAAACGGACCCCGTAACAATTTTTTGTTTGGGTTAGTTAGGCAAAAAAAGATCATCTATATTTTTCAATTAAATTCGTCAAGTTTATCTTTTTAATCCAAGGTCTTTTATATAGCGTATTGCCATATGGTTCAGATTTCCTAATTAAAAGTAATCTAAATGGGTAAAATCTGGTGAACGAGCGTGCCATCTATTGAAGTCTTTAGATGCACTTATTTCTAAAAATCTTAGTTGTAGTTGCTTGGAAATGTAGTGACGCATTCAAAGTGTTTGCAGGTTGAGTATTTTGATGACGAGTCAAAGTGAAACAGGAAAATATATAAAAATACCGATTTTACAAAATTTAAAACTTAGAAGAGAACACTTGCACGTAAGGAAGCCTTTTCTCCTTTTTCCAACCAAAAATATTCTTATTTTATTAAATTTTATTGCAAAAAAAATATACAGCGGGCCCGTTTATTTTGTTTGATTACATCATGTGAAAAAACTAAAAGTTTAATAAACAAAAAATAGGAAGTAAAATATTTGCATTAAATTAATCTGTTATTATTTTGGAATATATACTGGAAATTAAACGCCCTTTACATTACTTCGTTTTCAATTTATTAGTAATTGTATAATATGTATCCGATATTAGTCTTTATGATATGTGATGGAACTAGTGAATTCAGTAATCGTTCAGTTGATCTATTAGTAGAGGAAAAACTTCTGAAGTACAAGGCACAATATATCGACTCGTAGTTGACTTTTTAAAAATGATGGAATAGAACTTACGTTCCATTAAAACAAATCAGTAGTGCAGTAATATTGCCTACGTGAATCAGCTGATAAAGCAGCGAAAACTAAACTTCATTGGCTCTATTGAATCCTCAAATTTAATACACAATACACGTTTAACAGCAGTTGGATTATAGAAGAAATAAAAAAGTTGTATTCTTCTATTTTGCCACTTTTTATAATACATATTTGCTCATTGAAGATTTCAAATCCGACTCGCAATAATAGCATTATTTTCAACTTCACGCCGCGCCGCACTTACATATTGAAATAATATTGTGCACTTGCATTCTAATTTACCGGATTTCACAGAACAATACGGTCCGAAGTAATTAATTGCACTAGTCCGTATATCGCATGAAAACACCCAAGCTGTAAAATTCACAAGAGCAGTTTCTATGTTGAACAAAAGGGCTGCGAGACAAAAAGATACTTATAATCGTACATTTTGAAAGAGATTTTCTTAATTTCATTTGACGGCTAGTTACAAAGCAAATTAATTAATATTAATTAAAACTAGTCTCCAGATAGAATAAATGAATACTTTCATTTTGTTTTAAGTTTCAGTTGGCTGATTCTTTATTTCTAGGCTCAGTGAAAACTCACTGAAAAATATAAATCACAAGATTCTTTGAAATTTGCGCAACGCAATATTTGGTCAGCTTGAGCTTAATGGTAGAACTTGAAATACTATAGCTCAGTCCACGCTCAAAAGTTAGTGTGGCGCCTTATGGCAATGTCTTCCTTATAGGGAATAACTATGCATTGTTTGCCAACTCTGCCACCTTTTATCAACGTGTGGAACGTTGACAATTATGTATATAAGTATTTTTAACGTTAAGCATTAATATTTTCATAGTGGATAGTGATCTTTGTGAGGAGTGGCTTGAACATGAATTAATTCCCAACCTGGAGCAAGGTGGTAAAACTGTCATAGTAATGGATGATGCCTCGTACCAATCCGCCAGGTTACAGTTTCCTAAACAAAGTTGGAACAAGAACCAAATTATAATCTGGTTGCAAGAAAGAGGTATATATTTTGTAGAATAGTTGGAAACAAAACTGTTTTTTTTTTTTAATTTTTGTTAGGTACCAACTTATTGTTTATTAAACAAGTGTATTTTTAATGTATAAAATACCGTACTTTTTTATATATTCTATATGAATTGTATATAATATAATAAAATGTTACCTGTAACTATTCCTTGAATAAAAACCTACTTTTTGACTTGGCAAATTACCTCTGCAGAAGAGGGCAAAGGTAAATAGAAGCTACGCAACGTCAGTTGATAAACAAGCCGAATGAAGATTGAGGAATTTGATCCTTCTATATAGATAAACTTGCATCGTTTACTCCTAATTTTCCTTGAAATACTTCGAGGTTTCTCATTGTCCTGATCTCGAAATTAAATACACGCCTAGTATTTTAAAAGCATTGTTTTATTTTTATTGTCAATGTTTCCTCTTAGAGCTCTAGTGATATTATAGTTTTCTGCTTTTGATAATTTATTCAAATTCCTATGCTGTCCGTAAATATAAAATTTTGGTAAAATCAGTTTACACGTTCAGTTTCCAGTCGAACAACCCAATTACTCAACTTGAGACAATTAAATTATCACTTGATAGAGAAAGGCATATTTGAATTTTCCACTGTGTATTTCAGAACGCAAAATCTATATGTATTTTGCATTTATAGATCACCAAATAATGGTGTGAAAGTTTTTAGAGCCACTTGAAATACTTCCATCAAATATTTCGGTTTCTTCCAGGGATATAATTTCTGAGGATTTTAATGTTAATGGTTTGGTTGATTCGGCTGATTGTCAACGTTTGAAGAATTTTCGCTGGTTGATCAACCAGCACACTTTTGCGCATACTCAGAAAGCCTAATTGATTATGTTTGTTTGAATTTTGCAGACCAAACAGATACTGAAACAGCAGTTATCCCTTCAGTGTTATCACCTTAGGAGTCTGTTTTGGTAAAATTCACAATCAACAAAGTGAAACCATTAAAACAGGTTAGGTATGGCCGAATATATAGCACATCGAACTTCAAAAAGTTCCAAAAGTTATGCATGTGGTCTTTTATTCTTCTAATTTATTGGCTGGTTTTAATGAAGTTGTTCTATAGAATTTAAAAAAAAGCTTTCTCTTGGCGTAAAATAAAAGAGAACAGAAGAAAACTATGGGTCACAGTAGGTATAAGAAGATCCTTAACTAACCGAAGATCTTCGCATACTAATAGAAAGTATCCAAATTGTCCAGTCTTTGAAGATTATTTTAATAAATACTGAAGCGTCTACAGGAAGGTAATAAAGGCGGCCAAGGAAGCTTACTACAGGAGTAAGTTGCACAGTGCAAGGAACAAAACAAAGGAAAATTGGAATATTGTTAATGAGTTAAGAGGTAATTTAAATTCTTGTAATCAGGTTTCGATTGACAGTGACACATTAAATGAATTTTGCTGTAGTATACTGGTCTCCACTCTAGAGTAGATCTTATGTCCTATTTAAGACAAGTCCCTATTTTTGAGTCGTTTTATTTGGCCCACACTGATTTGATGGCACTCTTGAGAGTATTTTACTCAATTAAAAATAGAAAGCCATCAGGAATCGAAAAACTATCAATGAGAGTGCTTAAGGCTCTTCATGAGCGGGCTCTTGTGGTTTTGGTTGACGCAATAAATGAATCCTTTGACTCTGGGGAATTCCCTTCCTGTTTAAAGACTGCAATCGACAATTCGCTTTATAAAGGGGGCGATTCAGATGTCCCAGGAAATCTTCGTCCGATTTCTTAACTCCCATCGCTGTCTAAAATTGTTGAGAGAATTGTCGAGGAAAGAGTTTTGAAGTACCTCAGAACGCATAATATCTTAAGTAAGAATCAGTTTGGTTTTCAGGAGGCAAAGAGCACCTCAGATGCATTTTTTCACTTTTTTGACAGTCTGTACTTAAGCTTGAATGATGAAAAACTGGCTGCAGCGGTGTTCTGTGATTTTTCTAGAGCATTTAATTGCATCAATCATAGAATACTGCTTGACAAACTGTCTCACTATGGCTGTAGGAGTGTTACCCTAAAGTGGTTTGAGTCGTACTTTGGGGACAGAAGTCCGGCAGTTAAGTGTAATGGTAATATCTCTAACTTGCTCAGAATTAATCATGGGGTACCTCAAGGATCCGTGCTTGGTCCCCTCCTTTTTCTCTTCTACATCATAAACGAAGTAACTATTGAATATTCAAAGACTTTTCACAGTTTTCGCGGATGACAGGACTTTGTGATCCTGATACTCTCAGTGACATACTTGGAACTGATTTAGGAAGAATCAAGGAGTGGTGCGACAAATATCGTTCGTGTTTAAAAGCAGATAAAACTAATATTCTTAGCTTTAGCTTTAACTCTGAAAATACCATATTCGATGGAAGTAATATAAAAAAAGTTATCTGTGGTAAATTGGCCAAGGGCTGTTATGCTGTTCGCATAATCGCTAATGAGTTGGGAAGGTAAATTGGCCAAGGGCTGTTATGCTGTTCCCATAATTTCTAATGAACTGGGAAAGTCATTATCTATTTCTCACTTGTCGATAGGCTCTTGAGATATGGTTTATCTTTTTGGGGTTACTGTCGTCAGTGTCTTTTCACATCTCTTTTTTGTTATTCAGAAGAGGGCAATAAGACACATCTGTAGGGTTGGGGTTAGAGATCTTGTAGGCCACTTGGTCGGTAATAACAATTAATTCTTAAATCATTTATCACCACAAAGGAGGGGGTGGTAATTAACTTTATAATTAACCACTTTAATTAGCGAACTCTATTACCAGAGGTTGGAGGGGTTCTATTCATATAGGTTGTGAATTGAAACATGTATTATACTGTTATGTATTATGTACTTTAATAATGCAGGATTTTATTTGCATTAGATATTACTAATATATACAATGATTTCTAACTACTTTCAAACATTCATTCTTTCACACACTAAACTAAAAACTATACATTAGGTTAACTATGAGTAAATATCCACCAAAGCTTCTTGATCATTTATTTAACATCAACTTCTTGCTTTACTGAATTTAATCAACGTTCTTTTAACAAATTGTCTCTCCATTCATACAAAATACCTTGTTACTTCTTTGCTTCTGCAATTTTCTCAAACTAACAACACCAGGGATATAAGGCTTCAAACATTTGAGTCGACTCTCGAGTACAGGAACAAATTTGTCTAGCTATAAATTTACAAACGCCATTTTAACTTCTTGGACCTTTATTAACAAGAGAGACGCTATTGGGAAAATGCGTAAAAACGCCCAAAAGAGTTCCTTACCCAAGCGTGGACAAGGAGAGCAGAGTACAGCAGATATTTTCTAAATATATGTGCAAACAAAATGAGAAACTTGTCCAATATCTTAGCCCCAAACAGAGCTGCGACTAGGTAGATACTTTTGCGAGTGAAAGATTTTACTGCACTCCTTTTCTTCGAGTTCTTCAACTAAACTTTACTAAACTAAACTGAAAAAAGAGCTACTACTTGGCATCTAGATGTTATGATAAAAATGACTAAATATCTTGGCGTCAAACAGAGCTGCGACCTGATAGATGCTCTTGGCGCCAAATTCAAGCAGAGCGATGACTGGATCAAAGCTTCACGGTTGAGTGTTTATAAGGCACCAAAATCTAATTTTTTCTATCGGCGCGGACAGGGAGAACAAGACGGAAAATTGCGCGGACGCAAATGCATTTGAGAGGGTGGAAATATGTTCTTTCTATTTGACATATTGTTGTATACACAACATTGACGGAGACAAAGATATATTAAATTGAGAACGATTAATAACGTTTTCCTTGACGCAGTGACAACTTGCTTTCCAGCCATTGTTTCATATAATGGAATCTATTCTACCGACAAACCAGGTTCGTACTAAGGAGTAACTGAAATACATTGCTTTAAATGCACAAATTGCTATTTACCTGTGGTGAAGTAAAACTATTCCGAACTTAATTATTGCCCATTCACACTACGAACATATATGGTGTTATCACCAAACTGTACGGTTAAAAATTATAAGTTAATACACATATTGGGGTGTTTCCCCTGTTTGTGAATATTTCAGACAGTTTTTTGATCTTTAAAAAATCCAGACCTTCCATCCCTGACTTAGCGGCTGCCAGCAATTATAATACTAGATAGGCTAATAAGCTCCGATTACCTATTCCTTCTAGTACACTTGCTAAAAACTCTCAAATTTATGAAGGCTTAAAAATGTTTAATTATTTACGTGATGTATCGAAAAATGTTAGATCATTAAGTATCTTCTCTCGTCTTCGTCTCGTCCCTACTCAAAAGTATAGCCTATTAAAGTTTTGCAGAATTTTATAATGATGCTTTTAAGGTCTATTAGGCGCACATTATATAATAACTTTTAGATGTAGCTTAGTGTCTGTTGTTGTCTACTGCTATGTATTACCTACTTCGGTACTTTTGAATTTTTGGCTACATAGATGTTTTTTCTTATTAATTTTCTTTCTCTTTAAACAGCTTTGTAACAAATACTTTGTATTTCTACAATAAAACATTTATTTATTTAAATGTGCTTTAATTGGTAGTCAATTTTTGTCTGTGTCATCGTTTTAGAGTCTAGCCATAATATGAAACGATTTACTCCACCAGTGGTTTTATAGAACCCCTCGACAGCCTAAACCGCATATAAGTAAAATAATTTTTTTTATATATTTTTTCTAGCATATTAAGTACGAAATTTAGTTCAGTGCTCCAAATAACAATGAAATTAACAGCATTATCTTTGGTGCTGATATTGTTTTAAATTATTATTTTGATTCAAAGTCTTATGTATATACTAATCAGTACCTGAAGATATGTGTTTTGTTTCATAAATCTATTTTTACCGTTACTCAAGTTCACTGAGGTATTAATGAAATAATTGGAACGATAATAAATAAACTTTAACGCCCCGCATGTATAAAGTTGCCATAGAGGATGAGGATATCCGCAAAATGTATTTTGTCCGCCAACTTTGAATTTGGAACGTTTAATGGCGAAACACCCTCAACGTTTTAATTAAAATTAACGCCTACTGCCGTACTTGAATGAGGTATTTAACTGTCCAACATTGCACTCTAAATTTCTATATTTTTGTAATTCAGAGCATTATTTTAGGGGATTACTAATTAAAAAGAGAAGTTCAAGAAATACTACCTACTACATGTCAGTAAAGGTTTTCTTTAATATGCTTCTGGACCAAAAAAAAAAATAAATGCGTAAAAAATGTTCGCTCAAAGTCAATCTTAAAAAACTTTTAATTATTTTTTCTCGAGTGGTAGGCCCTTTAATCATGATTACTATCTGATATTCATTTTGTAAAAGGCTTTAATGAATTTGGTGCTATACAGTGTAGAACCAAAAGCGGCATTTTGCCCTCAATTTCTGAACATTCTTGCATATTGGAATATTATTATGCACTTGCATTCTAATTTACCGAATTTCAGAGAACAATACGGTCCGAAGTAATTAATTGTATTAATCCGCATACCGCATGAAAACACCGAAGCTGTAAAATTCACAAGAGCACTTTCTATGTTCATCAAAGGAGCTGTGGGACAAAAAGATACTTATAAACATACCTTTTGAAAGAGATTCTCTTAATTTCATTTGAAGGCTAGTAACAAAGCAAATTAAATCGAGCAAAGTGAAATATACCTACCTCAAATATATGCTAATTTTAGAATTACTTTGGAAATTCGAATTAAAATAATTACTTTCCAGATAGAATAAATGAATACTTTTATTTTGTTTTAAGTTTCAGTAGGCTTCTTTTTATTTCTAGACTCAGTGAAAACTCACTGAAAATTTTTTGAAATTTAAGCTACCCAATCAGCTTCAACTTAATGGTAAGACTCCATCTAGGGTGTAAAGAGTTTAAGGTTTATAAAAATTGCCGAATGACGATTAAGGATTGGTTCTTTAAGCGATGAAAAAACCTACGTGGGTTACTTATAGTTTCCCCTGAGATTTGTGATTTCTCTTCTTCCTGATCTCGAAATTAAATACATGCTGCCCATAATATTCTAAACGCATTTTTTTATTTTCATTGTTAATGCTGCTGATGGTATATAAGGAGTCTGAATTCTATTTTCCCTATTTATACTTTCATTAAAATACAGGATGCTTTGGATTCTGAACGTTTTTCTACTTTAATAATTTTGGAATATCAAAAGTATGTCGTAGACAACCAGCCGTGGCAAATAATAAAGGATTGACAATGTAAAACAAGTCGAAATACTTGGTATTATATATTACATTTAGCGTGGCTGGCAATGGTTATATAATATATAAGAGGGAAACTTTCATTTCTTATAAATGTATTTTACCGATTAATGAGAGCTGCATATGACAGGAGGCTTAATCGTCGATTACATGGTTACACGCCAAAATATATAAAGAAAAACTTTGTATCCAATGAATAAATTATCGATTTACAAATAAACAGGATTTATTTGACATATTAGAAAATAAAATGAAATCGATTCTCACGACAAAGTATAAAAAATATGTCTATAGTTATGTTCGGGAGTTTTATTTTAGTCTTTTATAACAGCTTTCCTAAATCATTAAGGTAACACTGCATCGACTGATCTTAAAATTATCTGGTCTCGTACCCGAATCTAGATAACGTTGACAATACGTTCTGACCAATACGATGGTGCTGATGGCTCGGGTGACCGAAAGTGCCCTAGCTGGTACATAGAAAAAAGTTTGGAAAAAAATGGACGTTAGTTCGTTGGCGCAGTTCTTTAACACGATGGCAGGTATTTCATCTGGTCTTGATCCCTTTTGCGTGTCTAGCTCTGATGATTTTACGAATATCGCAGTGGTGAAACTTAACTCCTGCCATGGTATAGTGTTGATGTTGGATACGGTGGGAAGATCCTGGCCTTGGGGGTCGTTTAAGGTAGAGTACGATGAAAACATTTCGGCAAGCATATTTGCTTTTTCCCAAGCTGTAGTCGCCGTGACGCCGCTTGCGTCCGTCAAAGGTGGGAGAGACGTTGTTGTAAAGTTATTACTTACTGCCTTTGGTGCCGACCAGAAATCCCTGGAGCCACTGGGGCATTGCAAAAGTTTATATCTGGTCCTCTGATTGTAACTTGATGGAATTTGGGATGTATGCTTCCATTCCTGATCTCTTCACAACAGAACGAAGGGTCGTCAGTGCCAAAGCAGACGTCGAGCCAAGGAAAATCTAGGTAGAACTCTCTTAGATTTCCCCACTTTGCATAATTGTAATGCTAGATTTTACGAGGCAATAGTGGTTCCTTCTGTAGCAGTGGCAGGTCACAAACCGTTGTAATAAGTTTGTGGTCGGATGTACCTAATGGTGGACCAACTGTAATTATGTACTGATCAGGATTTGTGGTTAGAAAAAGATCCAGGAGAGCGGCAAATTTGCCCCTCTCTGGAATCCGAGTTGGTTCGTCTACAGGTTCAGTAAGCTCGCAGCTGATGGCAAATGCTTCAGCTTATCTACCTTCGTTGTCGGTCTTGTTATGGTGTTTGAGCCAGTTGGTGTTATGGGCATTGACATCTGCCAGATCGATTATTTCTGTGCTAATTATCATTTTAAATATTGTTTTTAGTACTATTATTTTGATTGGCCATAAACGATGCTGTTGCCTGTGTCAACAAGCCGCACAATTTCTGTTATATATGTGGTGAAGTGAACGTGAAAGTTCAACGAAAGAATTTAAGCCCATATGTAGGAAAAGCGTACTAGTTATATTTCGGATGCAAAGTTGGAGATCAAGATAAAGCTTGGGCTCAGAACTACGTTGTTGAATGTTATTTTTGCTTAACAGAATTCGGGAGGTTTTGGCAAAAGTAAATGCAAAATTGAATATTCTTGTAATCTCTCGCCCACTAGACTCTTGTGCCTCCTGATGCTTCAAGCATATCTGTCGCTATGCCTTTAGAAAATACAAAATAGACTCGGCATCGGATGAACTAGACGATTTTACACCAAAAACCAGCACACATTTTCAGGAGGAAACCGATTACGAATGTTGTAGCAGCAAGCTCCATTTCATATCGCAACGATCTTATTCGTGATTCGGATCTTGCCAAAACAAACGCGTAGCTTCTTGAATCTAGTCCGCAGCAATGGAATCTCCTACAACAGTGGTTTAATGTAAACCAGCAGCCATCTCTTCCGGTGGATCATGATATGTATATTAAAGAAATATACTGGGTATATTGTCATTACGAGTAAGTACCAACATCTTAAATGGAATTTCTGTGCCATTTTAAAAGTTGCTACACCAAATATCATTGTTTTTATCCGAATGAGATGGTAGAGCTAGGAACCAACATTATGACCGGTCTGAAAAACGTCCTTAGTGAACCATTAGTTGAGCAGCAGAAAATCTTGTACGTCCTTGACACATATAACATGGACTTTAAAAAAATTGTTAAAGCCCTAAGTAGAGAAGGAAGGAACCTTTCAAGGACAATATGGACTTCCTTAGTTGCAGTTTCAGATGAATACGGAAAAATATTTCACCAGCAAGTTGTTAAAATACATAATACAGTAAAAAATTAACATGTTAGAGGACTACTGTTGGACCATCAAACCTGAAACCGATCCTATTCTTTGAATAGGTATATCCATAGTCCATAATAAAGTTAACTTAATTTTGTAAAATTTACTATATTCTTATTGGTTGGTTTTCTCGTATTTTTGTATTCTTCTTCCATCCTTTCTAAACTCATGGGTGATAGATAAAAACCGTTGTTAGATAATTTGTGACTTTCGTCCCCATTGCTTGAATGTAATTATGCATGTAGCAAGACTTATCACGATTGTTCAGGTGTATGAAGAAGCTTACAATGTGGGGCATCCAGAATATTCAAACATTCTTCGCAGGGACAATATTTGCAGTTCCGTTTTCTTCTTCTTCTGACAACACGCAAATAATTATAACATATTCTTCATTCAGTAGCCACATAATGCTTTTGCTTCTTCAACAGCACTTAGCTAACTGCGGGGGGAAATGCTGATATCGACTCCAATAATCCATGGTAGTAGACGCAGGACACAAAAAATCCGATTCGTCCGATGCGTACAGTCCGTTCGATGACGATTAGTGGATGCGTACCTTTATTAATTCCAATCGCAATTCAACTACGCTTGTAACTACTGCAACTTCCTTAAAAGCATGCAATTCATTAAAGCAGGACAAATTTTCAAAAATACTATCTTACAGGCTACTAAACTGACACTAACTGTTATTCGTGCATATCGATGAGCCTTATTGCTATGCGAAAAATCAAAATACATTACCATATAGTCGCGTCCAGCAAGTGCCATTCAATGTTCATTAGTAGGAAAACTAGGCCGAATCGTACCTCATTTACTATAGAGCTGTCTTTTGTATTGATTGCACTAGTGACACCAATAGCATCTAGACAGGCGCAAGTACTGGGTACAGTGGTATATGTAGATTTTACCTGTAAAGAAAATATTATTTAGTACATGGGACGACAACACATCTATAAACAAAACAATGGCGAACATATTTTCATATAACAATTATGAAGCCTAAAATTAAATCAAAGTAAACAGGGGTGCATGTATATTTACAGTTATCTTAAGTTTTCAAAGAAATAAGTTCATTAGAAAATCCAAGGTTCATAAACGTTTATTGAGAAGAAATGAGAGTACAACAAGCAGCTCATTTTCATCTATATGCATTACGAAAGAGCTTTCTATACGATAGAAAAACCCAACTGTAATCTACTCGTTCAAAAAGCAAAGTCCATTACAGATACACCTCTATTATTAAAAGTGCGTTCAGAAACGATACACCTTGAGTAAATTTTATGCCGAAGAGTCCGCCAGGACGATGTTATCTCACCCAAGCTGTTAAACCTATTGCTGGAATGCAGTGTGTGTAAAATGTCCCGCATTAGACAATTATTCGTCAAACTATCAGAGGTTGTGTATAAAAGTTTTACAGGCAGCTCCCATTTATTTTTTGACTTATATCGCATTTACGATCGATGGGTAGTTCAAAACTGCAGAACAGTAAAGTTGTGTTTTTCTTAAACATAATTTTTTATTGACGTGATGTATCGTGTTTTTACTTCTATTGAGTATATAATATAAAGAATATAATATTAATTAATTACATATTGCTGATATGTGGTTTTGGGAGGGAAGTTTGTAATCAATCGCATCAAAATAGTTGCCCTATGTTTGGATTTTTGTTATCCCTTAACGTTACTCTACTTGCAATGAGTGGATTTGTGACACCGCTTGAATCTTTGAAGAGACTTGCAACTTATTTGATCATCCAACCTAAATGACCGTCAATATCAGTGTCTTTAGCATATAGATCCACAGGGAAAATTACAGAGATGGAGGAAGAACTGGGGTACAGAAATGGCTACCGCTAAAAAAATGTTTAGAACCTCTTCAATTTTTGTAGAACAATCCTAAAAAAATTAGCCTGATATCAACTAGTCAGCTTTATGTTTATAATAGTTTTAATATGCATCACTTCCATCCGAGCTTCCATCCTTATGCGATGTTTGTTTTAAGGACAACAACAACAAAAACCACACTGTAGCACTACAACCCTGGGTGGGTCTTAGCTGCTTGAACCACCTCTCACCATCGAGTGCTGTCTAGGGCAACATTTTCCCAGTTATCAATTCCCATTATTTGCAAGTCTTTGCGGAGGTTGTCTCTAAATCTCAGCTTAGGTCTTCCCAGATGTCTCTTTCCTGTTGGGGCTTCCTCCCATATGTTCTTTATAAGCCTTTTGTTGTTACTACGCTGGACGTGGCCGATCCATCTTAGTCGGTTGGATTTTATTTCTTGTACTATGTCTGGGGAGTCATATAGTTGAAAGAGTTCCTTATTGGTCCGTATTCTATATTCGCCAGTTTGCTGGTCAATAACCGGTACAAAAATTATCTTCAATATTTTCCTTTCAAACCTTCTAAGCAACTGTGTATCGAAAATTGTAATTGTCCGTGTCTCGCATCCATACATGATGACCGGTCTTATTACCGTCTTGTATATGTTGATTTTTGTTGACCTTGTAATATATTTGGACTTCAGCATCTGGCACAGAGAAGTAAACATTATTTGTTTCCCTGGGTTATTCAGTGTTTTACCTCCTCCTTCATATTATTGTTCGCTGTTATCAGAGAACCTAGATATTTGAAAGACTGGACATTCTCAAAGTTGTAGCCGTTCATAGTTACATTTTGTCCCACTCGGTCTCTATTATCATTTGGTGTTAAATGCATATATTTCGTCTTCGTCTCGTTTACTGTCAGACCCATCCTTTCAGCTTCTTTCTCCATTTGTACATGCATTTCCTTGACGTTATCTGTGCTCTTTCCTACAACATCGATGCCATCAGCATATGCTAGGAGGAGCCGAGGTCCATTGGCTCCAAATATTGGTGTGTTTGTTTGGGCTACTCTCACTACTTTCTCAAGGGTCAGGTTAAACAGCACTGGGGACAGCGCGTCTCCTTCTGTAAGCCCATTTTCTACAGGGAACATTTCGCTATTTTGCCCCTCCACTCTTATGCTATTTACTGACCCTTCCATGCATATTAACTTCTTTGGAATTCCGAATTCCTCCATGGCTTCCCACAGGCGTGTTCAGATTACACTGTCATACGCCTGTTTGAAATCCACAAATAGATTGTGGAGATCTCTGTTGAATTCCCAGCACTTTTCAAGTAGCTATCTTATCGAGAACAGTTGGTCCGTTGTTGATCTTCCGCTACGGAATCAACATTGGTATTCACCAACAATTTCATTAGCATATGGTGTTATTCGGCTCAGTAATATGTTTGACAGGACCTTATAGGCGCAATTGAGGAGAGTGATGCCACAGTAGTTTGTACATATCATCTTATCGCCTTTTTTATGTATTGTATGATCACTCCCTCCTTCCATTCCGATGGGATTATTTCTTAATTTCAAATACGTGTTATTAATCAATGAAGTGTGTCTCCACCATATTTTTTACATTCTGCCGGTATCCCGTCCAGGTGCTTTACTATTTTTAAGCTTTTTGATAGCTTCAATAGTTTCTACCAAACTAGGCGCTTCTAGGCTTATTTCTGCTGTTTGGAAAGTTAAGCGGTTCTGTGCTTTTTCGTCCGACCGATTGTGTGCTAAAATATTCGTTCCAAGCTTGCAGTATTTCCGTTTCCCCACTTATCAGATCTCCATTACCGCTTTTTAGTATCGTTAGTGTCCTTGGTCTAAACCCTTTCCTTGAGTTTCCGACCTCCTTGTAGAATTGTTTTAAAGAGAATTAACAAAACCCTATATATCACAAATCTCTTTCTGAACGCGAACATTTTCTGTAGGTCCATCAGACATACAACAAGTAAGCAGATTTTGGCTTGGCCCAGATATCTCAAGAGGAAAGTTTTAGCCAACTAATGATTCGTTGAAAGAATCACTACTTCGAAATTGACCAGAGATTCAAACAAATTTCTTATAATTTAGATAATTCTACTAAACCCAACCTTATGCATAAATATCAAGCTAAAGACATTCACATTTAGTTATAGGTGGTCGCATTGGAGCACTTTATAAATCTTCAATAAGTGAATCTAAATCTGTATTGCATAAAGTAGCAGCCTTACACGATACGTCACAAACTACTTCCTGAACTAATAAACGGTAAATCGTAATAAAGCAAATGCGGAAAACTATAAGAGGTGGTCCATTTGTAACCCTTTACTCAAGCAATTTTATGGCAATATAGGCCATTATATAAGCGCGAGACAGCCTAGAATATCTTTATTACAGATCCAGCAATTTCGCACAAGTCATATGGCGAAAATGCGTTCTGCGGCTCTCCGAAACTGCAGGAGATATACATCTTAAAAGAATTACGTCTTGTTTATGTTGCTGGTGTAAAAGTTAAACTTGAAAAACCTGAATCTACTCATTGGCGACCTAATAGGGGAATCATCGCAGATGACCTCCGTCTTATTTTAGGGTATGTTATAACTGAGTACGTCATTATCATATTCAAATTCTGATCAGGATATTATCATTTTCCGCATTTTCATTGAAAAAACCGCTTCAAGCTGCTGCTTTAAACACCTTTTGAAGATAGAAAAACTGTCCATTTATTTTGTGTGTGTGTATAATAAATACAAATTAGCATCAGCTGAAGCTTTCAGCTATAATTGGTATTCTAGTAGCCTCTTTTGTCATTGTTTTATAATATTGAACAAATCTTATCTACAAAAAGAAAAAAAAAACAAAGTTACTTAGGCCTATTGACGGGCAAGGCATTTTTTACGCATTTAAGGCATTACAGTTTCTTAACGTTACGTTATTTTTCGAAAACTGAAGACACCACGTCTCGCTGCATTGGCATCTCTGAATGTGTGGTTGCGATAAAGGCAGTTGCCGATGTTTCGTGTAAATTCTTTTTCTTGTTGTTATCTTTGATAATAGTGGCTTATACCGCTTATTCTGTCTGGATCGGCAAGCAATAAATTCAGATTTCGGTTACTATGGGTCAACGGCTGGCAAGCTGTTCTTTTTGGTATTTTGAAAGTGATTTTTAACACGGACGAACCGAGATGAGAGAAGAGCAAGTATAATAATATATTACATGTCCTTCTTCAACCTTTGTTTTTATTGATAATGAGTTTTATATTCACGCCTAACTTCTATATTTGTTTTATTTTTAATATTTATAAATAACTAGCGAAGCTAATACCTATGTGCATTTATAGACCTATAAGCATAATGATATCTAAATAGGTCCTCACTGAGTATGTAGCATTTATTATTCAGCCGTATAAAAAGATCTGACGTCATAGAATATTATAGCATGTTCTAGATATGGGCCATCCCGGGAAGTTGACTGGCTAAATCAGAAGCTATTGGATTGTTCGAAATCAAGTGAACAAGTGAACAACTTCAAAAAAAAATCAGGAAGTGTGTTTAAGACACAAGTGCAAACTTCAACAAAGCAATATAAAAAACAAAATAAAATTTAAAAAAAAATGTTGGAGGAGCCGGGCATCGATCCCGGTACATCCCGCATGCTAAGCGAGAGCTCTACCATCTGGGCTACGCCGCCGAACAGTTACCATGTATCAAAACAATTTTTTTTAAATCGCACATTTCATGTAATAACTTGGTAACAAGAAACTGGAACGTATAAGACACTGGAATGTAGACACCTTTCAGCGTTACATTCTTTTGCGCAGACAGCTCAGTCTTATTTAGTGCCCAGGAAAAATGTGTGCTGAACGCTTCAAGAGAAGTGTTTCCTTCAAAAATAGATTTGGGAATTGAGTTGGAGTGTATTTCCCTATTTAATTCAGCACAATTCGGACATTGTGGGAAACTACTTTAAAGTGTTGAAATTCATTAAGCCTCAGATCATAAAATTTTCTGCCACCAAAATACTCAAAATACTAGTAAGAACTCATCTGAAGAACACTTGCAGTGTTGATAATATTGATACTGGATTGCGAATCTTTCCATTAGCGACTCTTTTAAAAACGCTGCAAAATCAGGAATTAATTCTTGTAAGAATACCGGATCAACATTTTATTAGAGAAACTAATGCTAGATATTCAGCTTGCTGTTAATGTAAATTTTTTAATAGGCTAGATAACTGGACTTCGTTAGCCACCTATTCTAATTTTGTTAGCTATCTTTATTATTGAGGTTATTAGATTGTTCTGTTTATTGATTAATTGTTTGTCTAGCACAGCTGAAGTCTATCAACAAATTGTATGGTAAAATGAATTATTTCCAACTGTTATCCAGTGAAAATTGGCTGCAGATATACATGCACTGAATGCATTTTTAGATCAGGCTCCCTTTTTCTCTCTTGTTCATTGCAATGCATTTCAGGATAGTGACCTTTTAGCATTGACTAACATGGACGTGTTCATACCATTTCAGCTAATTTTATTCCGTTTCATCTACTACTATTTTCTGAACTTGATAATTTCATTCTTGACTATTTCATGATCATTGATTTTCTCTACCACACCTAGCTTTTCAGTTGGCCTCCATCCGCTTTGAAGTCTTTAAACTGTATTATATTGTTTTATTTAGTAAACTGGAATAAATTCCTAGTTTCCCGGTTCTACAAATTTATTTGCTCCATAACAGACTACCGAGACATCTGAATGCACTTTTCGCCTATGACACTCGAGTTTAATAAAAGAGGACATCTTGGGGGTCAGATAAGTGGATGGATATTTTAAAAACTATGAAGTAAACCATGGTTTGGGAAAACTGCTCATGAACGGTCAATGCTAAAAATGCCGCCTATCGCAAATAGCGCCGAGATCCGACAGCCGAAAATCGAAATATATTCATCTCGACTAGAAGCCAGTATAAGCGAACCATTGACGAGAGCAGGGAGGTGTATAACGAGCAGATCAAGAACAAGCTTCTCAATTATCTCCGGATCAAGATCTTTTGGGCAGTTGCCAATGCTGTCAATCAGGGTTACTCAAAGACGTCAATCCCACCACTGACCAAAGATAATGCCTCACTAGTAGAAACGGCCAAAGAAAAAGCAAACATTCTTGCCAAAACGTTTCCATCAAATTCTACCTTAGATCCTCAAGGAAAGGCTCCCCCAACTATCCCGAGACTGAATCCTCCCCTGACATGGATTTCGTAAAGGGCTCTCAACTGAGAAGGGTTGTGCTGATTTGGTTCAGTATTGTAATGAAAAACTTGACAGCCAAGAAATTGTTATCTCATTATTGTTTGACTAGACCCGAGCTTTTGACACAGTCGATAAAAAGTGTGTATCTTTCAAACTTGAATAAATAGACTTAAGGGATCACATTAATGCGTTCCTTGTATCATTTCCTTCGCAAGGGAGTTCTCTGTTTGGATAGGCGGATCAATGTCCTATAATTTCACTCGAGACGTAGGGACACTCCAAGGTAGCATCTTGAGACCCTTGATCTTCCTTCTCTTTGTTAATAATCTCGCAGATCACATAAGTCTCGACTGTGTATTTCTGCATTCTGATAAATGGGAAAGTAGACTACTTAACAAAATATCAACAGTATTAAATGAATTTACTTTCTGGTGCAATTCGTACAAGCTGATGATTAATCATTTTTAGACAATTTGTATAAATGTGAGAAGTTTTAGAAATAAGGCCTGTGATATTGACATTAACTTTAATGGCAACACGATTAGCTTCTCACCGTGTGTCAGTTTTCTAGGTTTAAACATCGATTGTCACATGTCCTGGAATTCTTATATGGAAAAAAGCTAAACACAAATTCTTACCTTATAGTCTTAAAAGTTACGTCAACCAAGACACCATGAAATACCTCCTGTAGAGATACTTCTAAAAATAATAAAATATTAACCCTGTATTCCATATATTTATACAGACTACTTATCTATATTCATGAAAATAAATTGAAATACCCGCCAAATAAAGATTTTCATAATTATGAGATAATGTCTCCTTGAGAAAGTATACCTTGGAATCCTTTAAAAAATCTCCTGTATATGCAAGAACAAAAATGTATAATCTTCTATTGCCCAACTTAAAACTATAAAGAGCGTTCTTCATTTTAAAGGAAAGCTGAAAAAAGTGTTATATTCTGAAGCATTATACTCGGTAAACGAATTCATAAATTTCTTGGAGAAGGGGCCCTAGAATCCTTTTTGTTGATCAAACGCTGGTACTGTTAGTGGATTTCTTTTTGTGTGATATTTTTATATATGAGTGTTGCTGGTTTTAATCTATTTACTTAGGTTTGGTTACTATTTGTTATTATACTTACGAGTTTTTATCTTCTATTGCAGTGCTCGAAACCAAATAAATAATTTGAATTTGAATTTGAATTTGAATTTGAATTTGAATTTGAATTT
>MU182202.1:443609-468927 GCA_016904865.1 Pissodes strobi
GAATTTGAATTTGAATTTGAATTTGAATTTGAATTTGAATTTGAATTCGAATTTGAATTTGACTTTGCATTTCTCAATGCCAGGTCGGGTATTTCGCCAACACGAAGTGAAACGAATATTCAAAAACCTAGATACAAACAAGGCCGCAAGACAGGATAGGATGGCGTTCCCGCAATAGTGCTTACGAAAGGTGCTGCTGAACTTACAGCTTCACTATGCAGGCTTTTCTCCCTATCATATAGAACTGCATGCTTTCTTCTAGGTGCAAATACGCTCAGGTGCAACCAATCCAGTAGAAAGGTAAAAAATTATTTTAAATAACGTCCAATTGCCTTAGTTCTCATCATGTCCAAAGTCATGGAGAAGCTGATCAACGAACAGCTCTTCAAATATCTTGATTGGCCAGCACTATATCTATGGTCTCCCAATTTCTCAAGGGATCGAAGCATCCGAGATGGTATTGATGGACATCTCTCGGAGGAATTTAAAATCAATGCCGGAGTTCCTCAAGGGTGTATATTATCTCCCACACTGTTCCTGCTCTATATCAGCGATCTCTTAGACAGCACATACAATTCTATTATACAGACGACAGCACTCTTATATTCGTGTCGCGGACTCTAAAGAGATTGCTGCCATCAATGAGGATATGAACGCCATCGCGGAATGGGTTGATGAAAACAATGTCCAGTTTAACGCAGGAAATACTCAGGCAGCGACCTTCTTATAAAATGCATACGCCGCAGGACCTGACTTATCAATGACAGGATAAACACTGGCTCTGGCCACATCCATTAGCTGGCTGGTTATCAACGCAGAAAACAACATTTCTTGGCGTAATCACGTCACCAAAGTCGCCAAGGCAGCAGCACAAATGCTAAGAGAACTCTATAGAGCAACAAATTTCTATACGCCTCATCAGTTCTTACTGCTCTATAAGACCCAGATAAGACCATCTATGGAATACTGTTACAATGTGTTGAGCTCGCCACCCAAACACCTGCTCAAGGTGCTGGACTCCATACAGAGGAGAGCAGTTCATCTTGTGGATGACCCAGAGTTGACTAAAGACTGTCAAGGGCCTTGAACATCTAAGAAAAGTGACGGACCTATCTCTTTACTATCGATACTACTACGGAAGGTGTTCGAACGAGCTGGCACTTATGATTCCACCCAGAGTTATGCCAAACAGAAACACCCGTCAGACACAAGCTGCTCATCAGCATACGATTCACGAACACCTAGGGCATCGCTGTTGCAGGACTCTTTTCTCTGGGGCACTGCTTCGCTCTGGAATGGACTTTCGAGTAACGTCTTTCCCGAAAACAACATCCTACAGCGCTTCAAGTCCAACGTTCACGCACACGCACCGCTCTTTGAGTGGTATGGGATTATCCTTTTGTGTGTGTGCCGAATATAAAAAGTGTAGGTGCGTAACACAAATGAAAAAATTTGCATTTTGTTAGAAAATATGATTTAAATGAATAATGCAAACTTCGATTCACGCTATCATGTTTATTTGATCTATTTGCTATAGATGCTATAAAGTGAAGAGATTTAGTTTAATGAATAATTTATTAGCAATATCAGATTCATGGTTCTCTTCCCTATTGCTCAACTGTATATATAATAAAATTCGAATTATAATCGAGGTTTAGTTTTGCAGGTAAGTCGTTTTGAGAATAAACATGAATGTAATTTGCAATGGAATCATAAGTATAGTAGGGTTCAACGAAATTGCCGCTATAATTTTGAGCTGATACTGTTTCCCTTATTACATTGTTTTTACATAAAGGAAATATTTACTTCATTTTGTTCTTTGTTCTTGTAACCCAGCATAGCTAAACATATATGGCCTATAAATTAATGCTGCTAATAGTACCAATGTTATAAATCAAAACGTAGTTACCTTTTTCATATGTCACTTTTTCTAATCTATTTTATAAGTTTTGATAAATATACTATGATGCGTCAAATGCAGAAAGGAGAAACTTAGAGACATTTAGCTTTATATGCCACATATCATCTTATTATACACCATTTATAATAAAAGCAATTTATCAATCTGAGAAGTACTACATTTCCTATAACCATTTTTTTAGAATAAATATATCGCACAGCGTTCATGAATTATTGAATCCAAATGGCAGGCGGTAAAAATGAAAAACGGTTCGCTGTTTCGGAATTCATATATTTTTGTTTTTCGCGTAATGCCGCGAACTGATTTTACTGCTATCAGTTTGATATAAAGCCACATAGATTGAGTTTACTATATCACTTCTCTAACCATTAGCACCACATTTTTATAAAATAAGAAGAAGTGAATTATTACTTTCAATTCACGTCACATGAGCTAAAGTATTAAATTTATAAATATTTACTCATCCTCACATAGCATTCTTATTGGCTAATTTCGAATCAACCCGTAAAGGCATAGATTAGATAAATATAATATTAGACGATATACTGTTATTACTATTTCCTAGTATCCAGCATTCATCTGATGTGTATCAGTGTCAAAAGCTTTTAACAAATAAAACTTCATAACCCGAAATAGAATTCTTAGATTCTAGTTGGTCATTTATCAAGTTTCATTAAATTATATTTAATACTTTAATCCATAGAAAATTCAACTGAGCCAACGAATATCTTATTTTGTATGGCTCCCAAAACGATTGTCCCGCCTCCTTATATTTTTATGTATGGTGTACAAACTTTTGTCAAACTTCGTCCCCACTACTAAATGTAGTATTGCCCGCCCCCGCCTGAACGAAAGCAAGGACAGTTCATAGACGTAGACTTTGAAAATGTGAGTCCATCATAATAATAATTTCAATAAAGTAAATACGTTTAATTTGAAATGATGGTATTTATTCGAGTGCATTATTTAAAATATATTTATGTTTTATTTATAGTGTGTGGGTTAGATTGAGTTAGTTTGGGTTAGATATGGGTTATGAAGGTTAGTTACACAAAATAGTTATTTTGCTGTGTCACGAAATTTTTCCGTGTACTTGCAAAACTACTGCGATGAAACCAAAGAAGTATTCACTTCAAAAATGATTTAATAGAGGTTGGTAAATGACTGCAAACATATCAGATTATCCATTAATATCACATACATAGGTAAGTATTATAAAATATTAATTAATCACATCACAAAATGGTGCCCACTGTACTACTGTGTTTCATTTACCTTTACTTACTTGTGGAAACTCAGGTTCGGATGATAATAGCTGGAGATTTTGCATACCTCACACCGCAAGACCATCGTTACTTTGATATAAAGTTTATAAAAAATATTTATAGGAAATCACTCACGAAATACAAAAAAGCTACACGTCGCGTCGCGTCGCACAAAGTCAGGCTTTAAAACGTCCATTTGAAACCAAACAAAACTGGGCGAAGAGTGCTATTTTGCACGTTTTTTAATGAAAAACATTTATTTATTCAAGTCGCGATCAAAAGTTGGACGGCCATCTTGTTACTTTTGACGTCTGTATTAATAGGAATCCCATTCAAAACGGTGTCGAAATATTTGCTAGTGAGCTTTGACATTGCACAATTTTGTTAATATCATAGCAACCAGTCATCAAAAATAGTGTCGAAAAGAGCTTCTTTTCGACACAACTTTGCGTATCGAAAAGACTTCTTTATGATACCATAATAGAAATAGTATATTGTGCAACAAGTGCTGAAAATAAGACTTTTCACATGAATGAGACAGTTTGGTGACACGAGCCGTAAGCGAGTGTCATAAAGTCTCATGAGTGTAAAAAGTCTTTTCAGCACGTGTAGCACACTATACTTTTTCTACGACTGCTACATAGAGGGTGCCCCACTGGGAGTGTTGTAGAAAATTACATGTTATATGGGAAACATTTTTATTATTGATTTATCAGAAAATTTTATTCCTAATGAAAGAAGCTACGTGAGTAAGAGATTCTCGCTAAACTATAACTAGGGGCACAGTCCTAAAATGGGGCCACCGGAGTGGGGTCCCTATTTTCCAAATATTTTGAAAGAGAGGCTCCGAGGGCGAAGCCCTAAAACGGGGCCCCAGGGGCGAAACCCTAGAATGGGGCCCATGGTTCGGGAGTCCCATTTTTTACAGATTTAGCAACGGAGTCCCCGGAGGCGAAGCCCTAAAATGGGGCCCCAAGTCTTAAAAGGGGGCCTCTGGTATAAGAGTTCCATTTTCTACAGTTTTGAAAAAGGGGGCTCCCGGGGTGTGAAGCCCTATAATTGGGCCCCCTTTTTTAGAGATCTGGTAATGGGACCTTTGAGGGCGAAGCTCTAAAACGGAGACGAAGCCCTTTAATCTAAATACCCAAATAAGCGTGTGAATGTGAAAAGTATACTTTGCACACGCCGTGTGCAAAGTATACTTTTCACACGATGTTTGAAATGTCCAGTTTTCAAGAGCAGTTGTTAGTGCGTTTTTATCTATTTTCAGGGCAGTCGTAGAAAAAAGTATATTCAACTTACATTTGCAATGAATGGTCATTGCATAATATACTATTCAGCAGCTAATAATGAAATAAAATTTCCGAAAACTTATTTTCTGAATAATTTCAGATTTGAACACGAAATTTATGAGATACCAAAAATACGCAATTTTATCCCGATTTAAACGTTTTTGTGACACATAGGGTTTTTCTGCTCTCAATGGTTAAACGAAAAATTAAATCATACCACTGCTAGCCTAAAAATAAATTGCTTATCATTATTTTTGAGACAAATAAAAATGAACTGAAGTATACAAATTTTATTTAAAAACATACAGATATGACAAATATCTGGTTAATGACATATTCAAAAAGTAGCTTAATAACTATTTTCTTCTATTAAATACCAATTAAAACATATTTACAGCAGTGCCTTCACTGGTTTTGAAACGTTACCAAGTTAGTATACTTATCGAATGGGGAAGAGCCGTCGGTCGTCGACCTACAATGCTCTCAATCTATTGGTGAATTACTTTACTACGTGCATACTATAAATATTTTGGGGGTAAAACAAGGCGGAACCAAGGGAAGCGGCATTGTCAGATTGACATGTAAGAACTTCAGAACCGGTTTTTGATGAATCAAAAATGGGGAAAATAAGTATTTAGTGTTATAATTTAATATGAAAAAAGTATGTACAGTAACTCGTAAACTTAAAATTTGGCAACGCTACATCTATCGACCATAGAATGTGCCTGAATGTTGGGGGAAAACAAAGAACCATTTGTCCCGTCTCTTCAGGTTAAATGTCTTTGGGTGTATTCTTATGTGTATGACCACTAGATGCTGATCATCAAATCATCATCATCAAATGTTCTATCCAGACACAACATTCACTAAGACTGCTTATCTAACATCTCAACATCAAAAAGAAGAGAGAACTGAAAATAAGAAATTCGCAGGACTAATTGAGCATGAATATTTTTGTATATTGTGTAGAACAAGGAAACCAAGAGCCTAAACTAAGGAAACATGTTCTGTACACCATTTTCTAAGAATTCCTGGAATTCTCCCTGTTCTGCATTTTAAAGCTTTTTGTCGCTCCCGGAGATTTGTTTGGTCTTCTTATGTCTATTTTAATGTGCTGATTTCAAATATGACCTCGGTTTTTACCTTCACCATAAGTTTTCAGAGAAGAAAAAAAAAAAAGATAAAATAAGAAAAAACCAAGCTAAAAAAATATAGTAAATTTTAGAAAATTAAAAGAAACTAAGTCACAATTTTCTCGCAAGATTAAAGAAATTATGTTTTTGCGGTTGTATTCGCTGGGATCGGTTTTACGCTTGAGTGTCCAACATGTTTGGTATCCATTTTCCACTGTGCCGCTTTTTCGTTTGAGCAATTTGCTGGTGAAGTATTTCTCCATGTTTATCTGAAACTGCACCTAAGTTTCCAGAAAAAAATACCAAATTCGAGTGAAGAAAATGCAGCTTAAGTGACATGTTGCAACCTAATTCCTCGTAAAATTCGATACGTTCTTCAACCAGTTCTGTATAATTCTCCTATTTCATATTTCCTATTTCCTACTATATATTTTTGAAGGCAGTCCACACCCTATATAGTACAGGGTCAAAATTATTGTCCTTGAAAAGTTCTTGTATTTGCTGACCTGTCTTCTTTAAGATTTGCCTCACTTATAAACAAGTTCTCTTTGAAACAAAAATTTCCCTCGCCCTTAAGGGCTTTAAGAAATATATATAAAACCTAGTTATGTGCAGAGGTGGTAAATAGATTTTCTGCTGCTCAACTAAAGGTTCATTAAGGACGTCTTTTAGACCAGGCACAATATTTTCACGTTTTGGCCATTTCTTTAATGTTGATTTCTGGCTCTGCTGTCCCATTCACCAAAAATAAAATAATATTTGGTGTAGCCACTCTGCAATGTAAGAAATGCAACAACTTTTAAATCAGCACAAATATAGTATAAGTAAGATACGCAAGTTCTCGTATGTTTCTTTCATATTTATAGCATGATACACAGGGAGAGATGGTTGTTGGTTTCCATTAAACAATAAATCTGCCTTTAGACTTGTCTTCGAAGAATCAATAAGCAGTCGCCACTTGACATTAAACCAATTCATTTTCCATGGCAAAAATATCGCCAGCTACTGCTGTCTCTTCAGTTACGTTGAAATGTCCATTCCTTTTGTAGAAGATTCCACTGCGTCAGACAAGATCCAAGGAGCTGTGCCTTTGTGCTCGTAAGATCCAAACCATGAAGACGATTTCTGAGTTTTACTGAGATTTAAAATAGGGTTGCTTCCTGCTATTTCATTCGTAACCGTCTTCCTCCTGAAAACATGTACCGGCTTTTAATATAAAATCATCTAGTTCATCCGATTCCGAGTATATTTTTCTGGAGGCTCAGGGACAGGTAAGCTTCAAGCATCATGAAGCACAGATCGTTCATTAGATCTAGAGGGAATATTTGGTTATTCAATTTTATGTTTGCTTTTACCACATAACCACGAGATTTTTGCAGAAGAAATAGCTAAATAAGTAACCAAATTGTTCATTTACAACTGCTAAGTGGTGAATATTTGTACCTACTCTGAAATCCCTTGAGATACTTTCGGCCAACCGAGTCATCTTGTTGGTGAGAATGTATTATTGTCATGTTCTCTAAATCCTTGAACGTGACCAGACACAAGGTCACGCTAGAGATTAATTACGCAAGTAGAAGTTATTCGAATACATATTAGTTGGACAGAGAGGATTTTGATGCAGAACACTGAATTAAATGAGAATGATAGCTGGGCTGCATGAAGAGTCGCAAACTAAACTAGTTTTGGTCTATATCTAGACTGGCACTCCTTTTCTTGTTAGAGAATTAAAGGCAATAAATCAGTAGACCTAGCGAAATAGAGACGATAAGCAAAATAGAGACGATAATCAATTTTTTTTTGCGTATAAAATATCTAGCTAAAGTATCGACTTTTTAGATATATACAATTTTACATGATGCGTTGAGAAATGTCATGTATCGGTAATTTTTTTGATGCAGTATTACCACTCTATTCTGAATGAATGTGACTACCACACCCACGATTGTGAAATGATCTTTTCATTATAACATGTAGAATGTAAATCACAAGTTCTTATTGTATTTTTTACATTTCAGCTCCTAGTTCGTCTTGTCACTTCTGTACAGTAACTCCAAAAGATATTGTAATAACAGTAAAAAAATCGATTTCGACTCAGACCGACCATACAGATAATCATGACACAGTGGTTATTACTTCTCCTAAAGTCATTACTTCACCTAAAATCATTGCTCCCACACCTCACATATATAAAAGAAGACTGGCGGCATTATGAGGTAGTGTCCAAGATCCCACCTCCTTATACAGCAAATCAGCTTGCACACTATGCCAATGAAAAACTTGTAACTACTGACTTTAACCGATGTTTTCCAATGCTGAAGAATAAGGACTATTCACACTCCGATTTCAATATTGGTGTGCAGAAAAAAGCCACCTAAAGCAGCTTGAGGACATAAGTATGTGGCCGCCTACCACCACGCTCTGATTCAACAACTGTACATATACCTGGAGGGGTGAGGTATGTTGGGGTTGGCTCTGACAGGGAAGCTTTGGGTGCCTGTAAGTCTGTAGCGCTAGAGAATATGAAGATTGTTGTGGAGAAAAGTGCGAAGAGGGATAGTGGACTGGATATAGACTCGATGACTCCACCTATAGTGCGGCTGTTGCAAGATTCTGATGCGTCTAATGGTCCTTATTTGTTGGCTTGACTGAGGGAACCATCCATATTAAAGCCTCTTCAGCTGTTTCTTGCCTATCTCCATGATCAACCATCCAGGGTGTGTTTTGAAGGGCACATTAACACTAGCATCAAATTAGCACTAGCATCGAAGGGATTTCCTAGTGACGTGGACTCCTTGCGTAAGTTGTATTACTGCTTTCACGACGCCTACGGTATTGGTTTGGCTGAGGTTGGAATGGATCTCTCTGCCTTCAGGTCTTTCTTTTCATCGGAGAGACTTCAACACCTTCAAGAGGTTAGGGAAAGTCTTAGCAATTATCTTACTACTGGCTCTCCGATTAGAGGGGGGAATTTTTAGGTAGATTGATGCGAACAGAGGATCAAGCACTATCTGAAAAATTGGATGATGGCAAGCTTAGTGTTTTTCTTATTAATATTCAGTCCTTAAGACACGAAAGAGATAAATTATTTCTTCTATTAGAAGAGCTTAATTTTCCAGAAATCATTGCCATAACCGAACATTGGTTAAATGTTGATGAGCTTGTGTTTGTCAAAAATTATACTGTAGTAACTAGGTTTAATAGAAGTAGCTTATCTCATGGAGGTACTATGATAATGTCTACTAATAACGACTTTTCGGCAGTGACTAAGTTCGATAATTTATTGTGTGAGAAAGTATTTGAATTTTCCATCGTCTATCATAATGCTTATGACCTTTATCTTATTTATATTTATAGATCACCTGACGCTGACATGCATATATACAGTCAAAGATTACTGAGCTTGCTTGAGTCCCTGCTTTTAAAAAACAAATTAATTTTGTGTGGGGACCTTAATATTGACTTTTCTAGTGTGTGTGCTGCTCAAGAATCTATTTGGTCCATTTTCAACTCTTTTGGTATAATCATGCATATTAACTCACCAACTAGAATAACTAAAACTAGTTCTAGTATTATTATAGACTATGTCGTGTTATCTTTTGATCCAGAATTCATTGACTGTGCTGTCTTTAACTCGGGTTTCTCTGATCATGAGGCAGTATTAACAGAATTTTCGGTAAAATCCAGATGCAAAATTGCTTCACGCAAATTATGCCGTATTTTTCGGACAAAAATTTTCTAAATTTCTAACATCTGACTGGGACCTCTGATGATGCCGAAACCGAATTTTCTAGGTTTATAAAAGCTTTATCTACTATGGCGTTCAAATCCTTTCCGCTTAGGCCTATCAAAATTGAACAACTTAAACCCTGGCCAACTAAAGGCTTACGCACGTCTACAAAAAATATGCGCTCATTATCTCACCTAGAAAATCATTCAGACGGCGTCTTCTTCCATGATTACGTGAAACTTTACAGAAAAGTCTATCATAAGACCATAAAAGCTGCCAAGGACATTTATTATAATGAAAGGCTGATGGCTAAATCCAGTAAATTTGCTAAAAAGTCATGGTCTATTGTGAATGACTTAAGGAATAAGACGTCGTCGCCTAGCACAATCGCTAATTCACCTGAGAACCTAAACAATTACTTTGTAAATGTGGCTAAATATTTAATGAACTCCATAACTTCTTCTCATGATCCACTTTCATATCTCTCTAATGCTAATACAAATTTACACAGTTTCTTCTTTAGGCCTGTAGCATTTGCTGAGCTTCGCAACACAATTAAAGATATTAAAACCAAATCATCAGCTGGGACTAATAGGCTTAATCTGAAAATGTTCTCAAACCTACCGGAATGCACCATTAAACCATCTTACTACTATTTAATTATGTATACTCCAACCTGAACAACCATCACTCTACAGCAACAATTTACTGTGCTTTCTCTAAACCTTTCGATTGTGTAAATCATAATACCTTAATGAACAAATTGCAGGAATAGGGATTCAGAGGAGTGCCTCTCGAGTGGCTTAAGTCGTATCTTAACAACAGAAGTCAGCTTGTGAGAGTTGATACGTCGATGTCTTCTTGCAAGCCAATATATTGTGGAGTACCCCAGAGTTCAGTAATAGGCCCTATTTTATTTATGCTGTCTATCAACGACATTGCTTGTCTGGACATTAGCGGTAAAGTATGTCTCTTTGCGGACGATACTAGCTTCACTTGGAACAACCCGGATATTACGGCGCTTCACAGAACTGTATCTAGTGACTTAATCACCATTAAATCATCGTGCGATTCTAATCTCCTGTGCCTCACCTTTTCTAAAACTAAAGTTTTGTCATATAAAAGTACGTTTCAATCTTTTGTACTTAATAACACCACTATTGACGTCGTTGAATCTGTGAAATTCTTGGGGCTTGTTGTGGACAATTATTTAAAGTGGGAATTGCACATCGATGCCCTATCAGAAAAATTAAGTTTTGCCTGTTTTGCGCTAAGAACGGTTCCCAGGGAGCTTAACTTGTCAACTACTAGAACAGTCTATTATGCCATTTTTGAGTCGCACCTCCGATACGTCCTTCTATTCTGGGGTACGTGTTGTGTGACTCAATTTGAGAGTATTGTCAAACTACAAAAGAGAGCTGTTCGATACTCACTGAGACTAAACCGTAGAACTTACTGCCAGGATTTCTTTAAAAGGTTTAAAATATTAACTCTTCCTTCCTTATTCATATTTGAATCCATTTGCTTAATCCGCAAGCACGTATCTGTCATTCCATATAGGCCATCTCACAACTATTCACTTAGGAATACGGAGCATGATCTTTATCCGCCAACCCCACGCTCAGATATACTCAAAAGCTCTATACTGTACAATGCAAAAAAATGCGCAATTCTCTGCCATTTGAAATGAAGCCAATCACATCTTTTCCCGCATTTCGCAGAGCTCTGAGATCATACTTACTGGAGAGAGCCTTATATGCAGTAAACGACTTTTTTATTAATACTTAATTTTGAGCATCTTACACACTGGTTTAATGGTTTAATGTTTCATGTTTGGTGTTTAGTGTTTAGGATTTGATGTTTAAATGGTTAAATATTTTGATATTTAACATTTTATAATATTTTGACCACCTACAATTTGCACAATTGTACAAAGTTTTGTATAATTAGTTTTTCTTTGTCTTTTCATTGTATGTTTCTATATGTGTTTTTATATGTTTTGTTTGTTTTGTACTATAGCTCTAGCTATGTCTACAAATTTTAAAATTTTTGACAATAAAGCATTTTATTATTATTAAATTTAACCTATAATATATTTACTTCTTGTTGCATTTAATTACATATAACTATCGTTCTATGTATTATGAGACTATTACCATGTCAATGGAATTCTTATTCAAATGTTACAAAATTCCAGCATGCTATATAGAAACTCTTTTCTATTCAGTATTTGCAACTAAAAAATATCATGTAATCCTTCAATATATTTTTGTCTTCATTTCTGAACCGTTTTTATTATGCTTCTTCTATCTAGTTCATCAATATTTCCTCTACTTGTAATTTTTAAGCATTAAAGTTATCAAACATTCGTTCACACATGCTGTTTGTATTTAATCCTACAAGAAAAAGTCGAGTAGTTTTAGAACAGGCGCCTTTGGAGACCACTGCATAGGTGTACTTGTGTCTCTCCAACTAGACTAAAAAATTATTTCAAAATGGATACAATTTAGTGCAATCTGTAGGTGTTATTATTTATGTTTCATTAGCTTTTGAAACGCTTAGTATATCCGTATATCCTAAATGCAGTACCTATTATTAAGATTCGTTTTCTAACATTTTCCATATTGAATATTTTCTCTAGCTATAACTTTTAGGCCTTAAAGTTATCAAACATTGGTCCTACATGCAGTTTTTATAATCCTCCATGAAAAAGTCTAGTTGTTTTAGAACGGGAGGCTTTGAAGACCACTGAATAGATGTAAATGTTTCTCTCCAACTATACTCGAAAATTGTTCCAAAATTAATATAATTTCGTGCAATCTGTAGATCTTATTATTTAAGTTTCATAAGCTTTTGAAACGCTTAGTATATCCATATATCTTAAATTTAGTAACTACTGAGATTTGTTTTGCAACATTTTCTATAGGTATTGATCATTCAAAATATATAATACATAATCACGAGGCAACTGTTTAACTTCAACTTATGAATTATGCATGTTAGGCACTAATATGATAAAAAAAACAACTGAATAGTTATTACCTGATTATATGCACCCTGTAATAGTATTTACAAATCTTCACTAATATGTTTGTTGTAACATTATACTATTGACCCAAGACAGTTTTTGTAGTTATACCTTTCTCACGAATCATCCATTGCTTAAATCAATAAATTATTAAAATTAATTAAATAGATCCCATACATTTTCTATTATTTTTTATTCCAGTTACTTACTTTTATATTAGACATTTTTATCGGAAAGTATCTTCCTCAGATCAAAAGTAGCATATCTTCACCGTGTCTGCATCATGTTGCAATTTTAAATGCGTGAGCAAACACATTTTAATGGAATATTCATTACCTTTTAGTTGTTCTTGTAGGATAGTACATTTTCAGCAGCAATTTTCCGTGCAGGATTGAGTATCATTATTGGTTCTATATGAATAGTTTTGGAGAAGTTACATATTGTTTTTAGATTTGAAAGAAAAATACCATTAACTGAGTCCCTAACCTACCGTTACAACTAATAATAATTATTATTAGTTCAAAGCGAAACCACGATTTCTGGAAAAGTTCTATTTAATTATTTTAGTAGCTGTTACTTGTGCAGTATATATTTAGTTCCAGTCGAAGTATTTAAATACTTCCATAAAGAAAGCGGCCAATTCTTTTAATCTCATTTTCAATTTCTTCATAATAAAACTCATTTAGCTTTATTGAATCAAGTTCTAATAGTCATTCTTTCTTTTTGGGAACATTTGCAAGTGCCTAAGTACTTTATTTTGATTGTACATTCGTATATCAAAGCTCTATATATAACATTTTGGCCACCAGTCTAAAGGGCAAAAAACAAAATGAATTATTGCAGATCCAGTGGAATCAGAATTATCATCAATGCATTTGACTTAATTGTTTCTAGCCTTTTCAATGGTTCTCGAAATGAATGACATGAAATACATGAAATAATTTGGGGCAGAGATAAATGGATGATACACTTTATAGACCGCCGAATGGATAAATAATTTTAAATTAAATACGTGTGACTAATATTCCCTTTCAAGGCAATAATTAGTGGCAATAATGTGTTTTCATAATTTGCGACGATTGTGTGATCTTTACGTTAATTAACATGTTTATGTTTTAATAATATAGGTATATATTTAGTTCTACTCGAAATGTTTAAATACTTCTATAATGGTTTCGTCGATTCTTGCATTTAAAAGAAGAATAAAAAATAATCAAATCAAATAAAGGAATTAAGAACTATAAGGGTCATCTACACGCATATCAAACATTCTTTTTCTAATTGTGATACACTAGTTTGCTCTAAATGCCCCAAAAATCATGCCTATACGATGCTGATGAAAATATATACTCTTATTGTGCTCTCCTTGAAAATATTTAAGTACTTCTATACTGAGATTAACGATTTCTTATAGTAAGTATCTGAACGAAAAGGCTGTCTAATCTTATTTTCAGTTCCTATATGGTCAAACTCTCTTAGCTTTATTGAATCGAGTTCTAATAGGCGTTCCTTCCTTTTTTGTCTTCCACTGCTTCATTTGTATGTGGAACAAGACCTTAAGTACTTTATTTTGAACGTGCATTCGTATATTAACCTCTATATTGCATTTTTGCCATTAAAGTCAATCGACGTTAAATAGGAATTGCCACCATTGCGTGGGACTGAGTTAATGGTAAGGATTCCCCACATGCAAGGGGTGCTATTTGAAATAAATATATAGACTAAGTTAATGAATTTGAAGTTAGAGGCAAACAGCAAAATATATCTTGACTATATAAAATCAATTTCGGCGTCTGATTATTTATTTCACTTTTACGGGAATAAGTGGCATCGATTTTATGCTGAACATCTATATACTTCTTTGTCAGGTGCTTCTTTAATAAATTTATCAAACCAGCTGTGGATGTTTTGGCTTTTTAGTTCGATATCTTTTCAGATTTATATTTAAAGAATTCACAAAATTTTGAGTAATGTTCAGTGTTAATACTCTTTAACAACATATTCTGTATAGGAAGATCAATTCACTTAATATATTCAGCTGGTTCCATATTAGAAAAAATATATAATAGTGTTATTCACCAAGTTATCTAGGAACTGTCATCGATTATCTTGACGGTTTTTTGAAGACTTGTCCCAGGATCAGATTTGAGGCCATCTCCTTGAAGGATTAATAGTATTTCTACGCTTTATATATAAATCATTCCTCAAAATTTAATACTGAGAAAGTCGGATTTACTTGATATTACCAAAGTTCGAGCGGCAAAACCTACAAAATCTTTTTTACAACATTTGCTACCGCTTTTGATTCCATACAGGTCGACGACGAAGGTAGAGAAGCAGAAGCATTCGTCATCAGCTGAGGACTTCCTCAACCTGTAGACGAACCAACCCGGTTTTAAAAAGGGGCGAATTTGACGCCCTCCTGGATCTTTTTCTAACCACAAATCCTGACCAGTAATCAATTACAGTTGCTCCGCCATTAGGTACCTCCGACCAAAAGCTAATTACATTGTTTTGTGAGTTGCCACTCCTACAAAAAGATCCGCCATTTCCTCGTAAAATCTAGCATTACAATTGTGCAATCTGGGACGATCTAGTAGAGTTCTACCTAGATGTTCCTTGACTCGACGTCTGCTTTGGCACTAACGACTCGCCAGTCTGCTGCAAAATAATCTCCTCAGGAATGTAAGCATACATACCAAATTCCATCAAGTTACGGTCAAAAGGAAAGCCCTGGTTTGACAGAGGATGCGAAAGAGCTGCAGCTAGGAAACAGTAACCCTATAAGTATATAAGCAAAATCCGACCGCTGAAAATCGGAATTATTTTGCCGAAGCGAGAAACGACTGCAAACGTGTGCTTAACGAAACTAAGGTTAAACACGATCAAAGGATCAGGAATAAACTTTTGCAATGCCCCAGCAGCTCCAGGAATTTCTGGTCGGTAGCAAAGTAAGTAATAAATGAACCAAAACGTCTCTCCACCTTTACCAGACGAGCACGGCATCACGGCTACTACAGCCAAGGAAAATGCCAACATCCTTGCCAAAATATTTTCATCGCACTCTGCCTTAAACGTCCTCCAGGGCAAGGCTCTCCCCACCATATCGAAAATCAAAACACTCCCATGGCAGTAGTTAAGTTTGGTCACCGTAATATTCGGCATCAGGACCGGATGGAATACCTGCCATCGTATTAAAGAACTACGCCAACGAACCCATTTTTGCAGACTTTTTTTCTCTGTCTTACCGAAAAGGGATTTACCCATTTTCTTGGGAACTCACTCGAGGGCAACCTGTTCCAAAAAGAGACAAGAAAATCACGCACCCAAACTATCGCTTAATTGCCTTGCTTCCAATAATCTCCAAGTCATGGAACGTGTAGTCAATCAGCAACTACTCAAATACCTTGAGACCAACAGATTAATTAGCGAAAACTAAGACGGCTTTCGCAAGGAGATATCTACAGGAGGTATATTGGCCTATCTCACTCATATATGAAGTAGGACAATTGAGAACTACCGAAAACCTCGAACGATTGCGTTGGATATTTCGAAGGCATTCGACAGAGTTTGTCATGACGAATTGCTCAATAAACTGTCATCTTTCAGATTGTCGGCCTCTCTGCAGCTAGCTCGCCAGTTTCTTTAAGAATCGATCTCTGCACGTTGCAGTTGACACATCTCAGACACATTCACCAATAACGCCTCGGATTACTGGGTGCCTCGGTCAACAGCAATATGTTCTGGCATGATCACGTTGCTAACATCGCAAAATCAGCCTCGCAGAAGCTTGGTGCGCTATTACGCAACAAAAAACTGAATAGAAAATGCAAATAATGCCATGCTTAGAATATTGCTCACACATCTGGGGTGCCGCGACGAGGCACCCTAAAGCTGTTGGATTCAGAAGAGAGCTGTGCCAGGGTTATTGGTAATTTCAATGTATAGTCTACCTCAATTCATCATTACAAACTCTAATCACATGCCGATCAAGATGCCCCTACTGCCGTGCAATATTTATAACCTTATTATCTTAATTTTGGTTTGTCTTTTTTCACGATCAACTAACCCAGACTGTCCCCCGGATATTTTCTGGTGCGTCAAGTAGGACCAAGTGTCTATATTACAATAACATGGATCCGACAAAGTCTGAACCGAACTAATCAAAATAACAAATAAAAAAATTGCTTGCCTTCACGAACTGAAAAAACACCACTACAACAACCCTAAACTATAAATAAGGCTAATGGCGATTTATGAAAATTTCTGGTTTCAACTTAACTTTCATCGGTGAACACTGGCAAGATCTTATCGAGGACGTATCCCTGCCTTGTAACAGTTTTTATTTATTTAACCTCTAGGAATGATGCATGCTAGGTTACTTTGAGAGGTCGTATACCCATCTCCTGGTAACGTGAAAGGGTGGCACTATTCCCTGGCATATTCATGTATTAGGGATTATAGAAGATCCAGAATGCAGTGCTGTTACTAAATAGATGATAATGATGGCCATGCAGAAATTGTTTCAGGTTGTCAATGTTGAAAAATCACATAATAGTTATAGCTGTAAGAACTTGTATTCTTCAGTCTCAGATGAACCAAATTTAGGTAGGGCCAAAAATTGTATATATTTTATCGCTCATGGTGAAAATAATAATTTTTCTCTTTTATATTTCACGCATTGTATCAATGGAATTAATTGCAAATCGATTTGGCTCAGAATTGACACCACAGTTGTAATTGCTTCCAAACTCTCTTTGACGATATTGTTTCCACCCAAAATATTCCATCAGTCTCGTGATTAAATTGCTGATTAACGTTAGTAATTACACAAACATTCACACTAGAAATTTTACAAATTAGGAACATAGTCGAAGCGTTAGATTGCTCAATGCAATTATAAACTTTTCAGCTTAAATACGATATGTGTTGATGGTGATACAACTTTGAATTATACCACAGGTAATATAAATATTCGATATTTGAAAGTAGTTGAAAATACTTCTTTTGAGTATGTCCGTTTCTCGCGCACCTTTTTTATTTTACCTATACGTATTGTTGGTGCGTCAGTGTAGGAATCAAGCCATCATCTAGGTCAAACCTGAAGACCTGAGAATTTGCAAGTACAGATGCGTAATCGTCTTCAAAGCGTGCAAATAGGCCCTAGCTCAAATGCCGGAGAGTAAGGGTGGGTTATATTTATAAGGCGCCACGGGCTTGTAGACGCCACAAGCAAGAAATATCCCAAAGCTGAAATATGGCACTCGTTTTAGACGAAGCTTCGCAACTACTAAGAGAAAATTACTTAATTAAATTAGAAATTAATTTGAATAAGTTGACTTGAATTTAATCAATCCGAACAAATGAAAAAAATAAAATAATAACCGAGAATTAATTTAATAATTAGATAATTAATTTAATTATGAAATGCAAGTAAGTAGGTCAGTATTAAAAATTAAAAAGTGAGACGCAAAAAAACTAATGATTAACAACAAAGTCAATATTAAACTGTAGTAAGTATCTATAGCAAGTCAATGAAGCCAAAACATTTCAAACATAGAGCGCAAATGAATTAAGTCAAAGTACCCACCTTCTTTAATCGTCCTGACTTCTTCGTAGTCCAGGTAATCCAGAAATAATTAAATAACACAGGGAAATTCAGTAAATAGAAAGTTGGTTTATTACTGAATGCGGAAAACAGAACAATAAGGTGACGATTTTTCCGATATTCTATACTGCTATACTAAATATTACGACTAGAACTGTCTACTGTTCTGATAGTCAGAAATTTTACTCAGTTACTTGAGGCATAAGGGTAAATAAAAGAAAATGAAAAAACAACAATTATTAATTGAATTATCTCGCTCAATCGATATCGTTATGTATCATGGATATAACAAAAACTTCCAATAATAATTAGGCTCCTTTGTACACTCGAACGTGATCACCTTGTGGTGGCTAACGAAATTCACAGAGAAATATTACGCTATGTAACCGGTGTTAGGACAAACCGAACTAATCAAAAATATAAATTTAGGTTCCTACGTTTAAAAATTATTACTTAGGCGCCCAAACCATGGTCTGATGTCACAGTGCCGCTCTACAAACTGATTAGGTTTATAATTAAAACTAGATACGCCAATAATAAATGATACCTTGGGCAGTCGATTAAAACTAAATCAGTAGATTGGGCGCTGTCTTCGTTAATCAATTATTAACCAGACTCTATCTGACCATAAAGGCACTCTTCTTAGAGACTAGAAAATTAGACCAGGAACTAGGCAACACAACGCCAAATCTACCGAAAGGGAGCGAGAGTTCCCTAATAAAGGTACCTGAACAAATCGATATTCGGAAAAATATTTCGCGTTACTCCTCGGAAATTATACCCAATTATTTTAATAAACTACGAGCCTGTGTCGGCCAGTTAAAAATGTTAAAAGTATCGACTATCAAGGGTAAATCAAGCTGAATCTTAGATGTTGATTTACAAGAATAAGATAAGTTAAATTTTAAGTTTCGACTTATTAATTAGAGTAAAGAAAATTATCTTAATTAGCAAAAGAAATAAAAGGAATTTAATTAAAGCTTAATTCTTGAGCAAATAAAATTACGGTTTGGCGTATTTTCGTCAAGGAGATAAATTTAAGTTAAATCTCGGGTTCATTAACCAGAGTGATGAATAATACGGTTAGGCGTTAATATTTAAGGATTTAAAGGACAGAAAAGTGTAGAAGCAAATAATAATAATAGAGATAAGATAGCTCACATTCAGTTTATGGCTTCTCGGCTGTTTTCCAAGTGGAAAGGGAAAAAACCATATACTTCTCCAACCAAGAAGGACTCTAACGGTGTCCTGAACGAGTCACAATCCAGAGACCAGACCAGTGGCCTAATGCCTGAGCTTTAAGGGCTAGTAAATGAAACTCTGTCGGTTGAAGTACCCCGACGGTCGAAGTGTACCCCTACGGTTGAACCCTGTAGAACATCAAAATTTTCAAGGTTCTGCATGTAACTCATGACCAAAGGACATAAAAGATAATAAAAAATATATATATCGAGAGAAAACAGTGAAAAAAAAGAGAAATTACCTGTAAAGGGTTGCTATACGACTAGCTCGTTGGAACGCACGACAAAGGGCTTCTGTAACGAATTAAGACGCAATTAAAATCCACTCACGGCGTCCCAAAATGACGGCATTCGTAGTAGAGAGACAAAAAAAAGCAAATTCACTCACCTACCTAAAGCAGCATCAAATCCCAGTTACTGGGCGAGTTACAGGCACTGACGAACAAAACTAAAAAACGTAAGCAAAATAAAGCATGAGGCTCTAGAAATTGGTCGGGTGGAACAATCCCATGAGGTAAAGCAAAAAAAACTTCCAACACGACCACTGCTTTAAACGGCAAGTCAACGTAGAGTGATTTCCTTCAAAAACTCTCTGGAAACAGATGCTTCCCTCCAATATTCCCACTACAACTACGCCTGGCCAGTAAAAGTATAGTCACCAGTCACATGGCCAAGAGCTGCCATACCCAATAATTTATCTAAGCGATTTCGAAAGGGAAACGCAGAACTTTGATGTACCAAAGCCCATCTTAAATAATTGCTCGACCTAGCTAAAAGGAAATAACCATTCGACCCGCCTTTCATTAGGGAAACATACAAAGGTAAATCACAATTTCCACGACGTCAACACAAAAAAGGAAAGTTCCCAAACGGCACGCACGTTCAGGAGTTGGTACCACAAATCGCCACAGAAATCTATTCTAAAGATAACCCAGACGGTCCCAGTTTTGAATTTCCGGTAGAAGGCAACTGCAATTCACTTCCAGCATTACATTCACCGGTCGGTAGAGGTCATTACAATGTCATCGTCCGGATTGACACTTTGATCTCTGCTCATTACGGCGAATGATAGTAAATAATAAAATGAGCTGCACCAGTTTGTCAAGAATAAAACCCATAATATATATCCCTACGTGACTATAAGGAACAACCATCCATTTTGTCGTGGTCCGCTATTTAGTACAGAAAAACTCTCACTAAAAACCTTCAAACTTAACTTGATGCAAAAAAAAGCCGCACGATACAAACATTATGCTACTTAAAAAAATAACAGCCTTATTTTTTTTTACCTGGAAATCGATGTTTTTAGATTTTCACACAAAAGTCCATTTCCCGAAAATTTCGAAATAGAGAAGCATTTAGAAAGTTTTTCTCTCAGAAATTCCCTATCGAACTACCATCTCGATTTTTCAATTCCCCGCAACATTTTCGGCGCTAGAACGACCCAAAATCACGACTATTTCAAAAATATGTACACCCTAAAAAATAATCGCCATTTTTTAATTTTCACCAAATTTTCGAAGATCGTCAAAAAGGGTATGCCCTCAAAATTTCTCAAAACTAATTAATTTTTTTGTCAGTTATCGCATATCAATGCAAAATTTTGAAGAATCGTATTCTTGACATGGTGAATGTTGCCTAAAAACGTGCCAAATTGGAAAGCTCCACTTTTAGCCGTTTTCGGCGTTACATGCATAAATAAAAAAGTTTTCACTTCAAAAATAGCGAAAAATAACTCAGGTGATTACCACGAACGGTTTTGAAGTGACACTTTCTCCTGGGCCCATCAAGATCAGCCAAAAGAGAGAAAGAAACAGTCTGTAATAAGATATACAACACAAGTCTTTTTTGGATTACTCTATACATCTTGCCAGTCTCTGTTATATATAAATTCGAATAACCAACACCCAAATTATACCCAACAGCCAAATATAAGCATAATAATGAACTATTACAATATATATGTATTATGCGATTCAGTGGCGTAGTGATATGATCTCGGGCCCTGGCGTCACTTTTTAATCTGAAACCCCTCCTCAGTTGGTATAAAAAATATTGGGGAGGGAATGGGTTGTTGTTGGGGGTAATAAATTCGTAATTATACATATTTGTAATGACATAAGTTTGGTTTGAGCGGTGAAAACAAATGCTTAGAAAAATATGGTATCCGATCATTGTTCATTTTTACAAATAAACAATTTAACCACCAGTAAAGACCAATATGATGCCATTACATAATGCGTACAAGTTCTACTTTAGCCAGCTTCAGGCACAGTCTGATAAGAAATGCAGGACGCGAGATATCTTGTCAGGTATAAAGGTCTATTTTGGTCCACCAAAGTACGTTTTTGGGTTATTAACCATGATTTGATTTATATAGCACATTCATCAACTTCTTTGACGTTGATCCTCAAACTACTCCCCATTCTCGTACGCGTCAATAAAGTAAAATGCGCCCTTAAAAAGTAAAAAACAGTAGGAAATAAAACACTTTAATAAAAAGTAAATATATTTATAAGGGAATACAAAAATATTATTATTATTAATATATGATCTGTTTAAAATATTAATAGGAATATGTTCAAGTTCACTTTTAAATTAAAATTTAACGTGATTTTTTTGTTGCAAATGCCCCAATTAGGTTCTTCAAATTACAAAAAGCGAAAGGGCTTTTCCAAGTAAAATTACAAATTTTGTCATTTTTAACAATAAAATTTAAAAAATTATAATTTATTCATTATCTCTTACGTTTATTTTATATTTTATAGGAATAATTGTTACCGAAATCCCCCAGGTTAAGCATTTTTTTACTTTTTTTTGTCAGTATAGATGTTATTCAGAGAATAAAGTCCAGGGCCATCGCGAGCCCTCATAGGCTCCGGGTCCTGGCGCGGCGCCGCGCCATTGCGCCAACTGGCGCCACGGTATCTACGGCACTGATGCGATTGTGCTGATCTGTATACTTATATTCAGTTTTAATGTACGCATCTCCATCGGTACGTAGCTCAGATGGTAGAGCGCTTGCTTAGCATGCGAGAGCTGCCAGGATCTATGTTTGGCACCTCCAAGAGACTTTTTTTCAATATTATTTAGCAGCTAATATCGTTTTTCTGAAGTTTTCACTTCTGTCGTGTGCTGTTAAGCATACATCGTAATTTTTTTTCCTTTAAGGAGCGCCTAGAAAACCGAATCCGAATATCTTTTCAACAGTTACTGTCACGTGCTCTCATCTGGACTTTTTACCTTTACCTCATAGACTGATTTATTGGTACCTACTGATTTATGTGTGAATAACAGCTTCCTTGCAACGTACTACTTAAAAGCGATATTCAGCACAAAAGAGTGAAATGTCTCCTTTTCAAAATTTTGCGTTATTAGTTTGTGCACTCGGCGCACAAATATTTAAATTGCAATTCTCATGGCAGAGATCACTGCTGAATATAGGAGAACTATATTTGGCTTTAATACTTTTTACAGATCTTTATCCTTCTTTCGGCTGTAAATAAATTCGAAACTTTAATCTATATTTAAATTCTTGAGAATCTAGAGATATTGGCATATGCTTCCAATGCAACCACTCTTTGTAATGAAGGCGAAGATGGATTAAATCTGCAATTTGTCATACTAATTTTATTGTAACTTTACAATACAATTTATCCCAAAATTTGGGGTAATATAGTAATGATTTGGCATATGTATATGTAAAATGTGTAATGAATTAAAAATGTTGTATTAATGTATTTCAAAAATTGGCTGAGTTTTAATCAAATTACAACGCTTTATAATTGAGCCAAATTTTAGACTGGTGTACTTCATATCTCGACTACGGTATTTATCTTCGCTTTAGCATCAATTAAATTTCCATAAACAGTAACCTTCATTCCGTTAATTGACCACGTTGTTATTTTGCACCAAATTATTTGAATAGAATAAACATGAACGTATCTCGTTAGTGCATAATGAGTTATGTGTAATATAAGTACCACTCGTCATTATTCTGTTATGCAAATGAAAATAATGCCACCAGCGATGAAGCGTCGGTTTTCGTGAAGATGAAAATTTAACTAAATACTTAATTCCCACCATCACTGAACCAGCAAGACTAATGTGCACACAAAATTAATTTAAGTAAAGTTTGTTTAATAGTTGATTTTGTCGGCAATAGCTTTGCACCAATTTAAATTATGGCACCTTATTGCTTTAGATCGAGATATTTTGTACTTAATTCACCTATTTTCATTATTATGACTAATATTGACGTGCTTAACTTTGATTGAGTAGAATACAGCATTAAAAAGTTTTGGCCGAACAAATTGATTCATTATGAAAATTATCAAGCGCTTTGATAGAACCAGGCGGCATCATAAAGTTATGCAGTATCAAACATTAAAATTAACATTCAACTGTATTTTTTGTTATAAAGAGTAAGCTCGGTAATGCATGATTTTTCTGTTCTACTTATTTCGGATGACCTGTGTGCCATTTAAATCTCGTTTGTATCTTACGTCTGGTTTGACCAATAACCTGTTCAATACATTTCATACAGCTGATTTCGTACATATATTCAACACATTGTGCCAGATGGTACATCTGCAAACGTATTTAAAAAAAATCTAAATCCATACAATTAGCGCTAAAATGACCCTTGCAACTCAGTGACAAAAGAGCTAGCAAAAATATTTCTAATTTTTTGACAGTTTTCTAAGTTCTGATCAAAAGTTCCAGCCAAAAAATCTATCAAATAGTTTGCCCTGACATATATGTTTTGCTAGTAAAATTTTTGATTGGGAGCCAATTAAAGCATTTTTGAATGAAAACGAACTGTCAAAAAAACTTTATTTCATGTTTTGGTACCCTTGACACTACCATTGACCACATAACCAGGACATCTTCCGGTGACGTCACAGAACAATTTCCAGGACCTTAGACCTCTTTGACCTCAACCTCCAGCAGGCACGGAGAACCTTCAAGGTAGTGAACCAGTGTACACAGATCACCAAGGATATTTCATTGGAATATCATTTCCCATCTAAACTTTGTCAGTGAGAAATTAAAATAAACCCATTTTTGTTGAAATGTTCAAGCTTTTATTTTGCAAATATAAATATATAAGAGTGATCCGACGGTCAATGTGTGGCTCCACCACGTGTCACTGGACGAGAAATGACCGACGCTAGAAACCAGAAAAGCGCCTCAACAAGCGACACTAGAGATCAAGACGGCGCGGCGGCGGCGCGCGCCGCGGCGCCTCCACCATGTGTCATACAAAAGTTTTGCTTAATGGCGAAGATCTGCGCTCGTGAAGGTTGCGTAGGTCGAATGGTGTTGGAGAACAAAAACTCACTTCGTTTAGAAATAAAAGTACATCTATTGGTGACTCGGAATACTATAATAATAAGAACAGTATGATGCGCATGTCTCTTTGTTAGGGAGCGAGTATTGGTAGACGAGTCTTTTTTTAGACTTTAGTTGATATATTAATTTAAGCTCACCTTTAGTATATTTTATGTTCAAGTTGATTTCAAGAGGTTTGTTTTGCTTAATATAGATTGACGTATTTAAGCTGATTTGAATTAAAGTATTTTAAACATTAACTGACTTATTTAAGGAGGAACCATTCCCTTAAAGGTATACTTTGGCGCTGAATGGGGGATTAATTAGGTAAAGTAAAGTTAGAAGATCCAGGGGGATCTCCCTTAAAGGCATATTTTGGCACTGGATGACCGGAGAGGTTTGAACTTGATACCAGGGGGGTGTTTGCCTTTAAGGACCAAGTTGTCGCTTTCTCGGATAACATGCTCTTTCATGCTCAAATTTCCTAAATATTTACTAAATGCTTTTGATAATAATCATAATAATTATCTTATCTAACCTCAACTACTCGTCATCTACAGCCAATATTCGTCGCAATTCTTGTAATACGCAAACATATAGACACAACTCATCAAAATATAATGAAGTGGAAGCAATTTCAGCTAATACCTTAGTCGCTTAGAAATTTTCCTTTATGTATTCTCAGCTGAGTAGAAATTTCTACGGCTAAATTTAAGGTTTAAATTGGAGGGTATATTTAGTGGAATGGGGGAGGTGTATAATATAA
>MU182202.1:468937-491143 GCA_016904865.1 Pissodes strobi
TTATTACGGATATCTCCGGAAGTAGTCGGAATTTTCTAAATTTCTCAACGGCATATTAATGACCCTTAAATTGCGCAACTTTGCCCCAATTTAAACTTTGCTGTATCTCTTACCGTTTACGAGATCCCAATAGTGAGAAGCAAATTTGTTTCACCCTGTATACCAAATAGTTTAAAGCACCGTAATATAAGTTTTTAATGTAATTTTATATTTTAAAAACCAAATATGATATTTACATTAAATCTATAAAATGTATATCTGGTGTTCCCCAAATACGTTTTTAGGGCATGAAGTTAATTTGAATGGAATTTCTAGATAAAGAATTAAAGTAATTTCTGAATTATCTACTCCTAATTCTTCTCAAGAAACTTCACCGTTTTATTGATATGATAAATTATTATCACAGGTCCATTCCAAAAAATTTGCATTCACTTTATATCATAGTGAATGATTCACATAATAAAACGAATATCATTTTGGAAATTTTTGGAAACGAGGACGCTTTTAAAATTTCAAAATAAACTTACCATTTTCTTGTTTACTTTTTTAACTTGTTGAAAATACCGACTACAGCAGACGCCTTTGAAACGGCAATATGGGCTGTTTTAGAACAATTTGATATTATTATGTGGCAACCGTTAGCTTTTTTCTCAAAAAATTCTCAGATTAAAAGTCTAAGTATTTAACTTTCAATCGTGAACTTTCAACGTTTCAGTATAACATATTTTCAATTTTCTTAAAAGGTGGATTATTCACAGTATTCATAGATCATAAACCATTGGCTAACGCGTTGTTTTCCAAATCAGAAAGGAGACCAAGACAAAAAAGGGTATTTAAACTTTATAGCAGAATTTACATCTGACCTAAGACATATTAAAGGCAAATCAAACGTAAACATGGATACTTTATCATGCTTTTCAGATACTTCAATGTATTGATATCAAATATATCACTATCAGAAGTTTCAGATGAAGAAATGAAAAATTTTAATAAAAATCGATAGAGAGTAGAAATACCATTTTCGAAATATCTTTTATGATGCGAAACATCTGCACGTACTAATAGACTGTTTGTACCTAAGGTATTTTGTCGATTTGTGTTTAATCGTCTTCATAATATATAACATCCTGATGGTATTCGTAGTACTTGGAGCTGATCAAAATATTTTTGGTCAAATATTTATTAAAGATATTTCTTTTTGGCTAAAGCATATACTAGTAGTCGAAAATCTAAAGTAATTCGCACAAAATCAAAAACTCATTTCAAACATATACCTACACTTAGATATAGTTGGTCCATTTCCTACATACAATGGGAATACTAATGTTTTGACAGAAGTAAATCACTTCAGCAGATGGCCAGAAGCTTATCCTGTTAAAAATATTAATACTAATACAATAGCCAAAAGATTGTTTTCAAAATTCATTTGTCGATTTAGAGTAGTTAGTTTAATAATTTGATGTAACTGAGCATAAAATGTTCACTGAGCTTACTAATCTTCTTGGTACACACAAAGTCCATAAAAATGCTTGCCACCCTGGAATTTGGAATCTGGAGATCGTGAGAGGGTGGCCTTGAAAGGGCACGGCACTTGGGCAACCCTCAGAGTAATGGCAAAATAGCACGTTTTATAGATATTTAAAAGCTAGTTTAAAACTGTATGCGATTTACCAATCATTTTATTGGATTTTCGTACAACAGGCAGAGATGATTTAAAATGTTCACCAGCTGAGTTGGTTATGAGCCAAACATTAAAGGTTCCTGGTGGATTTTTTCTACTTCCTTAGATATTACAGATCCTACTGATTTTGTATCAAAGCTAAATACATAAATGGATATTATCAAACCAAATCTTACGCGAATTGACGCAAAAAACGAAAATTTAAGTTCTTGCAAATAAGTATTCATAGGAATCACAAAAAAAAATTACAGCTTGCAAAAATTATATGAAGGAACTTTTAAAGTTATTCAAAGATGTGAAAAAACATTTGTAATTCTAAAAGAGAGAAATGAGGTAAATGATTTCAGTAGATCGAGTTAAACCAGCTTACGTTGAAGATCCACCTGCTGTCTCTTTTATGTTAAATTGATCTAATTTTGTTAGCTAACCAGTTATATTTCATTTTTGTTTATAGTAGTGAACCTGTATATATTTTGACCTAATTTAAACTTGGTTGTATTTGCTAGAATATCTTGATTTATATATAATTTTTGTAATTTTGTAACTAATAAATAAAAAGCAGAAGAGAATTATTAACAAATCTTAATTATCAAGATTTGTTTTGACTTCATAGAGAATAGACAAGTGGAGAATAAACAATATGACTGAATAGAAATATACAAGATAATTTAAAGCACCGTAATATAGGTTCATATTATTGCAAGACGTTTATAAGCATTACAACAATTTCCTAAAAAAAAATAATAAGAGTTTCTCTGGAAATTATGGAAATATCTATAAAAATCTGGCTGCGGGTAAGTGATGCCAGGTGACTATTTTCGCATGTATAATTTATCTTAACCTTTGAGAAGTACAAATTAATATTGAAGTAAAATATTCCCATTTTTTTTTTGTACCAGTATATGTATTCATAACTGCATTATATTGAAAATATCATCGAAGAAAAACACAGCTGAATCACCGAACATTAACAAAAGACTAGAAGGTCCACTCTCAGTCGGCACTTTTGATGTAGCGCTTACAAAGGCGTAATGCCAGACTTTAGACGAGACGGGGTGAAACGTGATACGAGGCCTGAGCGGTTAACCAGCATTTCACCAGGTTCCGCGACGGGGCAAGGAAGGAAATACTGGGGGCGGAGCTTAGAGTGAACCTTCTAGTCTATTGTTAATATTCGGTGACTGAACTATCAACTATCAACCAAAACACACTTCAATTGAAACAATCTAAGCGAGTTATGTCAAAATGACTGTGGAATTTAATCTGGATTATTTTATGCTGAAAAAAGAAGATTCATTACAAAAACAGTTTAACATGGATTACAAGAAGTAGAAGCTGTTCGTCATATTTTGACAAGCTATTATTGTTTTATTATAGGAGTTAAAAAAACTTAAATGCATCAGTAGGGAAAGAATGGGGTTTCCGCATCCATCGCCGCGGTGGAGGTTGCGCACGGGAGCAAACAGTGACGTTTTCGACGACATGGACAGCTGAAACAGCTTTTTAGATACTTAGATAAGTAATCTGCCTAAAAAACTGTTTAAACAATCCAAGTCGTTGAAAATTTCACGGATACCTGTCGCGCGCAACCACCATTCTTTCCCTATTTGCATGAGTTGTAGGTTTTTGCGAATTGCCAGGATTATTTATCAGAAAAAATAAATGAGCATCGCAAAGCTCTCAAAAACTGTCAAGTTTTGGTTTTTTAAATGGAACATTCTATATATGGTTCATTTATCGAATAACTACTTACTAATATGTATAAAATATCTTTCAAAAAAATTGAGAAAATTAGAAAAACCATTTCAAAACATTCATGTATTTCGGAATCAGTACCGAAAGACTATGCGATAAATGAGCCATATTCAGGATGTTCAATCAAAACTTGATATTTTTAACTTCTGGGCTTCTTGGCAAATCGCGAAAAATCCTACAGCTTTTGTATTTATACTTTTTTCTACTTCATATAACAAACGGGCCCTAGGTTACCAAAATATGAGGAACAGCCCTGTATTTCCAGAATTTCGCTATTCAGCTCCATCATTAAGAAACTGCATACCTAATTAGAATTTTAAATTTAATCGTGAAAATAATGAAAACTTTTTAATTGAACTGCAGGACATTAGATTTATGAGGCTTTTATTTTTCGATTCTTACTAAAGTGCAAAACTAGAAAACTTTTCCCAACCAGTATTTTAGCATAAAACTTGAGCAAAAGCAGTGGTTTGAATAGAGTGAAAAGTTGTCGGTCTAAAGCTATGAGGCAATAGGATAAGGACATAAATCACCAGTTCACCTACAGAAGTTTTGATTGTTAACGACGAACTGGCAAGTGAGAGCCCGCCTCAAAAATTAAAAAACTAGGTCAGTGGTACCTAAAAAGTGATTGAAGAAGTGTTACGTTCATAGAGGTAAAAAACAATATACCTATTTTATGAGCATCAAACCTTTGGCAATAAACAATTTCTAGACAGTCTCGAAATCTCCGAATATAATAGTATTTTTATATATTATAATAATTTTCATTTAAGATCCTGGGTCAAAGTTTAGATTTAACAAAATTTTGTCATAATTTCATTATATTCTATATTTGAAGCTCTTTTCGTAAATGTTTTAGCTCTTCACCGCCTCGTGTCAAATTATCTTGTCGTTTGATTTAAAAAAGCCAAAATTGTTATTTTATTCAGAAATTAACACGACAAAAGGTACGCTTCCTGATGCAGGGAAAACGTTAATATATTCGTCACCTTCAAAAGCATATCAGGACAAACGTAATTGCTCAATAATACCAAAAACAAACACCTGATTTGGATACCTATTTATTTGCTAATTATTTTCATTTACGAAGAGACTTGTTCCGAAGCATGTCGTGAGACTGAAGTTTAAAACATAAAAGGCATTCATAAGACGAATTGCCACAACATGTCTCCAGGGGAGTGTTATCCTGAATGCTCAGTTTTTCATTGGGTATTTCTATTTTAATAAAGGAATAACAATAATAACGTTAATTAGACCAATTTTTTGTTTAAAAATAGAGCAATTATTGAATAATAACCAAAAGCGCATCAAAAATATAGTCAATATGACCTTAAACAATAAAGAATGTCTTGAAAGAATTGCAATTTATAGGTATTCAAAAATTCTGACCCCAATTTTGAAGATATTAATATTTGGAGAGTCTTTAAAATATCAAACTCTCCAAATATTAATATCTTCAAAATTAGGCTCTGAATTTTTCTAATGCCTATAAATTTCAATACTCTCAAGACATTTTAATTATTAATGTTTAATGTCATCATATTGACTGTATTTTTTATGCACTTTTGGTTATTCTTCAATTATTGCATCCTGTGATGCTCTATTTTAATAGAAATAATTGTTTTCATTAACTTAATTATTGTTATTCCTTTATAAAAATAGAAACGCCCAAGTAATAAATGTGTAGTGCGTTGTAATTAAACCTAATAAGTAGCACCGTTTGTTTTTCACCGAAGAGGGTTTTCAAAGTTTGAAACGCTGTTGTTCTAAACTTATTTTGTTGTTTAAGAAAATTTCCTTACCGACTCAAATATTTCAAAAATTTAAATATTAACACAAGTAAACAAAAGCGGTATACTGTACAATTTCAGGCATTAAGAGTAATCGCAGAACGTATAAAGTCAACTCCTACTAACCTTCTATTAGGGAAATGTAGTAACTCTTCCCTTGCATCCAAACATTATAAGAATGGAACAGTTAGCTATGATTAGAGGATATTTTTCAAGCAGGACTCCCATATATGTTGAACGTGCTAGAAGATATCGTTCATTTTAAGAAGAAATCCAAAACCAAGACTCATTTTCTTATTTTGTATTTAATGGAAATTGTCAAATCATTCTTACACCAATAATTCACATGAGTATAAAAACAAGAAAGTAATATAAATAAAGTCTTCCTAGAAGAAAAAAATAAATTCCTAAACACTATCATCATACAGATGGATCAGTAGACAAAAGATCCAGGCTAGTTTTGGAGTTTATTGCCCTAACATAAACTACACATTTGCTTGAAAATTACTAAACATATTCAAATGTGCACTGCAGAGATAGTAGCGGTACATTATTAAGTAGCGACGTTATGCCTGAAGAAAGGATCTGCAAGGCGACTCTCCTTAGCGACTCTGTTATCATCAAAACAATAAAATATCATATCATGTTCAATACAAAATCAATTCTAATCAAATCAAATGCAAACGAACTAGACATAGAACTTTGTTAGTTTACAGAATATTCAGTCATTACAGGAAACGAGCAAGCGGAATATTGGAAGAATCTTACAAATCCCTTATCCTATTCTATTAGATAGGGGAGATTTTATTCCTGCTATAAAGGCCAAACACTTTAAAAGTTGAAATCTTAATTTGAAAACGTCATTGGAAAATAAAGAATGAGAGTACAAATACTTAACAAATGAGTTTCAAAATGTACTTGGTTTAATAAAAATGCATGCAACAACGATTATTAGCATAATAACTAACAGGTCGTTACTTAACTCAACAACGTATGCATTGATTGATAGTTAAAGTCTCACCAGTCTGTTGATGTGGTGAAGTTGGCACCTTGCATTTGCTCTTTAAATGCCGTAATATCAGTCCTAACTTATGTGAAATACTAATAAAAAAACCCAATGAAGCTCGAATATCTTAAAATACTTGCATAAAATCATTCATAAGTAGCTAAAGGGCAATAATTTGCAAATAGAGGTTGGTAACCCTAACTCTTTCAAAAAATATCCTCTTCATCGAGACCGCCTTTCTTTGGGGTAATGTTACTCAGCTGTCCGGAGGCCAGAAGAGTTTAATACATGTGTTGTGCTATATCTGTTGAACAAACCTCTTTGAGAAACTCTATAACATGGATTTGAGACTTCTCCAACGATATCTAATTCATAATCCGCAAAGTTATTTACTCGGACTGGGTAAATACTAATCAGATGAAGGCTAATACAGAAGGAAAAAACATCATTTCATTTTAATGCTTATTGAGGGTTCTATCACTTAAAAATGTCATTAAAGAGTCAAACGTTAATATCATTGTCATCCTGATAAAAACACAACAAAATGTGTACTTTTTTAAAAGACAGTTAGAAAATTACCTACTCATGGGTGTTTTCTGCTACGACGGCGTCCTGGGGTCACACGAAAGAAATCATTTTAAAACAGCTCTCAAATAAATAGTCAAGATTCTGAGATAAAAAGTCACAATTCTGAAATAAAAAGTCAGAATACTGAGAATCAATTCAGATTTCTGGGATAAAAAGTCAAAACTCCGAGATAAAAAGTTAGAATTCTGAGATAAAAAGTCAGAATTCTGAGATGAAAAGTCAGAATCCTGGAATAAAATTAAAATTTCTGAGACAAAAAGTCAGAATTCTGAGATAAAAATCCAGATTTCTGAAATACAAAATTAATAAACAATAATGTAAGTGCTTTTTCTTTAACTATAGCTAAAGGTTGCTCCAAACTTCAATACGTTTTATGCGCTACACTAAAGTTCTTAATTGTTATTTTGATATTTCTTACTTAACCTTTTTAACTCATAATTCTGACGTTTGATCTCAGAATTCTTACTCTTTATCTCAGAATTCTGACTTTTTTATCTCAGAATTCTGACTTTTTATCTCAGCATTGTGACTTTTTATTCAGAGCTGTTTTAAAATGTGCCGTGTGACCTCAGAACGCCATCGTATTTCTGCTGTAGTGATGATTGATAATAAATCAGGCTTTATTATTAATATACTAAACATCTGCTTCGATCAGAACAGACATTCTAGGATATATGCCCGTACTCTTTTCTACTGTGAAAATCAAAACTGAATATTTCTATTTTTTGTAACAATTGCAGAATAAACTATGGTATGTAATGCGTCCGATAAATAAGTCTTTGCTGCATTTGCATATCAAATTCCGTATGAAAACACTCGTGCATTTCGTAATTAAAAAACTACATTGAAATTTACCAATTTCTCTGTGTAGAATGTTTACTGTAGACACTGATGATTGATGTATCCCGATCGGATAACCGGGAAAACCTCGTACATTAAAATATTCCGCCCTGTAATCCTAGTGTAAGTACGGTTGTTTAACATCGAATTGGGATTTAATAAAACGACGGCTTTATGTGCTTATGGATAAGTACAGAGATGGAGCGCTTTGTGTACGTATTTTATAGAGAAAGAGATTTTACTGAATTTTAGGGTGCTCACTTAATAAACACGTATCCTACCTCCATCGTTGTACGTGCTTTACTAGATGCTTGAAAGAAGAATTTCAGGACATAAGCAATACCGTTCGAAAGCTCTGTTGTATTTCCCAGTGAAGGTGCAAAATTTATTCACACAAATTTGAAATTATTATTCATAGTGCCCTGGCACCGTCAATTTTTTTATAATGTACCTGTCGTGTATTAAATAATATAAATAGGCTGCAAGACACAGGTAGGAGATAAAGAATAGCGAACGACAGCTCTTCTTCCGTAAGCAATAAGTGCTAGTGTAAATTCGAAATACTTACACTTTTTATATAAGCGTCTCTAAGGCTAATATATTTAGTTCTAGCTTCCTAAATCTGAGAAGTTCAGCTCAAGCAGAAAATTTGATGAATAGCACAGATAAAATTGATAAACATACTTTACTATATTTAATAAATTCCAGCTCTGTAAAATAGAATGTAATGATAACTATAAGACGTAATTTGCAACATGTTCTGATTTAATGGTAACAAAAAAACAAGGAATTCTTCATACAAGGCCTTAAATCTCATCACCAATTAATACATTTATATATACTCAATCTGTCTTCGGCACTAAAATGGTACCTTAAAATAAATAAAATCCGAATATTTAATATTTTCTTGAATCAGCATTTTGTGCTAACACCAAAAAGAGAGGACATTACCTCATGATTTGTCAGCGGGTGGAACAGAACAAGGGAGTGAAGTTGATATAGTTTGCGTGACACAGGAGAGTGGCGCAAAACGAGGTTGCATATGAACTTGGGCTCATGGGCTCTTGTTAGACCATTCTAAAACTCAGGTAAGCACGCCAATTAAAGCGGACTGACCAGGACCTCTCAAGAGAATGATGAAACTTTCAGGAGGGCAGATAGGTCAAGAATCTTTTGTTGAGCGTGATGAAACCAGGATGTCCTGACGAGAAATAGGCGGCTCCTGAGCAACCTGGTGGAGGTCATTACACAGCACTGCCGTCTAAAAAGACACAAGACTCTCCTCAAGGAGAGCGCTACATGCCAGGGCACCGGTAAATAGGATGAAACATTTCTTTATTATATAGTATAGCTAGTGCAGCATTATATGCAAGAGCGAGGCACGCCCGCCGTTTTTGGGTCGGCACTAGTGCAGAACGCGAAAACTGTGTGCTTGACACCGAGAAGGATCATGACCTTCATCAGGAAGTTAGAGGAATATATTTAGGGCTACCAATTTAAAACATAATCCAAAATACCCTCCCGCCTATCTTGAAATTTGCCGTTGTCAGTATCATACGAAAAACTAGTACCTATTTCATGCTTTATAACAACCCTTAAACTTTCAAGTTAATATCTCAACTCGTTTCGGAATTAGGAGGGGGTCGGTTCTTTAGACTCATCCTGTTTATATATGCGCTGGAGCATCTTCCACTTCTTTACATACATTATGTATTTCTCTTTCATCATCTTTTCCATTATTTAACTCATATTCACTTATTTAAAAGATTTCTTTACTTCTTCTCTTTCATCATTTTTGTCTTCTATCATACAGCTCTTTGCATATATAGAAAGGTCCAATATTCTCTTCATCACTTAGAAAACATAATCCATTCTTTAGACTTGCTTAGTCCAGTACATTGTTTTTTGTTTCATCCACATGGCAATCTCATCATTGTTGCTTTGTTGTCTTAGGTCTAATTTCTATTTTCCTTGTATGCTTCTAAAGATTCTAATTTCTTCTACATTTATCATTTACGAGGTCTTGGTGTTATCCGCTATGGTCTCTCTATTATTTTACATATTAACGTTTTTGGCTCTTGTATTTATTTTCCATGCTATACGATTTGATAGTCCAAACAAAGTAACTGCAGCTTGGGTTTTCGAGCACAGAGGCTACAAAAAGCTGATAAGAGAGCCAAATCAGGCTCGTCCTTTGGTGGGGTCTGAACCTGTTTGTGTGGTGGCCTGGTATAAGGCACTAATGAGTGAGTAGACACGGAGTCTGGGAATGCTGAAATGCCAAACCAGGATAGAGGCAAGCTAAGGAATTCATTAAGATTTCCTCAGCAAATCTAACAGCTGACTTACTAAGTCACAATAAAAACGCTCTCAGAATGATAATAGGCTTATTAACCGGCCATTATCGACTGAAAAGATACTTAGGTCTGAAGAATCTGGCAAAAACCCTATGCAGGTTGTGCCAAGATGAAGATGAAACTGCAGCACACGTTCTATGTCGCTGTAAGGATACTATGAGTACGCATTTCAAACAAATGAGCAAACCAATTCAGCAACTACATGCTACATTGAGGGCTCATTATCAAAGCTATGGAGTATAATAGTAGCTAAAGCCCACGCAAAACAAATAATCCCGAGTCGGCCCGAACGAGTTTCGTTATTTACCCTTGCCTACATGGTCTAGCGAAATGCTTCCCAAAGGCCTCCTAGTCTACTGGTAATATCTTGGATTTTTGATATGGCGTCCCGCGTTCAATTCCCATCGATGCCAACAGGCTTTTTATAAGGTTATGATTGTTTCTTTTTGTAAATTTGGGTTAGTTTCGGTTAGTTTTGTTTGGTTGTACGCATGCGTGAAATTAAGATTGACTTCGAAATTCGTTCGGGCCGACTCGGGTTTATTTGTTTTGCATGGGGTTTGGCTGCTAGTATGGAGTATAATCAGAGATACAAAATAAGATGAAGTGCTTCAAAAATGTGGCAAGACACAATAGATCTTCCAGTTTGCGTCCTGGAAAGTTATCAATAAATCTAATCTATTCTAATATCTCATAAACATATACGCACTGCTTTCATTTCCTCGTTGTGTGTTATATAACTACTTTAAAGTATGCAGATTTCATAACTTGGTAAATTATTTTACCTTCGACATCTATATTACATATTGGAGAAGTTTCGATGTCACCATGTTTCTCGTTTGATTAGTGTTTATGTTCCTATTAACCCAATTTGCACTTTAACTAAATGCGTGGGTAGAGTTGTTCCTGTAGGTTATTCTCGGATTCGGAAATGATAATAGCAATCCCGTTTGCATAGCAAACAATAATTCGATTAGTTTATCGTTAACAAGTTTTAAGAGAAGTGGGCACAGTGAGGCCTAGCCGAATTCCAGTTGTTAGTAACGGTTGTTGTAATTAATTTAAACCATCGATTGTTAAGTTTTTTTAGTTGCAGTATTTCAATCATGTCATGAAGCAAAACTCTATTAAAAGCCTTGATCAGATCTATAAAGCATAGATAAGACAGTTGAGCAACGATGGTGGATCTACTTTTCCTGGACCCTTGTTGGAATTTATTTTTGAAAGAATGAAGGGTGCTGTTCAACAACGTTATAACTCGATAGGTGTCTGACTCTGCCATTTGATCCTTCTTGAGTATGGATATTATAATGAAAGATCCAGTCAAATTCTGCCAATTTTAAATTATCATTCTTTTCCTATTTCAAAATAAACTTTTTAAACATATTCAATATAAATGTAAATTAAGTTCCTTGAGATGCAAAATTTCTAAGCGTAACAGATGAATCTTTGCTTAGTTCAACTAAGGTTTGGCGTTGTTGAAATATTTCAATATTCATCAAATTCATATTTATTCAGTTCGGAACTATATAGAAAACCGGTTTGTTCCAGTTCTTCAATTGACAAAAGTATATCTACTTTACTATTTTGGTCACTTTTCTAGCATCATGGGATTATTGCGGCTTCCTCGTCTTTTGCCAGACGTGCGTCGTATTGTTGTTGTAATACCTGAACCTGATGGCTGAACATTTTATATTTCCATATTAATCAGTTTTCTGTATCCATTATAATTTTCTTGTGCCATCAAGTTTTTGAGCAATTGTGGCAAACTAAATGTTCTTTCCTATGTACAACTCTCCTAATATTGCAACAAACTCTCGAGAACAGGAAATCTAACTAGTCAATGTAATTATAAAATTATCTGGATATAATTCAATTGCATTGCTTTGTACAATCTAAAATTAAACGCCAAAATACAATAGCTTGCTGCACGTTGAATTCAAATCATTGGATTCAAATTCAGGGTCCAACTTCCCTTACGCAAAATTTAATTTGTATATGTTAAAGCTACTCCAACTAACTAAGCTCTGAACTATAAGTAAAGTTTAGCAATCAATATTCGATATCGCTTTCCTTTGAAGTTCTATATCCAGATTAAAGGTTGAGTGCGGGCGGTTACATTATCCAGTTAAATTTATTACATATTATGTGGGTTACATTTAATCCACTACGATGCATCTTTTTGATCGATGATCGGTATCAGCTTTTCTTAAGTGGAATTTCAAGTTTCTCATGTTTGCGAATCGCGCTGAATTTTATAACTTTTAAGCCACATTATTCTGGACGAATAGTTGCAAGATAATGTTTTAACGTTCTTTAATGTTATGATATGAAGCTAACTCCTCTTTCAAGCAAATCTCAACAGCAAATTATAATAATAAAGATAATAATTTATAGCAAAACCAAGCAGAGTATAAAACACAGATGAAAAACGATATGAAATATCGATTGCAAAATGTCCTAATAAGATAAAGAGTATTTGCTTTATATATTTACATTTCAATATTTTTTGCTAATCTTCTGTTCATCAAAATTCGCTCAAATTTTTTGTATGAGTGTATTGCTTTTATTTATAGAGAGAGAGACGTTTGCACTAGTACTCGCGGAACGGAAATGAAAAACTTATCTGATAGTAATGATAGCAGGCATCATCCTCTATTTTTGGCCAAATTTTTCTTTTTGGTCAATGTTGATGATGTTTTAATTTACTTTACTGAGAGCAAGTTAAGCAAGTAAATATTTTTTTTGAATACATGAATAGCTTACACAATAACATACGTTTTCTTGAAAAAGACGAATATAGTATATACACGTCACTTCCAGTTTTCCACGAACCATCACATACTGATGGAAGAATATTCGGCATTTCCATACTTTCTGTCATAACTACCAACAAAATACCAGCAAAACTAAATACCTTTCAAAGCATGATTCATACGAAAATAACACTCTCATTGGATAAGTACTATTCGAAGATGGCGAAAGATATGGATGTTCTAATTAGAACTGGGAAACAGTGCAAATATTGCAAAGGAAAGAAAAGTTGGGTCAGTAAAAATCTGATAAGATGTGCTATAATTAGTGAAAAAGCCGTTGAGATTAAATAATTTAAGTTAACTGTAATTAAAAACCTGGCCTTGAAGGAGAATCTATTGGTGTTAATTCAAAATTAATTCCAATCATACTCATCTATTACAAAGAATGAACACACAAATTCAAATAGACGATAACAAGGTCAACAATAAAATGCAAACGTTACATGCACAAAAGAAGACACATCTAGATTAGTTGGAGTAACTCCTGTTAACCCGGGATCCAACTAAGCATTGAACTTAACACATAGACAGTTCAACAAGGGACAATTCCTCCAAGAATTCCGCTACCAACTCCAGAAGCGAACGTGTCGACAAGAAACACCCAATATTGTACCTAGAATAGCCCAAAAATTTGAAAACGTCGCGTCGTGCAATCTCCCAGAGAAGACAATACTGGAACTAACGTCAGTGATGGCTTTCAATTTCAAAGGCGGCAAAGAAATAAACAGTATCATAAAAAGCGACTAAGAAATGCAGAATTTTCCCTAGCTAGTGAATTAAATGGGTTTACGTGTAGGAAAAAAAGAGTCTGGATACCACAGAAAGTATGATATAGAAATACTTTAAAGGTAAGCCAGGTTTTCGAAATGAAACTATTACAGTTAAAGAATTGCCCAGTAATCTAAAGAAGCTTAAATGCTTTGTGGTTATTGCTTCTTTCCATCGTAAAATTTTTTTTTAATGTTCAGCATACACACTAAAGGACGATCCTATACCACTCAACTATCGGTGCGTGTGCGGAGAAGATGGTGGATGTTGGACTTGAAGCGCTGTAGGTTGTAGTTGTCGGGAAAGACGTCACTCGGAAGCTCCTTCCAGAGCGAGGCAGTCCTCCAGACAAAGGAGTCCCGCAACAGCAACGTCCAAGGTATTCACAACTGAATCGTATGTTGATGAGCAGCTGGTGCCTGACGGGTGTTTCTGTTTGGCACAACTCTGGGCGGAATCATAAGTGCCAGCTCATTCGAACACTTTCCGTAGTAGTATCGATAGTAAAGAGATAGGTCGCCACTTTTCTTTCATGTTCAAGCCTATCAAGGTCTTTAGTCAACTCTGGGTTATCCACAACACGGACTTCTCTCCTCTTTATGGAATCTAATATCTTGAGCAAGCGTTTGGGTGCCGAGCATCACACATGGGAACAGTATTCGAGAGATGGTCTTATCTGAGCCTTATAGAGCAATCAGAGCTGATGCTCTATAGAGTGCTCCTAGTTTTTGTGCTGCTACCTTGGTGATTTTGGGGACGTGACTATGCCAAGACATGTTGTTTTCTACGTTGATGCCCAGCACGCTTTTGAATGAGGCCAGAGTGAGTGTTCGTCATGTCATTGATAAGTCAGATCCTGCGGTGTTTGATTTTTTTGAGAAGACAGCTACTTGAATCTTTCCTGCGTCAAACTGGACATTGTTTCCTCACCTCATTCCATGATGGCGCTCATATCCTCATTGAGGGCAGCAATGGTGTCCTGTCTAAAACATCGTTGGTATAGATCAGGAACAGTGTGGGAGATAATATACACCCTTTGAGGAACTCCGGCATTAATTTTAAATTCCTCCGAATGATTTGATCCCTTAAAAAATTGGGAAGCCATAGAAGCAGCGCTGGTTAACACATAGACAATTCAACAGTCAGTATGCTATGGATGAATTGTATGAGCCAAACTTCTAGCCTCATATGGTTGAGATCAAAATGGTTATATTTTCAGTACATAAAGACTTTTTGCAGAGTGCTAGTAGTTTTTTATGAATAAAACTGAAAACTGTACACAAGATAACACTATCGAAATAACTGAAAGATCTACATCTGTTTGTTATAATAACTTTAACATTTTTTATCTAAATATCTAGCTCGTGAAAAACAAGACCGGGGAGATGGAGGTATTTCTTAGAATTAACGAGGTTAAATACGGAGTTCTCTGTTTTATTGAACACTTCATGCTGAGCGTAGATATACAGCATCAAGGTTGGTGCATACTTCTGTCGATCAGAAAATAGGCATGGAAGCTCTCTAATCCTTGCCGATGAAAACTGCAATATTCGACAATCGAACAATGTTAAAAATATGTCAATCGAGAGACATTTTGAAATATGTGCTCTTTTGTAATTACTGTATAATAGGTTTGTTCTAGCAGCGATTTCAAACCAAAGCCAAGCCATCCGGAGTTTGCGCATTGCAATATAAGCGACACTTAAATCGCTATGCGCAAACTCCGGATGGATTGGGTTTGGTTTGGATTTAAATCGCTGCTAGAACAAACCTAATATGTTCCACCAAGTGGAGATTTTAATTTGCTTTTAGATGTAATGAAAAATGTTTTATCATGTTTGATGAGCTTAAACGGTGGTTTCGAAATTCATTATGCTCAAAAAGATCCTCTTGACTTTATATAGCAAGTTTTAACCAATAGAATACTGAGTCACTGCCTGAATAATGTTTTTGTAAATTTCAGCCAACTTCTTAGCTTTGATCTAGCTAGATATTTTTAATCCCTTTAGGTCTAATCATTTTGCCATGAATTTAACAGTAAATATTGATGCTTTAGTAAATAAACTACAATCTAAACGCAGTGAAATAATATATCCACCTTTTACATGTAGAGGTCTAGTCGACATGTATGACTTCATGTAATCTGACATTTTGGATTGCCCGGCTGGCGATATAGATTATTTGGGTATAGACGAGAAAAGTATTATCATTAGGGAATTTCAAAGTATTGCCTTCCCTGAGGCTAGCAGAACTGTGGAGTACCAGTTGTTCCACACAGTTGAGTGGAATTGAACTCAAGTAATGAGACAGGAGGTTCGTCTTCTTAACGAACTGAGTCAAGAGTCTGATGGTCCAGAACTTAGAGATGAGGTTAAAACCTTAAGAAGTAGGTGCAGACAGGCAATTGTGGATGTCAATTAAAAAGCAAACTCTAATTTCATGCGAAATTCAGATAGTACATCTAGAACGGCAGCGAGTGTCATTAATAATAATAGACATAAATGTATTGTAAGGCCAACTGCTGCCCTGAATCCAAACGGTTTAAATATTTTTGGCTGATATCGCTGAAGGGCTAGTATCAGCCTTGCATTCATCTAATTTTGCTTTCAAAATGCATTTGGAACAGGTAGGACATACGCAGAGGGAGCTTAGTTATCCCTTCGTGAAGTTACTTACAATGAGGTCAGGGATGCTATAGATGGACTGAAAAGTCAACATAGCAGGAACTTGTATGATATAAACGTGATTATAATTAAGTAATTAAAAAAAAAGTTTTGATTGGTCCTTTAACTAGAATATTTAATTGTTGCATACAAGTAGGTGTACAGGGTGTCCAAATTCGAGCCTCATCATTGGGATCTCGGAAACCAGAAAAAATACAAGGTCGGTTAAATGGAGGCAAAGTTGTGCAATTTGATGCTGATCAAAATGCCACCTTAAAAGTTTAAAAATTCCGAATACTTACGAGGATTTTTGGAAAAAACCGAATATTCGCGATTTCATTTTAATTTTTTTATGAGTCTGTTTGAATAGATATAACAAAATAAATTTCACATTCTCACTGCTACTTTTTCTGTTCTACAAGTTGGTGTTATCAGGTTTTCAAACCGACGTTTCGTCTTTGAGCTGCCATCATCAACTTTTTTTTTAAACACGGCCCTGGATTTTTTTATTACGGATTTTAAGAGCATCTAAAGTCCCAAAGCCAATGATGCATCGCACTTATTCGAAAAATTCATATTAATGGCATTTTCCATAAGAACTCATGTGTTAGAGAGAGAAAGAAAACATATTTTTGGTAAGATTTTACCAGGAAATCCTTAAAATGACTTTTTTGAATAAGTGCAATACATCATTGATTTTGGGACTTTAGAAGCTCTCAAAGTCCGTAATAAAAAATCCAGGTCCGTATTTAAAAAAACAAAGTTGATGATGGCAGCTCAAAGATGAAACGTCGGTTTGAAAATCTGGTAGCACAATCTTGTAGAACAGAAAAAGTAGCAATGAGAATATGAAGTTTATTTTGTTATATCTATTCAAATAGAGTCATAAAAAAATAAAAATGAAATCGCGAATATTCGGGGTTTTCTTAATATCTTCGGAAGTATTCGGAATTTTTTAACTTTTAAGGTGGCATTTTGATCAGCATCAAATTGCACAACTTTGCCTTCATTTAACCGATCTCGTATCTCTTCTAGTTTCCGAGATCCCAATGATGAGGCTCGAATTTGGGACACCCTGTACATCCATGTTTTTTTAAGATTAACAAGGCTGTTCCGTTCTACAAGAGAGGGGATCAGTTGTCTCTTAATAACTATAGACCATTCTATCTTATTGCCAACTAGTCAAAAATCTTTGTGGTATTATGCAAGAATCAACTTTGCAATTTTTTTTAAATCTGTTTGCTAAATGTAGATCAATTTGGTTTCAGGAAGGGTAGATCTGCAACTGATGCTATTAATAGATCATGTAGCTACATAGTCGAGAGCTTTGGGGAGGGCGAATTTGTTGAATCAACTTTTTGCGATCTCTTCAAGGTCTTTGACTCTGTGTCTCATGATATACTCACTGAAAAACTCAAATTTTACGTATTGAGTAATAGTAGGATCAGGATCTTCATCAAGAGTTTTTAAATTGCCATGCTACAGAAGGGCACTTTCCTATATGATATTTTATGTAAATTGTATTTCACTCTTCCTCGAATATGTTAATCTGATAGTATGATAATTTTATAATACGGTAATTTTATGGGGGAAGAATTGTTTAAGGTAATTTATTGTAATTTTAACTTTTTGTATGCACTTTTGACTTATGTAAAAGATATTGGTTTTATGCATCATTAAACAATATATGTTCTGCAGTGGCGGCTATTCAGCGGAAGTAGGGGAAGTACCACTTCCTCAAGAAAATGTAATTTAAAAAAATACAATTAATGCATTCATCAGTAAAATAATATATTTTAAGATTCAATGATAAAATTTTCTTAGTTTATGAATAATCTGTTTCCCGTTACCCCCCTAATAACTAATAATTCAATTATTTTCAAACATTAAAATCAAAGCTTCATCAAACAACAACAAGAATCTCGCCACCTGCACATTGCCCGTTAACTCCACTATCGAATAGAACAGAGGTGAACCCACATGAAAATGTCTATTTCTTTTCGCGTACGCGCCGATAGCAGTGACAATCTCATTATCATTTGTGTAGACCTTTAAGGAAGAGGTATCGCTCGAGAGCCGTCGAGTCATCAAAAGTATAAGCGCAACTAGTACCGGTATGACAACGATGACGTCGTAATGGTCGTACATTTGTTTGGTTTGCAATGATTGGAAGAGCTGGCGTGTAACACTTCCATTTTCAGATCAACGCGTCCAACGCGAAAGCACGTTGTTTCGTTTATTGCCAGTTTATTAGGGGACATTCCGCCGTGAATTCTTGGATTTATTTTTTATTTACATTCCACGGTTGATCCATTATAGTATTATACAAGAGATATTTTCTATATATTCTAGTTTTAGTGTGTTTTTCGTAAACATGTGATTTGTATTAGCAACAAATCATTTTGTTGCTAATACAATATGAATATATTTTATTTTTTGATGCTTTACCTAAAAAATACCAGTAATAATTATTAAATAATCTTGGCAGTTTGGGCGTGGACCCCAACAAATTTTCGCCTGCGGCGCTGTTTCTTCTGTCGATGTCGGTAGCTCTTCCTCACTTTTCGAAAAGGGTTTACACATCACCATATACCTCATATACTAGAAAATATTTAAAAGCAGAAAATGTACGAAAGATCTAGGGATACGTTATCTTTTTAATGTTAAATAAACTTCTGTCCTGTACGTCGCACATTGGTTAAATAAAAAAATAGGTTGCAGCAAAATAATAAATTATGCATAATTTTTTTAACCATGATTAAAAAATACCCGGGTCCAATAATAAAATATTTAGAAAATTAAATTTTGCCCATCCGATGAAGATGTATATTAGAGAACCATGTTATGTTTTAAGATTTGAATCTACCTAATGGAAATATTAAATAAAAGTAAACTTAGTTTTGTTTTACTTCATCTGGTAATAAGTACATATACCTGCAAACACGTCGCCATATTATATACAAGCACGCATAATATTTAGCAATAACGATTCAAAAGCAGGAAGTTTCTTCAACGCTTCTACCAATTTATAGGAATATCAAAGTAACTGTTTACGCAATAGTCTAGAGACACTTTGAGAAATTACCAATGGGAAATATTTACTTTATCTAAAATCCGGTATGTCTACTATGCTCGTTCATGTCTGTGGGTCTGAATTTAAATTCGCTACGAAACACTTCATTAGCCTAGTTTTCATTCTTACGCCTAGACAAGCGATGATACTAAATTGTAATCTCGCGATGTTTAATTTTGACATATCATCGATCAATGTAGTCAATGTATTAACGATGTATGTAATCATCAAAACATCCATACAATATTTTGCTTCAAAATTATCTCAACACATTCGCGTTTAGCACATTCGACAATCCACAATCCTGCGTTGCAGATTTTATTATTAAACTCCAACGGGTAAAACAACAACGCCTAGCTGCTCATATGGTACATTGAGATTCATCTAGTTCCCTCTTAAAACAGGTACTTACTTATGATTTGTGAAAACGATCTCAATAAGAACGTAAAAACGCTTCTTCATATTTCCAATAACTCTTTCTTTGAATATCATCATGTCTTTGAATAGTACTTTATCGGGTGTTACGCCGGTAATTATTCTGAAGTCGTATTATTTATCTATTATCTCATCTCTTGATCAATTTAGGCTTAAGTCATCTATCTCTCTGGTGACGTATATTTCTATACAGAAATTATAATTTTCAATATAATACGTTTCCAGTTTTGTTTGCCTTTCCAATAATTATCTTAGATTCAATTTCCGGATGACATTTCCGGGGGGGTTTCGATGACATTATTGGTTAATGTTTCCTGCCTTTACATATAGATTGATTCTCATGTGGCTTGCTAGTCTTTGAGTTATGTTTTCACCTTACTCCAGACATAGTCTGTTCTTGATCCCCTCGAACCTCCATTATAAGGAAGGTGTTATCGTAACTGTTATGGTTAATTCATGGGCTGCAACGTTGCCAATACGCTTAGAAACTTACTAACATTCTTTTGAGTTTTGCGAAATTTGATTGATTATCAGATGACAAATTCGAAAACGTATAGAAATTATATTTTTATTAGTTAACTTGGAATATTTATAAGTTACTTTACGAAATTTAAACATAGTTTTTGCATTTCTAGACATTGTAATGCATTCTTATTTCTTGGAATAAATATAGAGGCCAAATAATTTGGCAACATAAGAAACAATCGTACGGGGATGAGGTGATTGAAATGTCAGTGTCAAATTTGAATTTCGAAAACAAACCCAAACCACGGCACATATAACAACCAGCAATATCACATCATCTTTTTTCGCATCTGCGCAAGTCCGCGCGCAAGATATTCCTTGGTAGGAAATCCGTCAAACTGCCGCCAGCGGCGTCGTGTTTTTACGACTGGTTTATTTTATCGCTATTGGAGAAATCAAAACCATAGGCGTGTATTTGTCAAATAATTGACATTGTGAGAGATGAACGTTGTTTATGACATTGTGTAATGCAAAAAGCCCTGGTGTTTAAGCAATAAGAACTTGTACAAACCAGAGATATTCTTCCAAGAGAAATTCTTCTTAGATTTCCTGCTCATACAACAAGGTACACTGAAAGAAAAATTTCGATAATAATAAATAAATATTTGTTTGGGTAGTATTTGTTAATGAATATGCTGCCAAATTAATAGCAACTAGACCTTGTTTTTTATAAAAATATGATTCCATTTTAAATGTTACACGTTAATATTTTTTTATTTGGACACTATTTGGTTGCATTTAACAACATACAGTAATGCAAAACATATGTATTTTTAAAAACATTAATTTTGTAATAGTACATAATTTTCTGTTTTTATATAATATAATTGGTTTATAGTTAATATACGGATTTCCATTAAATAATACACATACATAGTTATAATAAGCATGTTTGATATTAACCTCCATATGAATTTGGTTAGTATTAGTAACATTGAATGATAATAAAAATAACTACGGTAACAGTTAACAAAGGAAAATATTAGGAATGGTGGCATCTGGCTGTGCGTTTATTGGCGCGAATCGGCGTGATCATTTTCATTTAGCGTAGTAGCAGAGACAGGGGTCGGAGTAGCAGACCATAGGGCTATCGCTATTCGCCATCTTGTCCTTGTATCTGGAGCTGTGTTCCTGCTCAGCTATGTCAGTAGTGTCTCTTTTTTTTTGTATATATTATCACATACCACAGTGGTATGTGCATACTATCTATGAGTGTCTCCGCGAACTCCGCGTGCTCTTAATTAGTGCAAGTTTTTCCATCCCGGCATTTAATTTATGAAGGAAATTCATTGGAGGCACTAATTATGCATGATACAATAAACGTAAGGTATGATATCGCGCAGGCGACGATTCGTCTGTGACGTCATTGCGAGCTTTCTGCCTGCATTTACAACTGAACGAACGTGTGCTTTGCATTTGAGATTCGTATGTTTTAGATTTAAATTTTGTTGGCGTTACTGTTCCTTAGACGATGTTTGTTGGTATTTTTAATTAAAAAACGTTTGATTATGAGGTGTGCTGTGGACGGATGTAAGGTGGATAACCAAGACAAAAACTTTGATAGGAATATAAGGTGTTTCACGTTTCCCAAAGACAAAATATGTGTAGTAAATGGGTTCACCTGTGTTTTCGTAAGGATAAATTTAATAAAACTTCTTCACGTATTTGCTCAAAACATTTTGAGGAAGATGACTATGTACAGGGTGGCCCGTTTAAGACGGGCCTATACCTTATCTCGAAGACTACAATGGTTGCAAAAAAAAATTAAAAACAAAAGTTGTTCCTAGTAAAACGATCTTTACTTTTTTGTATTTTTTTAATCTTTACTTTTTTATATACAGGGTGGTCAAAGAAAGTTACACTTTTTTAAATGAAACAACCTATATTTTATTACATTTTTGGATTC
>MU182203.1:0-19017 GCA_016904865.1 Pissodes strobi
TATCATAATACCTTACAAAAAGCTTGTTTATGTTCAGTAAAATAATTGTACCTAAATGTTGAATGGTGTGGCGGCGTACTTATAATCACTTATACTATGGTTTATGAGTTGAAAGGCAGATCGCGGGTTCCCCGCTCACTGCCAATATAGCAAATGAACGCTATGATCCCGAAAATCCAGTCTCCCATGGAACAATATACCGTGAAATCTCATTATATTATAAACAGCTCATGCCTCCCTCCATAAGACAGGAACCTTTGGGAATCATAGTTCGAAAGGCTACTTTCGAAAGTACTCGAAAACTACCTCTTTAAACTCATTTTAACATCTAACTTTTTCAACAGTATCAGGAGCACAGAAACGCAATACCCATAAGGTAACTTGCGCGCTCTGTCTCCTGCCTGGCCAATCCATGGCGTTCGGAAGCGTGGGCGAGGCTTATTAAGGGAGCTGGCCGGCGTATAAATACGCACTCTTGACGATCACAAATCACAACACATACGATTCCTAGCCACTAAAGCATCCGTGTATCCGTAGCCGATACCGTGAGACTCGTTCTAAGCGACCTGATATCATTACTATACTTGAATAGACTTAACACAGTTAAGTCCCAACTCTCTTGTACATAGCTTCTTTTGTATTATGTCTTAATTACATGTTGTAAATAGTAATTTTAGCATTATGACGCCCTGTTCCGTCAGAACAGTTTTAAGTAGGGTTTTTCCATAAATTTTCCCTACATTCACCCTCCTTTCTATGCATAAATCATGAAGCATGTACACTTAAACAGCAGGCTTTATGCCAATCATAGCAAATCTTAGGACTTTGAAGGGGTAACCCACGAAAAGTGCAGCACAACCTAAACAGTACCACACGCCTAGTAATTAAGTAGGTTCGTTATCGACCCCCTAAGGGTGCCACTATCTGCTGGCCACTGGCAGTGAGGTAACACTGCCCGGCAGCGTAAATACATTCTTTACTACGGTACAGATGGCTTGGTCTTTGTACCGCAGTAACCAATGTTACCGAAACAACGCGCAAATCCCTCATACATTGCTTACTAGGCTGCAGATGTTTATCTGTAATGTAGTAAATACTGTAGGTCAAATAACGGCGTATTGATCATCCGTTGCTTACGATATCATACGATATTTATTGTTCAATATTTTTCTTCAAATACACAAAATTTCGAGATGTTATTTATTGATTTCAGAGGATCTTGCGACCAAACGCATACATGTGTGACGATTTTGTTTGCTGCTGCTAAAATTGGCACTGTACCTTTAGCATGCGTTTTTAACCCTGAACAAAGTGAAGCTAACTAACTACACACTCATGTTTAAGTTACACCCTACGAAATCAAGAATTCGGAGGCCAAGGCTTCCCCAACGTCATCATGACAGACGATTATTTAGCGGAAAGAAACGCATTAAAATTCCCCGAGACCAGTTTGTCGATTTGTATAATCCATATGACCCAAAAATTTTGGAGATGGTTGTTGAACACTCAGCCCATAGCTTCTAAAGACCCTCGAATGCCAATAATTAGAGAAAATCAACGGTAATTCTAATCCACTAGTGAGCAGGACGCCCAAGAAATGAATGAAAAGTTTGTACCAAACGGATGTCTTTTATTGTATCACAATTTAATTGGCCACATAAAAACTTTATGGGAACGCAAGTAAGTTTTCCAAAGTAAGTGACCTATTTATTAGAATATTTCACAAATTAAACATTATTTTTACTTGATAAAGCACATTCATTCGAACACCCTCGGAGCCAAATATTTAAATCGTAAAAGTCTAATTTGTGAAATCTTCTAATAATAGGCCAGAGACCATGAACACGTACAGCACTGTTCCTTACGAACTTACGACTCTCGTCGGATAATTTCCTTCAATGTTGTCTCATTTGTCTAGCTACTTCACGAAAATGCAATCAAAAGGTGATAAGTGCTTGTTTCTGCAATAATTGCTGTAGTAGGTATTCAGAAAGTTTAACGGGGCCAGTGATATCACATAAAAGGAGGAAGGCACTAAATAAAACCGCTGCCAATGGCATCCATACTTTTACAGAAAAAAAAAACTAACACCCATCCCAACCCTCTATAAAAAATAGTATGAGAATCGAATTCCTTAGCCTCGAAAATATAGGAAACGATATATCAAACAGTTTTGAAATGTGCATACGATAGATATATTTAAACTATTTCTACCTATAATAGAAATTGTATATGTTATGCTGCAGTAAGAAAGGAATGAGCAGTACGCAGTTACTAGGCCTACATTATTTACTACGATACAGATAGTGTAAACATCTGCAGCGTAGTAAGAAATGAATGTGGTATTTGCGCGTTATTTCGGTACCATTGCTTACTGCGGTACAGAGACCAAGCCATCTGTACCGTGGTAAATAATGTATTTACGCTGCCCGGCATAACAGCAGAGTAGATCATAGTCAAATTGTCATGCCTAAGCTAGTTGTGTAGTTATTAATCATTGTAATATCAAATAAATATATTCCAAGTCCAAGTCCAAACGCACGACTGTCATTTATTTATCTTCGGTTTCCAGTTTCCATGACCATTCATAGCACACTCGACGGAAAAAGTGAGATTTTTCTTTTCCATGTTCGCGCTAGAGCGTAAAATAAGGATCCACGGCATTCGTCGATTTTGCGATTTCATTTCAATTTAGTAATTAGGTATTTTGCGCGCGGCTGTAGAAAAACTTTTAAAATGTTGTAGATATCTTAAAATACTTTGCTTCTATTGGAGACAAAAGATAAATTTGACAATCTCTCTCGGGCCACGGTAGATCTAAAATAATGCTGAATTTGTGTAGCGCAATTAAAATATCAACATGTACAATGAATTAAATTATTACCTTTCTTGAAAAAGGTTGAGTTTGTTGTATTTCATCGTAGAGGTTTGCATCGACATCTTTGTGATTATAGTTAACTTTTCTTCCGAATTTCTATTTTTCTTAGATATATATTTCCTAACTTTTATTAATAAGTAGTAGGTGAAAAATCAAAATCCGAATAATTTATTGAAAATTACTACTGATTTACTTCATAGCTGCCGTGATTCAACAAACACTTATGAAATACGTCGAGCTTCTCTATTTGGTTTTGTGAAGCAATGTGATTACTGGGAACGTTGAATAGTGTACTCACATAGCATAGTATTTGTTCGTCACTGACAAGTTTTTAAAAATGCTCTTTTCTCTTTTTAATAAAGCAATATCCGTTTGTGACTGGAAATCGATATTCAATCAATCGGCTAGCAGTTTATACTATTTCTTGGTGCTACATGTGCAGCATCAAAGTATCCAAAATAAACCAATAAGTGAAATATCAATAAAACGTAATCAAAAAAAGTATTTTTATTAAAATAAAAACACATGACAATGCTTATTCATCAAAAGTTACAACTTATGTTTCAGTTCCTGTTCCTCTGGTAGCTTTTCAAAGTGTTTGTCTACAATATCACTTGTTACATCTTTTAAAGTTTCTGGTTTCCATTTGGGATTTTGATCCTTATCAATAAGCAAGGCTCTTACACCTAAAACATATTTCTGATAAATGGGGATTGCCTAATAAAACTAAATTTTAAACTTTTCTAGGCTCTTAAATAGGTAAAGATATGAACAGATGCTGCCTTGTAAATCGACATTTGAGTATTATTAAAATATAAGCACCTTCTTTAAAATCATGACCATCAACACAATTCACAGCTAATCTATACTCCATCTGCAAGCACTCATGTAAACTCATGTGTTTTCCAAGCTCTAACTGCTTATGGGTAAGTTTTAAGCTAGTTGGGGACATTTTATTTAACAGCTTGATAGTATCTTCTGCCCATTTGGATCCATCTTTTTCTAATCTGGAATATATCTCTTCTACAGTGGGCGCACCAAAAAAATTATTGATTTTTTCTAGGTAGGGGGCTAGTGAAAATTCGGTGTTATCTTCTTTTTGGAACTTATTCAAGACATCTTTAATTTCATTTTCATTGCTGCATTGAAGGATTTCCTCTTCTATATTTTTAAGGTTGGAACTGTCAGTGTAATGTGTTGCAATTCCTAAAATAGTACAATAGTACAATACGACAGTTAGTAATTCCACTTTTAATATAATAGAGACATTAAATGATTGTCAAGTTTTATACAAAATATTTAAATACTATTTAGGCACTTTCTCCCAAAAATGTTAGGATATGTTGGCTTATTGCAAGTCTGGGAAAAGAAACATTGAACTAGTTTTTTTCGACGCGTGTCATGTGTATGATCGTGAATTTCCCGTCTTCTAAAAAGTTTAGATTTATCTTTAATTGTATAAATAATTATTAAAGAGTAAATGTATAAGCTTGAAAACGTCATACATTTAAAGTAGGTGTTGATCATAAGTAAAAATGACAATTATTAGCATCAATTAGGTGTTGATTTAGATATTTCAATGAGTCAAAAACAAAGTATTATATACTATTGAAAGCTACTTTACATTTAAACTGAGACTCAAAATAACTACATTTTCCACATATTTGACAAATTTTCAGTAACCAAATAAATGCATCTCTTTCGTCTAGTATAGTTTAACATCGAGCAAGAATTTTGTACATTGTGCCTTATATCACCACTACTAAATTTACGGATAAATAGAAAATAGTATATTTTATATTATTTATATGGGTTAGTGAATGTTGCAACGTCTAATCTACTTGTCAAGAAGTGCTAATGCGTACTAGTTTTATTGAAATCAGATGATGTTTCCTATCATAAAATGTTCTTAGCTTAAATGTAGCTTTTATTTGTTAGGCTTTTAAGGACATCTTTAGTTCGATTTGGTGGTTAGCAACAAGCAATCAACCAAGCTGTTGGAAAAGTTAAAATTGTATTTACTGAGTAGTGAGTAGTTTCTGTAATCGCATGGAATATGTTTATTGCCATATTGCCAATAAGATATTTTCTATATGGTTAGTATTTTGTGTATTAAATGGGAGTCTCGGAATCGACAAATTGCATATACTCTAGTAAATAGACCATTTTTCTAATAAGTTGTACACTGTTCTGGTAACCCCATAACGTCTTTAACGGTTTACTTTGATATTTATGGCGATTGGGAATGTCAAGAACATATTATTCCATAGCTACATAAGTTCAGCTTGAGCATTTACCTAAAAAACAAAATCGGTGAACTTATAAGTTGCATGATTTATGAAGAGGAACTAACCCATAAACTAGCTTCATAAATTTATGGAAAAAATATTTCCTAATTTATGGCAGACACGCACTAAGAACCAATGAAGTTTACAACAATTTACACAATTCAGATTTTACCTTTATCAGCAGTCCTCAATTCAGGAATACTGCAATTTTCGTATCTTGAAATATTAGTCATAGGAGTTGGAAACTTGAGAATCATTTTCATTTATAATGAAGTTATGCAATTTGTTGGCCCAAGACATTAACACCGGACATTTACCTGCTTTTAAAACATCAGCCCCTTTTAATCTTACACCAGTTAAAGCCAGGTACCATCCAAGTCTTCCAACCAATCTAGGTAAAAAATATGAACCACCTACATCGGGGAATAATCCAATTTGAGTTTCTGGCATTGCAAATAAAGTTCTTTCGGTAGATATTCTGTAATGACCATGGACAGAAAGCCCAACACCTCCGCCCATAACTATACCATCTATTAAGGCTATATATGGAATTTTATAGGAACCAATTAAACCATTATTCGAATATTCTTTTCTGAAGAACTCGTGACCTAATTTTTCACCTTTAAAAGCTGCTTCTACTATAGCTTTTACATCACCTCCAGCACAAAAAGCCTTTTCTCCACTACCTGAAAATATAGGTGTAAATATAGCTTGATATAAACTGATATATAAACAAATGTAAAGAGTACAATCGTGGCTTTGTAGAATTACCCTGATAAGTTACTGGGACAAAAAATTATTTCAAATTTAAAAAAATAAAGTAAGCCTTCCGTCAACTAAAACCTGGAGACCAATAAGAACAACCTCTAAGTAAAATAAATAAAAGGATGTAATTTTTAACTACCTTTTACCAGAACAAGTGTTTTTTCTGTCTCCCATTTTTGAAGTGCGGGATATATTTTGTTAACCATCGATAGATTTAGTGAATTTAATGCTTTGGGTCGATTCAAAACTATTATTCCCTTATCGCCTACATTCTGCACTATCACATCACTTTCTTCACTAGACATTTTTTTGGAATTCTTTTGAAAATTTGGAGAAATTCTCTGACCAACCAACCCAGCGAAAATTCTTCTTGTCAACTAAAAATAGGCAATTATATAAAAAACAGATCGAATGTAATAAGGGTAAACGAAGCAACTTAACATACCATTATAATAGCTTATTATCCTTAACTACTACCATTAAAATGGAAATGAACCTAAACATCAAAACTTCCTACTTCCTAGGTCAAAGAGCGTATAGGTTACATTTCAAAATAATCATATTTTTGATAACAAATTTGAATGATATAGAAAATACAGCCGCTTTTTTTACTTCGCCACTTTAATGCCATCTTTGTCGTTTTTCAGAATTTTTCTTGAGTGAGAAAAAGACACCTTGTCAACCGGTGATGTCACCGAGAATTAAAGAATGCGCTATACCCATATATTTAATACTACTAAATATATGGCTATACCCAGGCCCAGTATTTGATTTATATCTAGGGGCTATCTCATAACTCGGAGCAGTTCTGGTGGTTCTGTTTTCATGTACTTCGCGATGTAACCAATCGTTTGTATGATGCACTATATGTCTCTGCTGATCATATATTTAATACTAGTATTAAATATATGCTGCTGATGGTCTATTGAAGGCTGCCCAACCTTTTTAACAGTTGGGCAAAATTGATGATTCAAAATCACAGGCGGGCTACTGACCACTGATAGTTCCTATTTTTGTTACTTTTGTTAACAATAAGTAATAAGCCTTAATTTAAATTAAGATATTGTGCAATACAAAAATGCAACATTCTGAAATTTGTCATTTAATTAAAAATAATAAAAAATAGCATCTTCTGCCAAATAAAGACACAAAATGAACAAAAATCAGTATCTAAAGTTCTAAATAATTGGTACAATGAATTACATTTCAGAAATCGCTTCTGTTACAATAATTTCTCTATGTTAGGTCCGCGTCAGATTAGCGGCTAGTTACCAAGATGCATTCCGTTTACAATTGGTCGAAACAATTGGGCGGGGCTTGGAATACGTCAGTTGACTTCACGATGATTAACTTGCATCTTACTGCTGCTCCCCGATCGGATTTAAGTACAAATATACCTGTAAAGGATTCTTTGTGTGAATCGTTATTGGAAAAAATGTTAGATTGGATTGTTGTACTGGATTTTTTTCCCTGATTTTGGACTTGCCTTGGGTTAGTTTTGGTTAGTTCGTGTTTGTTGAGCCCCCGTAGCGACCGGAGGACCATGTGTGAAGTGAAATATTTTAAGAGCCGTATTATAGAGGATATAGAGCAGCTTGCACGTGTTTTCGCGAATATATTCCATTGCCCACCATTCAAAACAGATTACCACAAAGAATCCCCCTTCTTCTTGTGCATATTACAACCATAATAACGTCCAATTATTTCGACCAATAATAAACGGAATGCATCTTGGGAGCTAGCCTCTCCTCGCGTCAGATAAGATGATGACAGTGAGAAGAGAGAACAAATCAGAAATATGTTGCTCAGTTAGAGATGTGCGGTCAGCGGTATATATTTTTTATATAATTAAGATTTGAAAACCTCTTTTCATAAACATATGTTGATCCGAAATTCCGAAACTACTAAAAATTGAAAGGTCAAGTCAGTTATTTCAGAAATGTCTTCTTTTGACACCAATTTCCAAAAATCTACAAATTCTTTTAAAGAAGTTTTTGACTGAATATTTTTTCTGCAAAAAGTTTTTCAGTGCAGAATGATTTTGCAGTTCAGTGAGTTCCAACTGAATATTGGCAGGATAACTGATTATTTCAGTCAAACTGATTGTAAAAGGATTCACAAGTATATGTAAATTTTTTTGATCTTCCGAGCGGGACAGCCAAACGCGTGACTGCGCGCAACGCGCATCACAAACACACACTTTGAAATTGAAATTTGCTTACGCGGGCTATTTATAATTCGTTCGCGGATGGGGTTGAGCAGTCTTAGACTCTAAAGTCTGCATGGTTAGCCTTCACTTTGGCAACCCGAGTTCAAGCCCTGTCGTTTTAAAAATGTTTTTTTTAAGGTTAAATTTCTAAACAGTTTTTTCTTGATTTTAGGTTAGTTGGGGTTAGCACCTGGTTAGTTTCCTTTTCTTGAGCACCCGTAGCGAGCGGAGGGACATGCGAAAAGTGAATTTAGGCAGTAATGTGGGTTACATTACTGCTGCTGAGACTAGACTCTAGACACGGTCACTTTACTATTATAGAATGACCGTGGACTCTAGAGGCAGTACATTCATCAGTCCACCCTTAGAGCCCGTTCTCACTTGTCGGATGTAGGATCCGTTTTTTAATCGGATGTCGCCTCCTCTATTGACACTAGTCGGCTGTCGTACCCGATCGTAGCTGGCAGCTGGTGCTAATTTCGGTACTCTCCACGAGGCGACTGTGCGCGGTGGACGTCGACGAAGTTTTTGTTGTGCTGTATTATTTTAGAAGAAAACAAGCCAATAATCGAAAATTTTGGGTGCACCCAATTCTTAAGAAACGATTTTCTTTGGGAACTTTTCAAACCTTAAACACTGAATTGAAAAGTGACAAACATAAGTTTTTTAATTATTTTAGAATGTCCATAACTACATTCAACGATCTACGGGCACGAGTTTCAGCTGGGATAAACTATAACAATACATGATTAATGCAGCCAATAGGGGGTTTTCAGGCCCGACATCCGACAAATGTGAACAGCGCCATACAAGCTCATATGCGAACAAGATCCGACACGATTTTTGAGCGGGTGTGCGGCGCTGAAAAAGCGGAGTCGGTTAGATGTGAACAGCTTCATACAAAATGTTTTGCCACTAGAGCACCCGATATTTTGTCGGATCCTACACTTGACAAGTGGGAACGGGCTCTGACGTTTCGCGAGGCGCCATATTCAAAATTAGAATCAAGGCATGTTGTAATATGATTGAATGCAGTGGAATGTATTCGCGGAAACACATGCAAACTGCTGTATATCCACTATAATACGGCTTTTGTTAAATATATCCTGGTTTGTCGAATATAGGACGCATGAGAATCCACGTTAAGGCAGGAAGTAGGAAGTGACACTAGCGTTTCGCCGCTGTGGGGAGCCTGATCTGTTTACAGTGTTTACACATTTTTCTACTTCACGCGTTTGTATAAAACTTTTCGAAAGTGAGAGTTTTGGTTCAGGTGGCACAGCTCACGTTTATAGAACGCAAAGTAATTGGTTCGACGCTCGGTCTTTGCAATTTCTTTTTATTGGATTAGTTAGTTTTTTCGCATGCCTTGGGTTAGTTTTGGGCATTGCCTTTTTAAACAATGGTTTGAGTTAGTGAAAATGTAAAAATACAACTGTAATAATGTAAACAACATTGACGAGTGGGGTTCGGGGTCAGGCTCCCACAGCGGCGAGACGTTAGTGGAAGTGACTAGTGAAACAATGCAAGTAGCTTTTGGATTTTAGACTTTTAGAGCTTGAGACGTCAAATGGTCCAATCGAAATTTACACTAACGGTTACAGACAGCCTGCAAAACAGATTCCCGTCACAGATACCGCCTGACGTGCGTTGTTTAAGATTTACATTTGTAACGTTTGCATTAGAGTGTCTAATGTTACACTTCAACGGACAACGAGTAACAAAAACAATCCCCAGGTATACCCAAAACCAATAATTTTTTTACAAATATAACAAGAAGAAAATTTAAAAAAAATCACCATCGGGAATAGAACCTGGGCCGCCGAACCAGAGGTCTAGCGTCTTAACTACTGAACCACCAGCGCCCTTGCAAGAAATTCATTGCATCGTTAAGGAACGCAATCTAACGAAATTACCTGATGCTTTCCGAAGAGTCGGGAATGTATTTTGCAAGCTGTCTATCCGCTAGTGAAATTACTAGCGTCTTCAGACAGCGGTCTGTGTCCAACTTTTCTGGTGACCTTTGGCAACCTTGACCGAATGTCGGCAATTATTAAGTTATTTCGCATGGCCTTCCGTTCGCTTCGCTCGCTCCAGGGCGCAACCAAGCGAAACTAACCTTAGGTGTGCCCAAAAATCAAATAGAAAAAACGTTTAACATAACCTTTAAAAGGCCTTCGGTCGGGAATCGAATGCGTTTTGTAGCAGCTCTATTGTCGCACTAGAGTCTAGGGGTAGCAGGGCTTCATGGTCTCCCTGCACCCAGGCCGCGACGTCAGTTGACTAATTTTTCACTTGACGCATATAACCTCCGGTCGCTTCGCTCGCTCCGGGGCTACAAAAAGAAACTGTGAAAGTGCTAACACAAGACATATGCAAACTGTTTAGAAACATAACTTTAAAAAAATATAATAAAAAAGCAACGAGATTTGAACCCGGGCCGCCGAATTTAAACCTAACCATCTAGACCCCTCGACCATGAGGGCTCTTCCGACAAACTTATTGCATCACGTAGACATGGCGTGAATGCAAGCGCCCGATTATATCCGAATGCGACCGAAGTCAACGGTCAGAGTGCAGGGAGGTCGCTATCCGCCGTTATCCTCAGAGTCTAATTATTGTCGCCATTCTGGGCGAGCACGTGGCTATCGTTCAGTGGCCGTTGTTTCTCCCCGATGAAGAATGGGGAGTCCTAGTCAGAAGAAATACTCATTGATGCTGGTACAGACCGGATGTCTCTGTGGGACTATTCCTGTCTGTGCCTGCTAAGTTTCACGAGCGACTAAAACGCAAGTTACGTTCCATGTTTTATTTACCTTTTTTTCTTAATTTTGACTTAGTTTGGGTTAGTCTTGGGTTAGTTTTGGTTAGCACTTGGTTAGTTCTTGTTGATTGAGCCCCCATGCAAAACCATAATAATACACATGATAAATAGTTTAAGCGTGGAAATAGGATTAAAACTAACCGTAAAAATGAACGCGAGCGAGTAGTTTATGCGTGAAAGCATAAACAAAACAAACGAAGTTATTCGCATTTATAATATTAGTTAGAATTCTTTAATAATACTTACTGGCAGCTTCAATCGGAGAGGATTAATTCACTGCACAAATTCGACACGGAAATCTACCAGATAGTCATCTTAGGGTAGCATCCTTTGATTTGGGAACATCCATAACCAAATATTGCAAATTTTAGAAACGAATTTGTAGTGGATTTTGAAGGGAAAATTCTTTTCAAATTCAACCTCCTATTAAAAATAAGCTGTGTTATGGACCCAAATACACTGCGAATATAATATAATGAAAATCTAATGCCGCCCTAGCGGCTAGCTTTTTAGAAGCGCTATTTGAGTTGTTGCATTCACGGCCGTCCTGGATTAGCTTGCTCCTCAATGCGCACGAGTTATCATATCATAATTGGTTTTCACATTTCGTCTCCACATTTCCGTCCCATTTGCCGAGATTTACCCTCATACCGCCGCGTAAGATGTATACACATCAAAAGTCAATTTTGAGTTACAACTGGATATTAGTAAATGAGAAATAAAGAAAACATTTAGGGCCCCAGGAGTTGATGGTATAGGTACCTAACAGTAAACATTTTTAAAAACGAGAAAATCCTGGATATGCTATAATATGATGTACGAAACAAAAGGGTAAAGTAAAATTTTCTCTAATGCCTGAAACTCATACAATAACCTGAATTTTGCAGAAGAAGGGAGATAGAAAAACTACCTTTTACTCTACTCATTACCACAAGACAATATCTACCTCGTACGTAATATGCTTCAGTGGTGGAAAAACAGAGATTTACCTAATTGTTAATTTATACAAGACTAGCTCGCCTTGCAAAAAATACTTCTTTGTTGTAAGACCATCCGTTCTTGGTGAGAGGAAATTTTCCAAAGCAGAGCTCATAGTCTTAGACAGAAGATCTCGCTTAAAGCCAAATTAAAAAATTATGTTTTTAAATGGAACTAAATATGTATAGAAAATAATTAGGTTATTAGGTTACTAACGTATATTTTCTTTTTATTTTGTTATGCTTCAATTTCCGGTTTTTATATCATTACTTTCCGGATCTTAAATATTTATTTATATTTAATACAACTTTACCAAAGCAAACTTTTACATTAAGTATCTAATATATATTAGCGTAAAAATAATATTATTTTCTTTTTATATCTTTATTCTATTTGCTTTAGGGCTTGTAGGGATTATCGTGTTTTAATATGTTTATGCGTGCGCTAGTAGGCCTCACTTGAAAGCTTACATTGTTATGTTTCCATATTTTTCAAATGTTTGATGTTACAATATTAGTGTTTTATTGTAACTCAATATTCAAGAAAACAATAAGCGTTAATATCCACATAAAAAATATTGGATATATGTGGTTTAATATTCGATACTAACCAATAAGTATTTAAAAGTATCCAAGTTGCACATTGCTAAAATTCACTAAATAAACAGAAAATATACCGAAATGTATATTGCTTGTTACCTGTATGGAGGGCTATAGCCCTCGTTAGTTACCTGCCAACTTAAAAACACGCATTTTTGGACTCTGTACTACTGCCTTTATCGTATAACCAGTTTGAAAGAGTAAACCAGTAATCCAAGACAAGGATTTTACGGGTTGCAGCATTGATTTTTTAAAAATCGCAACCGTTCTAACCCAAACTACAGTAAGAAGTAGCCCAAATTGCAATAAATCGCCCAATCTTGCAACACTGGATACACAATCCATCGAAGACGGCGAGTTGGGACTCGGAATTCCAGTCATCCAGCCTGACAATCAACTTTAAATACGGAAGTACGTAGTACGGGCGATAAAATAATCAATACTTTTACTGGGCTCCCATTCCATGGTATGCTTATGGCAAAAACATTTGACTAGATGTGATGACGTCACTGCAATTTTAATATTAGCATTGTACAATCTTTTTATACAATGATATTAGCAAAGAAAATGTTATTATAATATTTTGTTTCATATTGGCCAGTAGAGGCCTACTTCTAGTATTGCACAAGAGCTTAAATGGAGCGTGGATACAAATTAAAACGAGTAGGTGGACGTAAACAATGCTGCCACGTGTTTTCAAAATTTAATTATACCTTTTATGTAAATCCAACACTAAAAGCTCTTTGTTTATGCAGGCCGTTTTAGAAAACGGCGAAAAAAGAGAGCGATAGGAAGAAGCAAGACAACGCACTACACGAAAGTTCCTTTTATAGAACACTTAACTCCAACAACACGACAGCGAATAACAACTATTCCAACAAAATAGCTTTAGAGAAACCAATTAACTTCACCAGTACACTCAGATCCTAATGCCACCTGGATCAATAAAGAAAATATATAGCCACCAAGAAATACAACAAGATGAGGCATGAACCATTCACGACAGAAGAACTCAAAAATGTTATTGGGAAGATCCCCAATTGAAAATTATCAGTACCTGATGGTGTTTAGAATTACAAGATTTCTTCCTCAGAAGTGATGACAGAGACTTTTTAAATCCCTTTTGTGTTCGCGACCTTCTTACATCTTAACATTTTCATAAATTAGGGAGTTCTTTGTCAATGCAGCTCCTAGGTATTGACAGTGAGAGATTGTTGTACTATTGTATTACTAGACAACTAAAGGCATGTCAAGTTTTCCAAACTGTTTTCTTTATCTTTGTAGCAATAGAAAAAGAAACGCTATCACTTCCCGTAAAGGCATCGAGGCTCCGAAGGGCTACACATATGGCAGCTCCTAGTCCCTCTGCTATATCGTGTACCGCCAGAAAACGGCATTTTTTGCCAGTGCCATATAATATCCATAACTGGTTAAGTCCAACACTGAAATTATATTATTGATAGAACCACTACATCAGTATCTACCGTTCGGATTAAAATAGATCCTATTCCATGTTTGGCCATATCTTTTGCATATAATATAATACGACCTTCTGCTTTCTCTCTACTGGCACATGACTAGTTTGTCAGATCTGACTGGACATGCTCATTATTAGAGGTCATATTCATGAATGTCTTCAGTTAGTAAATTCCCAGGATTTTAAAAAGCTCATCTTTGTTCGACGAGTTAGCCAAAAATGTATTGCAGTTTTGTGGCAGGGAACCTGCAAAAAATGTTTGCGTTATATTTTAATGGTTAATTGTACGATTTTTTTTTGCATTACCTTCAGGAAGGCCTTGACGTCTTACAGCAGTACCGCTTTTATCACGGGCCCTCTTAATTGTATCAGAGGTATGGTAGAGATCCCATACTACATCCATTCGATTTACGGGCAGTGAAGAAGCTTGATTTAAGATGTGCTTTTTAATGTCCAAGGAAAAGTAGTTTTTGAAGATTTCTCCATTTCGTGGAGGCAACATTATGTTCCCAGGGCAGCTCCATGATATATTATACACATAGATTTGGCGCTTCGCCATTGTTATCTTCCTCCAATATCTCTGTCAAGTGAGACTTGTTGTCAGAATGTATATCGCCAATTAAGGAGGGAGATTGAGGATGATTTGGTTTCCGTATTGAAAGACGCTATCACAGCTTATACCGTACCGAATCAGTTATTTAACTCTCCACGTGTTTTGAAGCAATAAAATCCAACCAATAGGAGCATTTTCCTCATATTCTTGGCGTCTGCAACGAGCCGAATTATATGAGGGCGACTTCGTTTATTTATGAATAACAGTACCGGTCTGGTGTCCAATGTAGTGTTATCTTTTTCTATTACGACAGTTTGGCGAATCGAAGAGACATAAACGGAGGTTGAGTCGGAAACTGAACACACCGCACAGCGTTGGACTCTCGATTTTTTGACAAGAAGCAGCAGGTTACGTTCTTAGATTGGATTGTTTTCGTGTTATTATTTGTGCTCGATTGTTCGGTGATTTATTTAAGTGTGTTAACTTTTTGGACATTTAATCATTAAAGTGTATTCAATATTAACCATGGTCGTACGTTGTTTTGTCTGCAAAAGGTACAAGAAAGTCAATCCAGCTTCAGGATATTTTAGTTTTCCGAAAAATGAAAGGTTGTAAGTAGATGTTTAGATTAGGTATTGAGATTAAAGTATAGTTCATTCATATCACATTGCATGATAAATTAATATTCTTCGTCGATAATTGTTTGGCTCCCTTCTGCAGGAAGTTTATCTTTTTAAACTTGAGACATAAATTGTAGTTTTGTCTAGCCTCTTAGCATCCCATAATAAAGGCAACCAATTTAGAACCGTCACACTAATATTACAAAGGTTGTATGTAAATTTTATTAGAAATAAGTAGTGAACAATGTCACATACCTACAACTATATAAATGGCTTCGAGTGACGAAATATCAATTTATTAAGGCCGTTTGACACGATCACATTTTTGATAAAATTTCTGCTCGTAGTAATCTTTCGAAAACGGCAATCTTACTTTGCGCTCGAAAAACACACAGAACTTTTTCTACAGCCGCATTTTTAAAAATTAAATCCACATTTTTCTCTATACTTATTCTGAAATTTGCAAATGACTATCAGTTTTGACATATTATATTCGGGCTTCGAGCTAGAACAGGATTGCCAGCAACAAACTGTAACAAAAGCACGACTGTCATTTATTTATCTTCGGTTTCCATGACCATTCATAGCACACTCGACGGAAAAAGTGAGATTTTTCTTTTCCATATTCGCGCTAGAGCGCAAAATAAGGATCCACGGCATTCGTCGATTTTGCGATTTCAATTTAGTAATTAGTTATTTTGCACGCGGCTGTAGAAAAATTGATATTCTATGTTCATATCAAAATATTTATATATTTTTTTTACACTTATAAACACCATATTCATGGTTATGTATAAATGACTGATCATTCTCGATCTCGTTTACCCTTTTTCATCAATTTCACTTACATATCATGTTTAATTTAATTTACTAAAAATGTAAACTAAATTAAACCCAGTCCGTGTCTGTTGAGTTCCAGCTGGCCATTAAAACCTAATGGTGGCTTCCCACGGCCTGTCTTAGAACAGGCCAGACCCGCGCGGCGGACAAGCACAGGTAAGCACGGATCGGGCTTGGCCGCGCGTGAGGTCTTCCCATGGCCTGTATGAGCCTGTTCTTCAAAAGTTTGAAGATAGGGTTCCGTTTAAAAATGTCGCGTGAAACTCGGCATTTTACCCTAGTATGTACTTATAGTTATAGTACTTATAATATGTAACATGAAAACATAACAATCATAACATTAAGAAACAACTAAAAGGCGGCTTCTTAGTACTCCTAATTCTATATAGCATATTACAATAGCAATCTACAGCTCACTACAAAACAAGATCACGAGTCGGCCCGAACGAGTTTCGCTACTTTTTACCCTTGTCATACGGTCTAGCGGAAAGGCTCTAAGCGGTTTCGTGATCTAGTGGTACGGTTCTGGGTTTCCGATTATGGCGTCCTGCGTTCGATTCCCGTCGGTGGTTGTTTAAAAAATATATGTTAAGGTTATATCTGTTTTTTTTTCCAAATTTGGGTTAGTTTTGGTTCATTGAGCCCTGGAGCGAGCGAAGCGAGCAGAGGGCCATGCGTGAAGTTAAGATTGACTTCGAAACTCGTTCGGGCCGGTTCGTGACCTTGTTTTGTAGTGAGCTGTAGATGCTAGTACATGTTACAAAGGAAATTTATTCCTATGTAATGTAAAAAATATCATTTTGTTGTGTTAGAACTAAAAAATATAATCCATTGCTGTTTTTTAAATAGTATTTTTTGGCTTTTTGCCGAAGTTAGCATGGTATATTCTAAGCGCGTGCTTGTGAAATTCTCTACAGGTCTGGGTGAAATTAACTTTTATTTGTGACTTTTAATATGCTCAACTGTAAGCCTGTTTCTAGAGTCTGTACATGCATTTTCGCAAAGCGAAAAAATGCGTTTAGTGGCCGCGTTGAATGCTGGAATGGACGCGATAAATTGAAATATCATTAGAATATTTTTTAAATTTGTGCTGGAACTAAAAATTAAATTTCATTTTTCGATGGGCGTTTTGTTTTGCGGCAAATTTGATTCTTGTCTTGGCAGAACGTATTAAAATGGAAAATGGCCCCAAAAATCAACCCTAATCACAGATAACAACAGACACCGACAGGTCGCGACAGATCAGGCCAGGTCGCGCCTTTGAAGTTACCGACTTGCGGCGGATCGGACGCGCAATCACGGATCTTTCCGGGCGACCTCGGACGGCACCCTTCCCACGGCGTGTTGGCCCGAGCTGGCGCGGTCCGGCCTGTGATACCACGGGCCGTGGGAAGCCACCATAACATTTATAATGTATGAAGGGCATGCGCGAAAAATGAGGAAAGCATAAAAAAGTCAAATCTGGCTTCATCGACATCAAAGGAGCCGACGTAGAGTTCAATAACTGATTCGGTACGGTATAAGCTGTGACGCTATCAAGATCCAGTTTCCGAGATTTACTAATAATAAAATATGGCGAAAATAATTGCACATTTGATTGTTTTGTTGCTGAAGCTTTTGATATTAAAAATATTTGAGGCTGTATTCTTTTTATTGGACTATAAAATATTTCCACTTTAACAAGAAGCGTTTCTTTTACAAATTGCCTATCTATCCCTTGATTTTCCAAATTATTTAATCAATTAACGGTTATCCTAGTTTAAATCGGGACTAAATTATCAATACATTTCTCGAAAGGCTTGCTGGCTTGTAATAAATTTGCTTTTAACATAGCCGATATACCTATCCTGAATCCCTCTAAACTTGTTAAGAAGCTTGGATATTTCAGGCCCTGCCACAGTATATCTACTTATTGATGCAGCAACTTGAGTGAGTCCTTTAATGCCTCCGTCAGATTTATCAACAGCATTGTATTGTTCATGGGCTTGGTCAATCTTTAATGCTATTTTCGTTCAGGTTTGTGTACTACAAAATGACCTGCAACAGTAGGTACTGATTAATTTACAATTATTCAAAATTTTTGAGAATGAACAAGTTTTACCAACCTGACATAAACTGCTGAAATACTCCAAGAGCTTTTATTTTTAGCTCCTCAAAATCTTTAATGTGAACAGATAATCATCTGGAGTAGTTGCTCTGGTCGAAAAGAAAAGCCAGGAAATAATTTGCTTAAGCGTATCAACGAATAGGGCAAAATCTTAATGTTCTCAAATATGTCAGGAGAAGGATTTCAAGATTTAGAAGTAAAAACCAATACTGAAAGAGGGTATTTTTCTATAGAAGTACTTAGTAATCAATGCACTGGAGGGGTTGTATATGTCTATGTTATCGTAGGCAGCCACAGTAAAAAGTCCCTCTCGCGAATTCGTGGGACACACTAACATAAACATACTTTAAATATACTTTTATGTACTTAGTTACCATAAGTTACTCAAAACTGACACCAACACCGTTAAAATAGGATCAAAACGTTTAAGAAGTCTAAATTTTGTCTGCTCTATATAAAGAAAAGCCGCCATCTTGGATGGCTATGTTGCAGGTAATAGTATATTATTTTATATGGAGGAAAAGTAATACTTTTCATGGCGCGCTCGTGTTTATCAGCCGAACGGAGTGAGGCTGGTAATAGAGAGCAAGCCATGAAAAGTAACTTTTCCTCCAAATAAAATATGCTGTTTTTTCTTCAAATGTCGACAAATTAATGCAAAAACGTCGCTTTTTAATAGTAATAATAATTATTATTAAAGATAAGTTGGTTCGCAAGGCGGCTTAGACCGGTGCGGTGTCGGTGAATAGGCTCAGTTTGTTGCTATAATAATGTCATATAAAGCTGTCAGTGGACGCTGTCAACATTAATTATTTTTTTAAAATTGCGTTTTCGATTGCGTTTTAATTCCGTATTGATAAGCAGTTATTGAGTAAGTTC
>MU182203.1:24017-47790 GCA_016904865.1 Pissodes strobi
TACAGAATTTAAAAGCTAATCCGCCTACTGAACTTAGAATTATTTTAATGGTACACAGATCTGATACTTTAGATAATGCAATACCTTTTGTATTACATTACCAAGCTGACGAAAACCATTTACATTACAAGAACGAAATGACTAAACAAAGCCAAAACAAACTTCTTGACCCAAAACGCATTTCACAAAACAATTATCGATCTTTTAAAAATATACTTAGTTTTCAAGCCTCACCAAAACCAATATTTCCTTCTCAGCCCATTAACATACAGCAAAGACCAAATTTGCAACAAAAGCAAATATTTCCTAGACCTTCCGCAGTTTTTGGAAAAAACCCGCAGAAAGCCTTTGTATATAAACCCAATTTGCCTCTTGATAAACCGACACCCATGTCTGGTGTGTCAATAATTCCGAAACATCAATCACGACAAAGATTCCAGAGCCCTAACCAATCAGGTTACGACCCTAATTCCTTTAGGTCCAACCCTCATGCGGAACCTCCTAGATACATAATCAAGGAAATAAATAATATTTATTCTACTAATTTAGTGGAGTTTGGTCAAGAAAAATCGAAGAAGAAATCCCCGATCAAAATTAATTTTTAGAATTACACGACGTATCGTATACGAATACGACATTAATTCAGAAAATGAAAATTTTCTCATTTCCACTGAAACAGAAAACCAGACTTGACTTTAAATAGCTATCAAATAGATCAATTGCCTTTTATAACAATAAATGACCCCCCTTGCAGAAGAATTCCTTTACAATTTAAGCGCGATTTTGCCACGCAATCACTAGAAATTCCAGCAAATTGTATTCAATTATGTCACGTTAACACTAAATTAAATGAGGATACTGAAATCATTACACCTGAAATTTCTGAAACGAACTATTTTATTACTCAAACTATTTCTAAAGTTAAAAGCGGAATCATAGCACTGGAAATTCATAATTTTTCAAATGAATCTATTTTATTAGAATATACACTGGGTGATGTTGGAAGGATGTCTGGTATTTATGAGGAGTCACAATTTTCTTTATTTAATATTGAGCAAATAACAGAAACTACAGGTATTTAAAAAAACAGCGATACAAATTCTTTATCGTTCTTAAGAAAGAATCATTTAAATTCTGAGGAAATGAACGCATTAAGGAAATTTATTTTGGAATTTCCACACATTTTTCATAACCCTAAAAATAAGTTGACCTTTATCAACAAGATTAAACATCAAATCAAGACAACTGATGAAATACCTATACACACGAAGACTTATAGATACCCGTATGTCCATAAGAAGGAAGTTGATGATCAAATTAATAAAATGTTAGGAGTACGGCATCATCCGCCCATCTTATTCACCGTGGTCATCACCAGTCTGGATAGTCCCCAAGAAGGCAGATGCCTTTGGAAGAGACAAATGGAGACTGGTAGTCGATTACCGCAAGGTAAACGAAAAAACGATAGATGATCGATAACCGATTCCTAACATCTCGGACATTCTTGACAGGCTCGGACGATCTAACTATTTTACAACACTGGATCTTGCCTCAGGCTTTCATCAAATCGAAATGCATTAAGACTCCATTGCGAAGACAGCTTTTAATGTAGAAAAAGGTCATTTTGAATTTAATAGATTGCCAAGTAGAATGCCCTTTGGTTTGAAAAACGCGCCTGCCACTTTCCAACGCGTAATGCGTACTTTCAGGCCTACAAAATAATATTTGCTTAATCTATATGGACGACATTATTATTTATTCCAGTTCTCTGCAGGAACATCTTCGTCAAGTGTTTCAAAGATTCAATCAATATAATCTAAAAATCCAACTAGACAAATCTGTATTCATGAAACAGACAGTCGAATTTCTTGGACACGTCATTACCCTCGACAACTTATCAGCATCGTAATACTCAATTATAACAACAGTACCTATACACTCTTTAACTAATCATACACCTTTTCAAATAATTAAAGAAAACATAAATTACTCTATTCCAATTGAAAAATCAAATCCGGAAATAATCACAGAATATATTAATGACTTGAGTGAATCATTTAAAATACTAAACGAAAATCTTTTCATTGATGAGGCTGAAAAACGAGATAAGATATTGTCCAAGCATAATAAAAATAGAGAGGATGAATCTAACTTAGATGACCCAATTTTAATAAAGTCTCTAAAAACTAAAAATAAAAGCGACCCTCTGTATAAAATTGTCGATAAAACCAAAATAAATAAACAATATGTAAAACGCCAATATGTAGCTTTAAAGGAGAAACCATTAACTTAATCATTTAAAACTATTATTAACAAACAGGATTCCATAAAGGTCAGTTTTATATTTACGCGAATTGTATAAAAATAAGTTTTGAATAAATTGACCCTATGGTAAAATGGTGTTAGGATCTCCGAGAAGAACCCTGAAGAAAAGACATTTTAGTTATTTAGTTTAGATTGAAATTTAGACTAATATAAAAATGTATATATATTTAGAGTAATACTATGATCTGTTTGTAAATTTATTTAATATTACGGTTCAAATGGAATTGTCGAAAGCTGGAAAACTTTAAGTAACCCCATTTCTCATTTCTTAATGAGGGAGGAGTTATATTAAAGAAAACTTGAGAACCCTTTTTTATATCGCATTCTTTCTCTTTGTTGTTCCTCATTTTTTGCATCAATTGATAAAACATATAAATATGAAACCGGAACAACAACCAGCAGCATTTGTCGTCGATCTTTAGTTGTAGCAATTTGTTCACCATTTTCTCTTGTCATACCTTGTACTTTGGAAATTAAATTAAGTTTGTTTTTAAAAACGAGTTTGACTGAAAGAAAACTTAATTCTAGGCTACCACAATTTTAATATTAGTCACACCTAAACAGATCTTAAATTAAAATAAACTCACCGTAACTTATTCGCAGTTACATTCCTATGAAAAAAAAATAACTGCAATAAAATATTTACTTAAACACCTAAAAACTTCGGTATATTAATTAGTTTTGCACATTAAGGACTATCCAGTATTGGGAATTGAAAGATAATACATTTAGATAACAACTTTTAAATCTGATTATTGCTTGAGAGATCGATATACCAATTACCCTTCCTGATTAGATAATAATACTCATTATGAAGTACAAGCTAGTCCTGGCAAACTAAAATAATTGCTGAAAGCTGGAAAAGCTTTTTGTCGTTATGGATAAATGGCACGGAGGGTAAGGCATTTTAATCCAACCTTACATTTCGTTCTGCTGAGATGAAACTTGCACGGTTCTAACACATAATTACGTATACATTACATTTAAGAAGTGCCCCCGGTCCGCCACGCAGGAGCGGCTAGGGAGCGGTTGCTTGCTTTAGAGTACCATTCGACCCAGCAGACACAGGGCAACCTATTTGGACTAGAATTGCTTTTTATCCCCACAGGGGGGGGGTTGTGAATCGGTATAATAAGAGAAAAAAAGATCGTTTCACGACGTGTTACTGTGCGCCTGGTTGTGTGTGTGAGAGAGGGGGTGTTGACTGCGGTAGGATTGACTTGCTCAGTGTTGCATCTTGCAATCATGAAGAGGCGGACACGAGAATATTCGTGGATGTTGCTGATGCCGTGCATAGAGGTGCAAAGAGGATCCTTGCCAGGGCTTCTCATACGGACGTTATTGCACTGGAAGTTTCCGCAGTGCCCAAATTGCCCGTGCCCGACCTGGAGGGACTGTGGATACATCGTCCTAGGAGCAAGAACAACAAGTTTATCGCTGTCCACGAGATATGCAAAGCTTTAGGTAAATTTAATTTTTTCCACATTTTTAATACATTTAAGTTGCCGAAAGTTTTTAGTTAGTTCAATATTCGTTTTCCAGGACCAGCAAAGTCACTGGCAATTCCTCCGCCTTGCGTTTCATATTCATAATAACCAGAGTTGTTGAGCAGTTCTTTCGAAAATCACATTGAAAACTGTATAAAATACTGGTGTTTCAAAACAATTATAGAGTGTGGGCTAAACTTCCTTAACTTACTTGAGATATTGAGTTATTAATATATTATAGAGCAGGTATACGATGTATTTCATATTGTATATAAATGTGAATTAAATTCTAAGTAAACAAGTACACACAAACTTACTTTCAGAAAAGTAAAACTGCTTTTATTGGTATAATTGCCATGTTGTGTTTGAATTCATATGAAATTATTTATTATTATATCCTCATAAACTTATAGTTTAAGTGAAAAAAATATATTATTTTGGATGCTCGGATATTTACATATTTGAAATCGGAAACTGACCTTGAAATCACACGATTCTTGATATATACCAATCACAGCAATTCCCATAAATCCAGATCATCAATAGCGACCGAAGCAAATTGAACTTTATTCATAAAAATCTTTGATCAAAATTTGCTCATTTTTACACCTCAATAACGAAACCCTATAATTAATGCACTGTACTTACATTTAATGCCCTTTCGGCAAGAGTTTTAAAGTAGGATATTGTAGTCATGTTTATATGTTTTCATATTGGTGTGAAGATTGACATTTTAAGCTTTATTCATATTACAATATTGCTAGCTTATAGAAACTAGGTTAATTAAACGTCTGTCATAGCCAACTAAGGTCAGTTAAAGGTAGATTTTAAGTTAATGCCACACTAACTTAGGAGAATTTCATAATAAACATATTTCTTTCTCAAGAAGGAGTTATTCGAATAGTATTTTTTCACTGCACAAGAGCATCTTTACTCCTTAACAACATAACTAAGTCTAAGCTTGAAGGCATACCTATCTTATTTATCATCTGGCCAATGGTCTCGAGAGATGGTCTAGATGTAAGTCATCTGAGCAAAAACTAAAGCCACTTTTAAGCACAATTTTGGAAAATACTGGGGCATTTATGTGGCATCACTTCAACTCTAAAACAATGACAGAGGACGCCAAAAACCTTGTACAAGTAGCACATCGTTTTAGAGCGCGATATTTCAATAATATATTATAAATTTGAGGGAGCAGTTTTCGAGAAATTACACTCTAAGCGTGACAATTCATTGAAATAGTTACTTGGAAATGATTAATGAGAATTCAAGTGTCGATAAGTTTTTCGAAAATGACCGTGATGAAAAATATATTTATATCACTAGTCATAACCAGGACCGTTCTTGAGATGCCAGGCACCTGCGAACGTGATATATTTTGCCGCCACTTATATGTAAGTTTAAAGTATGAAATGAAAGTAATATGTATGCATATAGGTATTTAAAAATCTAATTTTATTGAGGTTAAATATGAGGAAGCAAGTAAACTAAATCGAAAGTGTTATCAGACAATAAAAACAAAAACACTTGAATTCTAAGCAAAAATATCTAACTAATTTATATAAAACAAGAATAAGAGAAAAAAATACACTTAAACTAAAAAAATAAGACGAGTTCGGGTTGGGATGGGCTTTCTTTGAGGGTGATTTTGGCGTTGTCACTTCAAGCGGTACACGCCTTGGATGATGCGATAAATATGTTTTTTATGGCAGCGGCATACACACTAAACGGAGATCCTATGACGCTCGTCGAGCGGTGTATAGGCGAAGATGTTGATTGACACGGTTCTTGAATAGTTGTAGGTTATAATTAGGCGGAAAACCTGGGAGTGAGTTACACAGTAATGCAGTGCGCCAGACAAAGGATTTCTTGTAAAGCGATGTTCTAGGTATTTCCAGTTGTACGGCGATGGCAGGTATTTCGTCCGGTCCTGTCCTGATGCCATTTGCGCATCTAGTTCTTTAAGGATTTTACGAATATCACGGTAATGAAACTTGACTTCTGCCATGGTAGTCTTTACGTTCGATATGGTGGGGAGAGCCCTGCCTTGGGGAACGTCTAAGGTAGAGTGTAATGATAACATTTTGGCGAGCATGTTTCCTTTTTTTCTTGGCTATAGTCGCCGTGATGCCCCGTTCGTCTGGCAAAGGTGGGAGAGACGTTTTTGTAAAGTTATTACCTACAGCCTCTGCTACAGACCAGAAATTCCTGGAGCCACTGGGACATTGCAAAAGTTTATTCCCGATCCTTTGATTGTGTTTGTCCTTAGTTTCGTCGATCACACGTTTGCATTCGTTTCTCGCTTCGACAAAATAATTGCGATTTTCAGCGCTCTGATTTTTCTGTCAGTGCTTGTAGGCTTGCTGTTTCGTACCTACAGCACTTTTGCATGTTCTGTCGAACCAGGGCGATATCCTTTTGACGGTAACTTGATGGAATTTGGGATGTATACTTCCATTTCTGAGGAGATTACTTGCGTAATCTCTTCGCAGCAGACTGTCGGGACATCAGTGCCAAAGCAAGCGTCGAGCCAAGGAAAATCTAGGTAGAACTCCCTTAGATCATTCCAGTTTGCAGAATTGTAGTGCCAGATTTTGCGAGGCAACGGTGGATCCTTCTATAGTAGTGGCAATTCACAAACTGTTGTAATAACTTTGTGGTCGCCAGTAACTAATGGCGGACCAACTGTAATTAATTGTGTACTAATCAGGATTGGTGGTTAGAAAAAGATCCAGGAGGGCGGCGAATTCGCCCCTCTCTGAGATTCGAGTTGTTTCGTCTACAAGTTGAGTAAGCCCACAGCTAATGGCAAATGCTTCAGCTCTCATCTCCCAGAACGATTATTTCTAAATTGAGTCAACCTGTATTGACACTAAAGTAGTAGCTAGTGTTGTAAAAACGCTTTGGTAGGCTCTATCGGTCGGAGGATGATAGAGACAGCATATAAGCTTGGTTAATCCCTTGGCGGTGAACTTGAGCCACATGACGTCAGGGTTGCTCGGTTCGAGTGCTTCCTCGCGGGGACATGAAAGATCGCTTCGGCCAAAAAGGCATATTCCGAACTTATGTCTAAATCGGGTGTGTAAGTCGTAGCCACGATAGGGGTAGTTTAATGTTGTTGTTGTAGAACATGCTTGTGTTTCGGTCAGGGCTAGTCTGTGTGGTCTATTTGCTTGTAGATATTGGTGTACCGAATTTATGTTTATATTTAGGCTTCTTATGTTGCAGAAATCTATTCTGAATTGGTTCGGCATCTTTGCGGTCTGTGAAATGCGAAATGAAGTGCTCCCAGGGCCACCCGGGGCCCGGAGATCCGAATGGCTGGGGAGTTTGCCACCGGAATATTTTGATCCTGGAAGGATCATCATATCCATATATTCCTACTGTGGAACAATGCAGACATCTTTCCAACTTGCTTCCATTGTGTAAGGGGGGGGGGGAACCATGATAGTCCGTCCAACTTCCGCCCAATTGCATTATTGCCTACTTTGGCTAAAGTGGTGGAGTTGTGAAGGCGAGGGTCATTTCTTTTCTAAATAGACACGGACTTGTGAGCGCTCAACAGTTTGGATTTCGGGAGTCGATGGGTACGGGCGATGCTATTTTGGGGTTTCCAACTAAACGCAGGCGAGGTTGCCACAGCAATGTGCTGTTAATTATCAAAAGCATTCAATTGCGTGGATTGCGGAATACTGCTGAGGAAGCTGGAGATTTAGGGGAACAGCCTTGGACTAGTTTCGTTCGTATTTGTCCGGACGTGTCGAGGCAGCTAGGTTCGATAATTGCAGCTCTGAGGAGCTCAACATTAATGCAGGTGTATCTCAGGGCTCAGTTTTAGGGCCGCTCCTTTTCCTTGATTTATGTGAACGATCTTCCTCGCCTTTCAATATCGGGGAAATTTACTATATTCGCGGATGATACCACCATTCTCTGGCATGACTGATGTTGACAGATTGGGGTCAAGTGTTAGGACAGACTTGTTAAAGATTAAGCGGTAGTGTGACGCAAATTTGCTATCGTTATATGTTTCAAAGGCTAATATCTTAAATTTTAAATATGTCGTGGACAATGTCTAGCTGGAAGATCAGCTTGTCTCTGTGCTCTCTATGAGCAAATTGCAGGGAATAACGATATATAATTCTTTGAGGTTTGAAGAGCATGTTTTAAATGTTTGCAACAGAACCTTATCTGGCTGTTACGTTCTTAGAATAATATCAAACAAATTGGATTTTTCTGTAGCCAGAATCTCATTGATAGAGTCACATCTCTGTTACGGTGTTTGTGTTTGGGGCTCTTGCTCTCAGTATTTGCTAAACTCAGCGTTTGTATTGCAGAAGAGAGTAATTAGATATATGTGTAGAGCGAGGATTCGTGATTCCTGTCGTCCCTTATTCCTGAGGCATGGTATCTTAACTCTGTGTTGTTTGTTTATTCGGGAGACTGTTCGTCTCGACTTTAGAAAACACAAGAACTAACCTTAGGTGGGCATTATAACATTCGACAGACGTATACTCTCGGATTGCCCATCCCACATTCTGAACAAATCAAATGCTCTATAATATATGGTCAAAGAAAATTATTTAATCATTTTCCTTTAAGACTGATGATGCAAGTTTGTGAAAGGAGGTTCAGAGGGCAAACAAAAAGGTTTTTATCAGAAAAGGGATACTATAGTTTGAATGAATTTTTTAATGATATTTTAAATTAAATGTGGGTATAAGTTCCATTTATCTACTTTGCTTGTAACTTTTTTAAAGTATTTTACACCACTTGTTTTTTTTCCTTTCTGCTAACTTTATTTTAACATGACACGTGTTGCGACGGTAACGTCTCTTCCAAATGTGAATAGTTACACTAAAATATGCTAAAATTATATAGTTCAGCTGTTGCAGGTAAATTACAAAAATAATCTTGACCCAGGCGCCTTATGAATAACAAAGGAAACAAGTTAACAATTTCCAGGAAAGGTTTAATAACGGAGAAAACCCAAAATCAGTTTGTTCGTTAAGTAAAATATTCAAGTTTTTATATTTATTGATTTCCATAATTTCTAACAGATTTAATTTTTTACCTTTATTTTCAATATGTAAAACATTGAAATCATTATTGAAAATGTGGTTTTCATTAATTAAATGACAAGCATAGTTAGAAGTATCCTTGCCATTATTGAAACAAGACTGGTGTTCTTTAATTCTCTTTTCAAAAGGTCTACCAGTTTGACCAATATATACTTTGGAACACCAACCACAATTTAATTGGGTCAAGATTATTTTTTGTAATTTACCTGCAACAGCTGAACTATATAATTTTAGCATATTTTAGTGTCACTATTCACATTTGAAAAAGACGTTAACGTCGAAACACGTGTCATGTTTAAATAAAGTTAGTGGAAACCATTAAGTGGTTTACTTATTTATGTGGTTCTTAGTTATGGATCTCCATCAAGTAAAGGCTAATTCGATTAAATTCTTTGGTATACTAATTTTAATCTTATTTAAATGAGTATCTTTGCAACCTTAAACCTCTGACCTGTAGTTATTTGTTTGTTAATTTTACTTTTGTTTAATTCTCTACTATTAACAGCTAGTTTCTAAGTATTGTCAATAACTCCTGTTTTTATGACAATAAAGCTATTTTTTGACTTGACTTGACACATTATAATAAATTACGTCTGGCTTTTAAGATGCAAACGCCTTTATCATTTCATGGTGATCAATGGCTTCACAAATCTGAAATAATATCATGAGAGCTATAAATAAATGTGGAAACAAAGGTATTAGGTTATTCTTGGTAAAATAATTTAAAACGTTTGTAGGCGATTCTGCATCTGTCTTAGATTTGGGTTTAGAGTTTTGTAAGACACGATTTAAGTTTAAGTTGACTAATCCCCTCAAAACGTATTTGTCTCCGAATTTGAAAATAAAAATTTATATTAGATTGTTGTTTTGGATCGAAAACAGTTTCATCAGTACTTTCATATAAAAATTGAATCTTGGTTTTTTTTATCGCACGAAAGGAAATACTGGCTCTACATCATTCTTGTGGGCTTCTGCTACAGCTTCACTGATAAAAACATCAACATCTTTATCTAACCGCTCTTCAGTAAAATAACTAAAGTCTGTTTCAGAAATATATAGAGTAATAAAATAGGGAATTCTGTCCAGTTTGGCTGAATTTCGTGGTCGTCCATAGGCGTAATATTTTCTATTCTTTATAGGATTCATCTAAATTTAAATTTGTATTTTTTACCCCTGTACTTCTTTTGCATAGCTAATGAGGTCTTATTACTCTATAGACAGAGCTGTTTAAGATAATGTAAAAAAAATCAGATCAAAGATCAAAGATACTTTTCATTTGGACAAACGATTTAAATTAAAGATCGTTTTGTATATAAAGAAAGATTTAAATAAAAAATATTTTTTATATTCAAATCTTTTTACATTTTAAAACATTTTAGTAAATATTTAAATCTTTTCAAAAGATTTAAATATTTTTTATAATTTAAATCTTTTGAAAAGATTTAAATACTTCCTAAAATGATCTAAAATGTAAAAAAGATTTAAATCATTTGGTTTACAACGAATTGACGCCGTTGGTTAGGTACCATTAAAAACCCCTTCCCCTTAGAGCGAAATCAAAATATTATTTATATAAATTGAGTGAAATTGGTGACAGCTCTGTCTATAGATTGCATTTATGATCCTTTTAAATCCCTGTAGTCCTTTTGCATACCTATTGCGGCAGGTAATAAAGACACAAATACTTTTTAATGGCAAGGGCGTAGCTCGTTTGTAAGCTAATTGGGGGGCAACCCGAAATTTTGGCACTCTAAAACCAAGATCGCAAAAGAAATTTTTAAATGTTTGTGAGGTTAATATAATAGATATCTTCTAGTGCTTAGGATAGGCAAATTCCTAAACCGAATTATGCTAACATTTATTAGTATAATAAATATTAAATTACTGTCTCCCGTACCACAATTCGGAGTTCCACATTTGTAACAATACATTTAAAACTGAAGGGGTTGTTGTTAGTTAGCCAGACGCCGCTGATAAGTACTGAGGTCCTGGAATACGGAGGCTACTCAGGTATTTAGTTGCAATTTGGGCCAATATCTCTTGAATGATCGTTAGATTTATAACTAGGATATTCTACCATCAGGGTAGGAAATGGTTAGTATACACGGTGTCCCATATAAGAATGCACACTACAGGGATCTCGCAAATTAGAAGAGATACAAAGATAATTAAATTAGAGAAAAGTTGCGCCTTACTAAATCCTTCAACGTCATGTTTTCAAATCTAAAGAAATCCGATTATTTCCGAAGATATTTATGAAAAGACGAATTTTCCCGATTTCGTTTTTATTTTTTTCTGACTTTATTTGAAAAGATATGACAATGCAAATTTCACATTCCCATTGCTACTTTTCCTGCTCTTCAAGCTGATATTATTAGATTTTCAATCTGACGTTTCGTTTCTTAGCAACCATCATCAACTTTGTTTTTTCAAATAGTCGAAAAAATTTGTTTTGTTCCTAAAAAACTCTAATTTCAATCCTAAATCCAACGACATATCGCTTCTTACATTTATCCGACGTTTCGGATGAAAAAAAACCATCATCAATGTTATCTGATGATGATTACGGAGGAACGAAACGTGGGATCAAAAATCTAATTACGTCATTAGGAAAATTGCCATGGAACGTGAATTTTATTGTGATCTATCCTCTTTATTAAAACCTGAAAAAATTAATTATGTTTTAAATTTCAAGAATTCGTAGATTGCAATTGATTTTTTTTTCAGGCTTTAATAATCAAAATTGATAAAAATAAAATTCACATTCCTATGCCATTTTGCCTCCTCTACATGATGACGTAATTAGATTTTTGATCCGACGTTTCGTTCCTTCGTAATCATCATCAAATAGAATTGATGATGGTTTTTTTATCCGAAACGTCGGATAAATGTAAAGAGCGATATGTTGTTGGATTTAGGATTGAAATTAGAGGTTTTTAGGAATAAAATAAATTTTTTCGACTATTTAAAAAAACAAAGTTGATGATGGTTGCTAAGAAACGAAACGTCAGATTGAAAATGTAATAACATCAACTTGAAGAGCAGGTGAAGTGGCAATGGCAATGTGAAATTTGCATTGTCATATCTTTTCAATAAGACAAGATTGGGGTAGTGTGTTGAGGTGTGAGGATCCATTGGCAAGTTTCCACGCTCTTTTAGCCAGACATTTTAATGCATGTTTTCCATTAAAACCTTTACGACAAAAATTAAAGAAATGTTGGATAACTAGGGGAATAAAAGTTTCGGCAAAAAATTTAAGATCTCTGCATTTTATAAGAAAGTTTAATATGGATAATCAGTTTTTTGTAAATTATTTCAATAATTATAAATCAATATATCGCAGAATTGTAAAGGCAGCTAAACATCTGTATTATGAAAACCGACTTGGCTCTTCTTCTAACAAACAAAGGGAAGCCTGGCGGATTGTTAATGAACTTCGGGGGAAGAAATTTAGCAAAACGTCTTTAGATTATAAACTAAATGCTAATGATCTGAACATTTTTTACTCAAGTATAGCCGAAAACTTAGCAAGTCAAATAAAATGTGATACAAGCTTTGAGACTTTTTTAAGAAATAAATTTGTACAAGAAACCTTCTTTTTTTCACCAACCAATGAGTATGAAATTAAAAAAATAATTTTAGAATTAAACAGTAAAAAGGCGCCAGGGTGGGATGGTATCTCGTCTAAAATTTTTAATACACTCCCTCAAAATGCAGTTATGATTTTGGCCGAGGCTATAAATTACTCTTTTGCTGCTGGAGTTTTCCCCTGCTGTTTGAAAAGAGCTAACATTATTCCCTTGTATAAGGGTGGGGATGAAGGAAGCCCCTCAAACTATAGACCGGTTGCGTTACTACCAACACTATCTAAGATAGTGGAAAAAGTGGTTAAGCGGCAAATGATGAACTTTGTGGGAGGAAAAAATATTTTGAGTCCCACACAATTTGGCTTTCTGGAACAGAAAAACACTTGCGATGCAATATTTAATTTCCTAGAGGGCCTTTACCTGAGCATAAATGATCGACAGGTTGCCGCGGCAGTGTTCTGTGATTTGACAAAAGCCTTTGACTGCGTCAATCACGGGATACTGTTGCGCAAGCTGGAAATCTATGGGTTCAGAGGTAGAGGACTAAGCTGGATTGAGTCTTATTTAAACAATAGGATCCAGTCTGTATCTTACAATGGGGTTGTATCAGAACAGCAAGTTTTAAACAGCGGCGTACCTCAGGGTTCGGTTCTGGGACCCATTCTCTTTTTGCTTTATGTTAACGATATCGCAAGCATTGAAATAGATGGAAGGTTTACATTGTTTGCGGATGATGCTACAATTTTGTGGAACGGCACCGAAAATAAAGATTTGGCTGAAATCATCAGTCATGACATTTCCTTACTGAAACTGTGGTGTGATGCAAATAAACTATGTTTAAATATTTCTAAAACCAACATTATGTTTTTCAAATGCAGCTTGGAGTCACTTTTTTTAGAAAGTCAGTTATTAACTGACACACCTCAAAATAAATTCTTAGGTTTGCTGATAGACAACAAACTAAAATTTGAGTATCATATTGAAAATCTAAATAAGAAGCTATCATCAAATTGTTTTGCATTAAAGATAATTTCCAATGAACTTAATAAAAATATATCAAGACAGGCATATTTTGCATTAATAGAATCCCATTTACGGTATGGAATATGTTTTTGGGGTTCTTGTGCTAAACAGCTGATGCATACAGTATTTATCTTGCAAAAAAGAGCAGTTAGATACATCAACAAAGCCAAGACAAGTGTTACATGTAGACCACTTTTTATTGCAAACAAGATCTTAACACTCCCATCTTTGTTTATATTGGAAACAGTGTCCCTAATACATAAAAAGTATAGGGCCACATTAAATGTGAACACTTCCATCTATCCGACGCGACAAACATATAAGACGATATTGCCTCTTCCCAGAACCACCCAGGTACATGACTCCATTGTTTTTAATGGACGTCAGATGTTTAATCATTTACCAGTTAGCATTAGGGAGATTTCTGGGGGACAGCGGTTCAAAAGGGAAGTAAAAAAGTTGTTTGTTGGGAGGGCCTATTATGATGTCCAAGAATTTTATAATGATATATTTTAATATGCAGATGAGTGGTTTTGAATACATAATCTTGTTTCTAAGTATGAATGTAGAGTTTTTTTTTGTTGTTGCTGTCATGGTTGTGGAATGTTAGTCCTTAAATGATGTTTGCTTTTAAGTTTTAATATTTGACTATAGGATTTATTACTTTTATGACTAGATGTATGTTTTTTTAACAAGTCCTTTTTTAATCTCTATGTTTTTTATATATTCAATTGTTTTTGTTATTTTACTTTATTTTGTGTAATTGTATTTTTACTACTTGACTTTATTAAGTACTAGTTAAGTGTTTTATTCGAAATTTAATTATTACTACGCTTATTATTTTGTATGATCTTTGTTTATTTGCTTTGTTTACACACATGCTGTTAATAACAATAAAGCATATTTTGATTTGATTTGATTTGAAAGTCAGAAAAAAATAAAAACGAAATCGAGAAAATTCGGGTTTTTTAAAATATCTTCGGAAGTAATCGGATTTTTTTAGATTTCGAAGCATGACTTTGTAGGGTTCAGCAAGGCACACCTTTTCTCTAATTTAATCATCTTTGTAGCTCTTCGGGTTTGCGAGATCTCTGTACTGTGCATTCTTATATGGGACACCGTGTAGATTCATCAAGGCTCTCGCGTACACTCTCAGTCAAACTAAAATTAAACTCTTAGCACGAAATGACAGCAAATTATGCATTTCCTGTTTTAATTTAAAGCAGTGTTGTTCACAGCATAAAAAGATTTCATTAAATATGTACACATGTTATGCCATCAAATATAAATTATCCATGAGAATCAAAGAAATACGTGCAAATTATGTTAATAACAATATTATAAGTTTCATTTTACCGACCTGTAATGACATGTTGCAACACAGAAAAACAACAATTCACGAAAATAAACCGTACACTGCGCTGGTCTTCGATTTACTGTCTCTCTCCGCGAACCGCGAACGATCCGTTTTAGGATCTCCTAGAAAAAAACCTCGCAAAACTCGACTTCAATGCATGACTTGTTTTTCTCTCTTTCTTTATTTACATCCATATATAGGGCGTCTCAACATTGAATATATCAGGTCTAATGAATTAATATTTTAAATAGGCGGGTTACCTCAAAATTTACACAAAAATCGTTTTATGAAAAAGGCCGTGGAAGATATAGAAGAAAAATATAATGTAACTGTGCTGCGCTTACAGTCATATCATTGGGAACTAAATCCTACAGAACTTATATGGTCGCAAGTGAAAGGATTTGCAGCAAGACAAAACACGACATTTAAATTGAAAGATGTTAAGCTACTGATTGATCAAGCCATTAAGGAAGCGACACCAGGGAACTGGCGAAAAGCAGTCCAGCATGTTATTAAACAGGAGGAAGAAATGTGGGATCTTGACAACCTGATCGATCAGACGGTCGACCCTTTAAGTATATTGACAGTTTGTCAGATGACGGAGAATATAACCTATTATAATTTAATTGTTTTATAATAATGTATAATAATTATTTTTTCCTTAAATTTAAATTCTTTCTACAAGTATCCAACCTGCCGGCCTTTGGCGTACCATCTTCAGTGTTTATGAATGGATAACAATAGGCATAAATTATTGGTGGATCACCCTGTAGTCATTTTTCATACCTAATGTGATTTTATTACTCTATATATTTCTGAAACAGTTTTATAAAACTTTCTATTCTTTTATAACATTCATTCCAATTTACATTTGGATTTTGGAGCATCTTGCTTGTCATATTAATTTTTAATAAGAAATCATACCAAATTACAACAGAACAAATGATTTAAAAAGTTTTGACTTTAGCTAATGACTGACTGTGCTTAGCATTCATATCTCTTGAATTATCTTCCTTTAAATAATGTAAACTTACACAAATTGATATTGATATCTTAAAGGGCAATAGCCTTAATTCTGATCTTGTTTCACTTAATGGTGTATAAATAAATAAATAAATGTCCTATTTGTAAGGCGAAGCAGAAAAACAATTAAACAAAACTCTTGAAAAAAAAACAACAGTTTCATGTGTATGTTATCGTAGCTCTGACCCCTCTCATTCTGAAAATCTATATACAATTTTGGGAATATTTATTCTAGAGTAATATTTTGCTGTTTATAGGCAGTTTTTACGTTGAACACGTTTTGATAACAAACTAAGTAGGTACCTAATTCATTTTGAAAAGTATTTCCCAAATAATGAGGCATATTTTGGTTCAGTTGTTTAGATGTTTTAATATTATTTAAATGTTTAAATATAATTGAATCGAATTTTGCTAACATTTCAACTAATTTTAAAAAATTCCATTATTAGGTTCTTAAAGTTTTTGACTGTCTCCTCTAAACTCGAAATTTTGACCCGCTAAATACTGTACAATATAAGTCATTCTTTTTCCAGTTCTAAATGTCTTTATCAATGGTACATTTTTCAATCAAACAAGTTCTTAATTCATACCACTTTGGTGCGTTTTCAGAGGTTCCAGACTATTTTCGTGACGAGAGAGATTAACAGATAAGTGTCTCCGATTAGAATAACCAAACAATAATTTATGCGACTGCGAACTAAATATTTTACAGAAAATACAGGACGCAGGATTTATTTTTTAACATTGGAAATGTTTATGTTATCGTATATGGGGCAGAGTGGTCGGATCGCACTTAAGGCAAGGCGCAAAATGAAATGCAGGGTGACGTAGGTAACGCAGTGTTCGCAGGGTAAAATAGGGTAAAAACTGCTAACAGGCTATGAGCGCAAGTTGATCACGCAGTTTAGCTAACTCACTTCGTTTCTTGGCAGTTTTAGTATATTTATAAGTATATCCAATCAGAAACATTATTATGTATACATTATGGCGATATCTTGTATTGACGTAGTGGAAAACTTGATTAATTTAAGTGCTGATTCAGATTCAGACGACGAATACGATGCTGAGCTGTTTCTCACCGCAACAAAAACAAAATTAAAGCGAAGTCCCTACATCAAAAAACGAAAGACTCATAAAGAATTTGCTTTAACTACAGAATTCAGTAATGAACAGTTTACCAGTTATTTTCAGTTAAATCGTGAAGAGTTTAAAGTAGTGTATGAGCTTATAAAAAATGAAATTGTTGCCGGGAATGCAATGCTCCGGAGCCTATCGAAACTGAAGAGAATTTAGCTGTATTTTTAACTATGTTGGGGCTTGGAACCTTCGGCAAAATGCACCGAAACGTAGTTGTATCCACAATACATGATTAAAACTGTAACAGTTTTAATCATCTCCTGATGGTCTAACATGATTAGCGAAACGCGCGTCAAGTGCAATAATTATTCTGTTTCGATATTGTCAATAAAACTGCGACTCAGTGTATTTTAAGGTAAAACATCTTACAACTTTTTACTAGTTTTTTTTTATAATTTTTGATAATTCATATTTCCTTAGACACACTACAAAAAATCACTTACTTAGTTATGTATGTATTTAAAAAAAAAAACATTTCAAAAATTTACCAACTTACGAAAACCATGGTATACAAAAAAGTTTGTAAAAAGAGTAGGTACACTTCGCTGACCTCCTGGAGATCCTCATCTTGAACATTTTCACTATTACGCGTTAGACGTTCAGTATCGCTGTCTTCCGTTAAGTTACATCAGGAGGTTTGTTGGTCATATAAGGCTGTAAAAAGCTCATTTGCTTTTAAAATTTCCAGTGCTTAACATTTTCAGCTGCGGCTCCGCATTAATCACTTCCGTTGTCGTCTATGCGCATCCCTTAAAGAATGTCTCAGTTTTTCGCAAGCTGTTTTTCCTTCGGTTCCTGCAAAAAAAATACGATTATTATTACTGTCATGTATTGATTTATAACAATTATTATTAAACAATTAAAAGTCACAATCGAAAATATATCATTATTAGTTTGCCTTTACTTGAAACCTATATAAATGTGTGATTTTTTTATGTTACGGATATGTGGTCTCCTGAAACAGTTATAAAAGTATTGGCTACAGTTTCAGAATGGGTGATCGGACTGTCTCAAACATTGTGGTAGAAGTATCAAAAGCTATATAGAAAATTATGCAACCTATATATCTGCCAGAGTCTACAAGAAAACACTGGGAGTCAATTGCTGTTGGATTTGAACGAAGGTGGAATTTCCCACACTGCTCTTAACGGAAAACATGTAGTAATTAAAAAACCTGGAAAGACCGGATCTTCATATTTTAATTATAAGCATACATGCTCCATTGTGCTAACGACCATATTTGACTCAAACTACAAATTTATCATAACTGATGTAGGATCAAAGGGACGGATTAGCGATGTAGGCATTTTTATCACGACCGCTCGCTCAAAGAAGATGAAAAGGGGCACTTTACATCTTTCAGTACCTAAGGCTCTACCTCCAATTTGGGACTCGAGTAAAGTTAACTAGAAAAATCATTACACATTTGACAAAAAAAACTGGCTCTCTGCCGTGTCGTTTTCGTTAATTTCAGTTCATGACCAGGGGACTAGTAGCTCTTCCATTACCACCTTCTCATCTCCACCTATACTACAATAACTGAATCCAAGTAAATAACCAGGAGGCTATTTCATCGTATGAAGAAATCACAACCAATCATTGCAATAGCCTCCTGGTTATTTACTTGGATTCAGTTATTGTAGTATAGGTGGAGATGAGAAGGTGGTAATGCAAGAGGTAGTAGTTCCCTGGTTATTTTTTTATAAAATCTTAATTTTCTTGGATTGTCATTTTCATTGTATTTGAGCTTGGACTGTTGATGGAGTATGAAGAACAGTGAGTTGGAGTTGACGAAGCCCTAATCCAAGAGCTGCTTAAATAATTCGTCCCTACTGATATCAAGAGTGGCTGATTTGACCCCAAATGATCATTTTCTGAAGGAATGTTTAGCAATTTGGCTTCCATTTGTGTCACAGTTTCATAAATATCGTTTCTGACACCATGTTGCGATTTTAGCGGCATTTTTGTTGTACTTTTATACATGGAAAAGAAGAAGTGGTATAAAGAGAAATTTGTAACAGCCTCACTTCTTTGCTTGCCTACCACTAGCAGCGCTCTTTCATTCGCCCTTGCTTTAAATCTCTGTTTTATTTCCAACTATTTAAGGAATTAGTTCCTCAGTGCCTCATGACGATGACGTCCACTTACTTGATAAGAGTCCATTCAAATTAACAACAATCGAGCCACGTAGAGAGTGTTTCCGTTAGGCAAAATTTTACCACCAACTTTAATTCGTTAGGAATGGTACCGTGGCAAAGGGAAAACGTTTTATGAGACAAGTACTGAAATGATTATCGATAAGACAATAGCCCTCTATATGGTAGGTATAATAATTATTTTGCGCTGAAGCAAGTACACTGTCGTCGTCCCTTTTTATTTAGTATCTATTTTTGGAATTATTACCTTATTTTTGTTTTGATGTGTATCCAGGTAATGTTACCTACCTTTTATAATTAAAGGCTTCTTTTGACATTGTAAAGAAGTGTTGTGAAATATGTTGATATTTTGTACTATACTTTGCACACAAACGTTTAAAACCAACCTGCATAATATAGGCAATTGTAAAAATTGCACCTGGATGATCAGCTGATAGTTGATACCTATTTACAACCTTGCGGCCTCTAATAAGAAGATAAATTAATTGTCGCTAATCTAACTTTAACATCTCCTATATTCTAAAAAATACGTTTTCCGTGCCAATTTTTTCATTTTACTTACGGTTTTTGTTAATTTTTGAAAAGAAATTTTTAAATATTCTAAATACTCTTAAATTGTTAGTATTAGCAACATGGCAACGATGTATAGTTTAAGTCATAATATACATTATTATGAATAATACGGTAGCTCCTAAATACTCATATCACAGCATATACTATAGTGTGTCAAGTGCCTCATACACTACTTACACAATTTCTTGGCTTACCAGACACATTTTTTTAGGTCACCCTTCCTTTATTATACGTGAAAGTAAAGATAAATATACCTAATACCTAAAAAATCGTCATAAACTCCTATTAGTCCTAACTCTTTATTTAATTTTAAAATATAAATTAAGGTGAGGTAAAGTTTATGTGCTTGATAGGTATATGATTTTAGGGGTACACCAACATAAAAGGTGCCGACGCTTATTACCGCCTCACCTTTTAAGCTTTTTGCTCTTTGATATAATGTAGGTAAAAATATCAAAAAAAAATCCTTAAGGCTTTTTAAATTTCTCAATGTTGGAACTAAAAATAATTACTTGCTTAGTCAAACTAAATGAGAAGGGGTCCTCAACAATTGGGGGTAGTCAATGGTAGCGTTAATAATGTTATGTAGAAAGCACATATCAATTAAATTCTCCTAACTTCCAAGGAATGTAAAGCTAGACTGCTTCCAATCTACTCATATTCATATCTCTCTGAAAACCAGATTTAAAAGCTGCAGTCATTAAAAGCTTATTTTGGACTCTATCTATCTATTGATCATAGCAATTATATGAAGGTGACCAAACAACAGATCAGTATTCCACAATGGATCAGTAGATTACCCTTTTTTATTATATTTGTATTTGTATTAAAGAGAAGAGGGAGATCGCCATTGACTATAACGTATATGATACTATGACATACCTATTTTTTTTACAGACATACTTATTTCAATATCCTCTACTTTGCGATTCGCAAACGGCTTGTAAAAAGAGGGTTGATATTTAAAATTTCTGAAGCCACTCTCACTAGTGCTAGTAAAAGTATAGATATGCAAACAACTTGATTTATTTTCGAAATATCAAATTTTGTTTATAAGTTTCTAATGGGAAATATTCATTTTCTCCTGCAATACAGAGCCCATAGGCATGATGCTTATATGAACTCTCAGGAATATCTAATAGAATAACAATTTATATATCCGTATAAATGCAAAATATTCAAACGTTCTCGTTTTAGATAAACAAATATTTATTTATTCTCCAATATTTTTTTGTCTACTGAAATATTCATGAGAGTAAAACCGAGAAGTTATGTAATCTCCTTAAGAGATGTTCATGGAATGACATCGTCGTCGCACAAAGCGGCGCCCGCACTTCACCATTGATTTGCCGCATCGGGTCGCGCCGGCGTCTCGACGCCACATTGGCCGGGCGTCCGCTCAGTCGCGCCTTGACGTTCGGACGTGCGCTTGAGCGGTGTTGAAATTTTCTCGACTGGAAAAATATCGCGATAGTGTAATTTCGTGTTAAGTTTCAACTAGGGACAATTTATCAAACTAACACGAAAATCATAACTGATCTTCAATTTTTTAAATTAAACTATGATAACTCATTGAACACAAGACATTTCATGAGTAAGTATTTCTTGGTTTGTCGAATGTAGGTTCTAATGGCGTTATAGGTCAAGAAATGGCATTCGTCAGTATTTTTGCTTTTTTAAGATTCCAAAATTAGGTTAGCCGCTAATAAGTAATAATGATAAATTATTAAGACTGAAAATGTTATTTATTTTTCGATGACTAAATTATAGAGGTAGTAATAATTATTTGGCAAAATAACACCAATAAATAATTTTGATATTTAATGAGATTCAGTGCCCGAATAAAATATTTAAGATAAATATATTTTAGGAAATCACTTGATTTTGGAGCTATTTTATTGAACCAGGGCCACAAAGTTGCGCGAGAATAGCAGCTAGAGACCTTGAACTAGTATCGGCATATACCTGAAAAATAATAGTATTTATCTATTTTCTAAGTTAATATTTGTATTTTTGTGCCTGTAAAATATAATTAAACTGGGAAATCAACAACGTCATTTTCATAATTAGTATGATTATTTTTTCTGGCTTAATTATATGTACTCGAATATTTCTGTTCACTCTAAACAGGTGCCAGAATATTTTTCATTTAGGTTTAAAATTTACATCGGAGTAGTTGCAACTGAGCGAATAAACAGATAGGCAGGAATTTTAATTATTTCAGATTGACAATAAGAAATTCATAAATCAGGTAAGAGAAAATATTATGTTCAACAGCGCTAAGCAACAGTTTCCATAGAGGAATTTTATTTAAACAATTTGAACAATTAAAAACCTTTCCTGCTCTATACCATCGAAAATAAATCTAAATAGTAACCTTTCTTAAACAAGAAGGTAAACAAAAGAAACAAGTTTTTGCGTTTTTAAAAATGTTTACTTTGAAAGAGATCATGGTGTAAGGCTTTATTTTTATAAAATACATTGTATATTATTGTAATTTTTAAATTTTATCCATGAAAAATTCTAAAGTTCTAAACCATTGACCTTAATTACCAAAAACTCAAAAAATTAAGGATAACCATTTTCTTGTTCTAAGTCAAACGAGGTATATTTTCTAGAGCTTCTCAATTTAGATAGGTAAACCGTCAACATTTAATCGCCAATAGTCGGAAAATAGTTTAATTTAGGTTATATGAAATATGACGCATATAAAATAAAATAATGAATAATTTTATATAATAGAGATTTCTACATACACGACGCAGACGTCTGGGTAGCCCTGTGTATTTGTTGTTACCTAAAGATTATAGATATTATTATTTTATAAAACTTTCAAACTTTTATATCAAAGTATAAATAATCGGCCGCGTTCAAACGTTGGGAATCGCGTTGTCTTAAGTTTAAATGTATATCTAATATGGAATTTTAAGAAGGAATGAAACAATACTTGTATGTTTTGAAAGTTCAGAAAAGTTGAGAATGATGCATGTATTGTTTTCTCTTAGGGGGCTGTGCCGACTGTGAATCTATGTTTGGACATATCTTTTAATTCTCAACAACTTTCCTTCATAAACATTCTTTTATTTTGGAAGATAATGACGTTGCTTTTTACTCTTGGCTCTTTTTATATTTAAAAAAAATTCTATGTACCTACTTTGCTACGAAAACTGTAAAATAAAATAATTTTAAATTATTTCATTAATTCGTCAATTTGTTCTCTTCCGGAGTCAATCCGTGAACAGACTATATTATAGCTAATAGTTTTAAACACTATAATGAATTGTAACTAGCAAGAGCTAATTCTGTTCAAAGATGTCGTGATATTATTTTTTTTATGTTAGTTCCACATTAATGGTGGGCAGAATGGTAAACTTTCCAGAAAATTACAGTCAATATCGTGGCTTTCTTAATTAGCTAAAATCATAAAAGGTTCCATTCCACAATACCGTTGTTATTAAGTTAAAATTGTGGATACCTTCCTCATTTACCTAAAGATCTGAATACCGATAAAGCTGAAAGATTCTGTGGCATCTGAGAAAGTGAATAGATATCTGAGACAGGAGTAAATGTAATCGGGTATCAGAGCAAAGGTATGAAATATCCCTCGTTATATTATAGTCGAGTCCGTAGTGTGGACGATCCCATATTGAGTGGTTAGTTTCGGTTAGACTTTGTTTCGTTTTGATTTTTTTTTCATTTTTTCTTACGAAAGCCAACCCAAATTAACCAACGATTGTTCTGTTCCTACTTTGTTTTTTGACATGCCTCTAAGCTCTTATTTTAGGATCAAAATTAAACACTTTCTGATAATGAGATATTTTTCGCCACTCAAATATTTCTGGATAAAAAAGTATTTTTTTCAGACATTATCATTAGACATCTTTCTCACTAGGATTACTTCATCGCTTATTTATTTACATTAACTTGCTTGTTTATTACCAACATTTCTAAATATTGTTATTCATAAAAGGGATGGATATATATATATATATATATATTTCCTTTCAAGTCCACCCCAATACCT
>MU182203.1:72790-174189 GCA_016904865.1 Pissodes strobi
TACAAAATCGAATTCTATTTATTGATTTATAGATTGCTTGTTTTCTCCATTAGGAGTTAGATTGCTGTTTTTGCATTTACGTAAAAGTGTTTAAACTGTTTTCAAAATGCCATAACTACTTGTTTAGTTTCTAAATTTCTAAAAACATTAATATTTTCCTAAACAAATTAATTAAGAAAAGTAATATTTTGGTGCCCCCTTAATCTTCCTCCATCACATAATCTTCTGAATATTGCGACTACTAAAGACACAGCATAGTTTGGAGTTGAGTTGTTCCAAACTTATGGTAGGTTATTCCATACCGATTACTTGTGAAAATCATTGCCCTTCTATTAATTTATTTCACAGCTCGAAACGTGTTCTATATAGAAAGAAAGGCAAATTACAAAATACAAAATATTACCTTCGTTCATCGAATTTGATACTCTCCGAGCAGTATGTATGGAGCAGCTTTCATACATCCGAAAAATGTTCTAATGATCTCGAAAATCCGATGGCAACGTACCATTTCCTAATAATATGTTTATAGAGGTTATTCTAAATCTTCTCTGTTGTTAACCTGAATTAAAAAGTTTCTGTACTTCAGGACTATGACGCAAATCAGATCTTTGAACGGTCACGATATCGTAAAGCTCTAACAGTTCAATTGGATTCTGCTTTTGGTGCTATCCAATTGAAAAGGGTTGTTATCTAGAAATTATTGTATTTAGCGAATATCATCCTGTTCAGAAGAAACCCTGGATGTTTCACTTCCTATCATCATATCGAGTGAATTTGTGTAATTCCGGTTATGTTAATAACCTGAGCATTATTTTGACTCTCTCAGCTGTCCTACTTTACGACCAGTCCGCTTTTATATACACTTATGGACTTAACATTTTCACGACAATTTCGTTAGTTCCATCACAGGTCCTTTAAAGGTTCAAAATTTACATCAAACACAAAAGGTGATTCAGTAATGGATTGTAGCTTGATAATATTTTTAAGTGAAGAAACTTACCAAAAATGTTAACATATTCTTCAAGACAAGATTTTTCTATGGTAAAAACTCAATTGTAATTTTTTCTTATTATTTCCCCCTTTCCTTACATGACTGATTATCGATCTGCTGCATTTGCGTCATTTAACTAGGTCTAGTAACAATTTTACTTACTTTCTCTAAAAATGCATCATCACTTATAAGATATGAAACTAAGAATATCAAATGTCAGGTTAGGACAAACGTTTTCGAAAAAAAATCGCTTCAGCCAGCTAACATCACACAGAGAGAGGTCCCTAGTAGAGACGCATATGTTGGCCGAATAACATCAAACAGTCGGCGGAAATAGCATCCATCACACTGTTCAGATCAGCTGCTAATAAAGTCATCTGAAAAAATTTCAGCTTCAATACACGGTAGGCACTAGTTAAAGGCAGAGTTGCTCTTTAAACATTGATTTAAACTTTAGTTTTACTGATACTTGTAAAAGAGCTCTGTAAGGAGTACATATGAAGTGCAAATTAGAGGCGGATCCAGATACTGAATTTGAGAGGAAATCTAAAGAAAAGGTTAGAGGAAGAATAAAAACATCAATACATGTTTTGATAAAAATCACCTTAATAACTAACATCAATACACTGACAAACAAAGTGAAATTATGGCCCAATAGTTGTTTTATGCACAGTAACACTATTGAGCCAGTAAACCCATAACGTATAACAACATCATGTAAAATCAGTCAAAGTACGAATACATCTCCTAACATGCCAGTATCTAGAATTTAATCTCTACGGGGCGGGGGTCGGATCCTCCTTCCAGAAAAGCTATCTACACGACTGTACTTAGTTCCAAGGAAGTGAGAGTATTAGCAAAAGATCAGCACTTTGTACCGAGAAAAGTAATACAATCCAATTAATGATTATTACTGATCACGATTCTAAACCTGGAAAGGTACTTGCGAGATTCAATCTCATGATTAAAATCGTACAGCTAGATTAAAAATCAAAGTAGAAAGGCTACCCTGGCTATCCCCTGAAAACTACCAAATCTCTGACTTCCAACTCTCGATATTTTCATTAACGACGCCCCAAACCCCAAAGTAAGGAAACACCGGAATATTATTATTTGCCAAACCTAGATATACAAGATCAACAAATAAAGAGTGGAAGCGAAGCAAAAAAAACACCAATTGTAGGAGACACATAACAGCAACCCACTAGTCGAGGACATACGCCAGGCCTTGAATGTCCACTGCCATGTGTTCAAGTTAAAACCCTCCGTTTAATTCGTGCAAAACTCTTATTAGCTGCAATGTCTATGGCATAGTATCATTTACTTTAGTGAGACGACATGTCTGCGTACTTCTTAATGTTACTAAAGCCTGTGCAGATGCGGATACAGGGGGCGGGGCAACGGGTGCAATTTTTATTTATGTACTATATGATTCTACCAAGCATTGCATATTCGAAGGTCTTTCTTATCAAAGACTTTCGAATATGTCATTCAATGGTCGATAATTTCTGCTACGTAAAAACCCACGCGCGGCGACGGCTGATAATTATTATTATATTACGAGTATCATACAACGTTTTACCCGAGGTTTTACTATTACGAGATATTTTTAAATATTTATATGTGTTACTAAGAAGAATGTGTTGAATCTATTTGCAATAATCACTAAATTATCAAATAATTTGCGTCGTCCTTAATTTTTAAATGCGAAGGATAGCCTCTACGATCATTAGAGTCAAAGTCTTAATTTATGCTATTACATTTAAAAAATGCCCGCACAATAAAAAAATGGAAATTACCATTAGGTCATTTCCTACAGTAACAGGTAAACTTTAAATTTGGCAACGCTACCCCTATCGACCTTAGAATGTGACTCAATGTTGGGTGAAAACAAACGACTATATGTCCCGTCTCTTCTAGGTTAAATGTCTTTGGATCAGACCGTGACTTGACCTATATTATGAGTCGGAAAGATACAATACATTGTCCTGCAGGTAATCGTTATGAATAATTTAACCGTTCTCATCTAAAACACAGTAACATAAGTATACAAATAGAATACAATACAGTAGAAAATAAAGCAAAACAAACACTGGTGGAACGAATTATCCCAGTAGAAAGCAAAAACAGAACAACAAGATTAAAAGCGGGAAATCATCAGATCACCACAAACAAACTGACCACAATGATAAACACAGTATTTTTGATTCAATACAAATGTTGAAACAACAATTTTTATTCAATGAAACTGACATTATCGAGACAGACCTTATGGAACCCGTCAACAGAGTAAAATACTCTATTAAGCAAAAATTTTTATCTTTGAAGTCAAGTTTCATGCCCGTGATATTCGTAAAATCCTTAAAGAACTAGATACGCAAAATACGCAATCGTGTTAAAGGACTGCGGCAATGAACTAACACCCGTTTTTTCCAGATTTTTTTTTCTGTCTTACTGAAAAGGGATGTACCCATCTTCTTGGAAAGTCGCTCCAGTGCAACCTGTTCCAAAAAAGGCAAGAAAACACCGCCCTCAAACTATCGCCCAATCGCCTTGCTTTCCATAATCTCCAAAGTCATGGAGTCATCAGCAACTACTCAAGTACCTCGAGAACAACAGAATATTTGGCATGACGGATCGCACAACAAACTGCCGTCCTTCGGACTGCCAGCCTCTCTCTGCAGCTGGCTTGCCAGATTTCTCAAGAACCGATCTCTGCAAGTTGCAGTTGATGTACACATCTCAGACACATTAACCATCAACGCGGGCGTGTATTAGAGCGCAATCCTTTCACCAATTCTGTTCATCATCAATATTAAGGACCTGCTGACCGAAAGGAGTAATCCTGTTTAGATTTTTATAGATGACAGTACTCTTGTCTCCCAATTTAGATCAGAAAAACCTTTACCAGCGACTGAGACTTATCACCGCAGACAGGAGCGGATTACACCAATTAATCAAAATCTGGGGAAAGTTCAAACATGGGGCGACAGATATTTGGTCCAATTCAATGCAGCAAAGACCCAAGCAGCCACGTTTGATTTACCAAGAGAATCAATACGGCGCGCGGCGGGCCCTGACATCATTATGGCAGGATCGACCATTCCTTCATCCTCGTCAATCGGACTACTGGGTGTCTCGGTCAACAGCAATATGTGCTGGCATGACCAAGTTGCTAACATCGCAAAATCAGCCTCTCAGAAGCCTGGTGCGCTATTTCGCAACAAAAAGTTGCAAACAAGTTGCTCTTGCTCTACAAAGCGCAAATAAGACTGTGCTTAGAATATTGCTCACGCATCTGGGGTGCCACATCAAAACACACCCTAAAGCTGCCGGATTCCATTCAGAAAAGAGCTGTGCGTCTCATCGGCGACCCGGAATCTGGAACACCACAGACATGTGGCCCAGATGTCCCTGTTTTACAAATACTTTCACGGCAGATGTTCCCAGGATTTGGCCCGCCTCATCCCGCCCCTGGCAACGCCTGTCAGACGGTCGCGAGAGACGGCAAGCGCGCACCAGTTCGTTGGACAACTGGAAACACCTAGAACATCGCTTTACAAGAACTTCTTTGTCTGGCGCAGTGCATCACTGTGGAACTCACTCCCAGGACATCTGTTTCGCCCTAATTACAACCTGCAACCGTGTCAATCAACATCTTCGCACACACACCGTTCGTCGAGCGCCATAGGATCTCCCTTTAGTGTGCCACTGCCATCAAAAAAATATATACGTTTGTTACAACCGATTAGAATTCCCTACGAGGGACCATCATTTCTAGTTGTCAATTTAATTTTTGAAGGCGATAAGTACCTGTCATGTTGATAAACGAATTATGCTATTGCAAATTACCATCCCATGTACGGTTTCTTGCTCAGTTGGAACAGAACTTATATATACCAGGGACATCTCTTATCTCTTAAGGAATCTTGTTATAAATTTTCGGTGCGTGATACTTAATAGAAAATTTTTATTTTCTATGGTGATGAATCAGTAAATTCCCATTAATTCTAGTGGCATGACCTTATTTCTGTAATATACTGTAAGCATATACATACTAGGAAATTTCAGTACTTTATTTTTCCTCAAGGTGTCTTTGCAATCTACAAGATAAGGCAATCTTTTTATCACTCTTATTGCTCTACGTTGCAGAGAAAACACTCTAGTGACGTCCGCCGCATGCCCCTAAGCACGTAAAGCATAAGATAGCTTTGCGTGAATTATTGGATGGAAGGTCATCAAAAGAACCTTTCCGGAGACATTGCCTACGAAATTTCTAAAAAAAAAGAAACCTTGTAGAGAGTTCGCCTGCCAATCGATCAATATGTGACTGCCAACTCAATTTTGGATCAGACCCCAAGGAAACACACACTGTTCGTGTTATTTTCAAAATTAAAAACGTTTTGAAAGTGAAGATCATACTTTCAGTGTTTGAAATGAAGTTATTTGGATGGAACCAGTCAGATACTTTAGATCGTGTTCCGCCCAAATTCGCCTTCAACTCCAAAGCATCCTTGCCTCCAGCAGCAATAGATGTGTTATTCACTAACAAGATAAAATTAAAACTAGGGAACGTAAGCTACCAAGTCATTAACGTAAACCATCATAGGGTGGCCCAACACAGAAATCTGAGGAACAGGGCTTTAGGCCTGATGCACGTTTTTTTTTATAGTCAACTAGCTGAAGATGATTTGTAAGGGAGGATGAAAGTAAGTTAAGACATTTGTGGAGAAGTTACGACATTGCAGTTTGATTAAAAGCAAATCGGGCGAAACACAATCAAAGTAATACATCTCATAGTAAAAGCATCTATAATAACCAAAATGACCCTATTTAGCGCCATGGCAGTGGACATTCAAGGCCTGAGCCAAAATTCAATTCAAAATTCGATTCAAAATGGTTGCTAGATCTTCTCTTCAAAGCTTTCTCCAAGATCTTACTGAAAATATGCGTTAGATAGATCGGATGATAATTTGACACCTCACTCGGGTCTCCCCTAGCTACCTTGAACACTGATAGATATACATCTTCTTTAAGACAATAATTAACCAATTTCGTTAAAGGATACGCAATTATATTAGCAATACATTTAAAGATTGTATTGTGCCATGATAATCTCTAATAGGAGAGTTCTTTATTGAAAAAAAAACTGTCACATTTGAAGCTATGTTTGACTGCACAAGCCTCTCCTTTAGGTAGTTTTGGTCTAAATGTATTTATTATTTACCAAGATGCTCTACAGGAATTTCCAGAACCTGTAATAAAACCATCATATGCTTCAATGTTCTTATTTTGAATATTGCTCCGATATTCTTTGCGATAATCCTTTGTATCATTCCTTAGTATATTAACATTTGTACGCTTGTAGAGCGCTCATTCTTTTTAACTCATCGTCAAAGAACTCTACAACATACATCACCCCCTTGAGATCTATTTATAGAGAAAATGAGGTCAGCATACACCCACTCAACACACTCGAAAACGTAAAATGTTTCCTGCATCGCATGGACCAGTTGAGACACCCTATATATATATTTTTGGCTACTAGAGACTTACCTATGCTGAACACGAATAGCAAATTTGATCTAGGCTTTAGTATGAGACATTTATTACTATTCCAAAAAGGTAATGTATCATTATGAGCGGCCAGTAGCAGTAGCTTAAATTATCTTTCCTGTAAAAAATGTAGAATTTATAAATGTATTAAAAGTAATCAAAACGTTAATGATTCTTATTTGCTTCCACGATATTACTCTTTATATGTTCAAAGTACGTTGTAGAACTTCTAATAATAATATCTAATAATTTCTGGTATTTGATGACTTATTCAATGCATACCTTAAATGACAGCATGAGCTAATAATACGTTAATATGCAGAAGTTCTCTCAGAATAATAATTACTGGTTAAGCCTAAGGTATACGTGAGTCACGACTTAATATGTTGCGTGACATATATCATATATGCTAATAATTACACAGGATGAAACAAATTAGGTTCGCCCTGCAGAAATTCCGCGAATGAATAGATATATAGGAATACAATTGCATGATTTAGTCCTGAAGCTGATTCTTCGGGTATTTCTGAACATATTCTTTAAAACTAAATCGTCTGCTTTGATAGTTAACGCAATTTTTCTTTTCCTTTTTGGGAATTCTTATCTATCTTTATTTTGGCCGTCACGAGCTAGCAGTTCTTATTTTTTACATATATAATATTAAGGTATATAATTCCAACATCTGTAACAACAGCACAATATGCTTTTGAGAAAAAGAAGCGTCTCAGTCAAAAACATTTTCTGAAAAAGTATCCTTCATCTCAGTTATCTTTTTTAGAAAATTTGACTAATTTTCACTGCCACGCTCACGGTCTGCACTTTATTTTAATTTTCATATATCTTTAAAATAATTATTAAGGAGAAACAGAAAATTCGTTTACCTTACCGATGTTGACATGAAATATCTCAAAAAGGAGTCCCGATTGGCAAATGATTTGTTCATTTTCATTATCCAAAGGTGTATCTGGGGTTGGACAAGTATATCCATTGCCGTAGGATCCAATATAATAGAGCGGTGCCATCACCAATGTGCTATTATTATTCAAAAGATTATGCAGAATCACAGCATATACTCCCATGATATTGCCTTGGATTGCTCCAGTTCGTTCGAGATCATCTTTACCGTGTGAGCGAAGTGTATATTATTCAGTTACTCCAAGAAAGATTTGTTTCTGTCAATGAGGAAATAAGAATTGTTAAATTATTGGACCCTCCAAGACATAAGATTCCTATTAACTATCTCAAAAGTCGTTAAGTTTTTCAAATAAACAAAAATATCTGGATTTTGTACTTACAATAAAATATGCCATAGCATAGCGTAAACAACATAATAAAATAAACATAACGACGTTACGTTTATATAACGTTATTTCCAATGTGATATTTCAATGTGTAGAGAAGTTTTGTCTAGTAAGAGAAATTAAAATAAGAATAGCAACAAAAATCAAATGTCTTGATCTAAAATAAGATACAGCCCAAATTGATTGATGCCTTTTTATTTTCTTGAAATATTACTATCCTCTATTGTTGATGTATTATTTATCATTAGACAAAGAGGCAATGCCACTTGCGAGAGCGCTAATCAGGTAACATGCTAACATACTAATCACTAATCAGAAAGGGGACGGGGTTTAATAAGAAACATTATTTAGCTTTATCCTTTTTTATTAGTTTTGCTTGAAAAAGAAGAAGTCCTGCTTTTTCAGACGAGTGCCCAAGTTGGAATGTGCATTTGGTAGGAATGTATGCTAATTTACTTACTGCGGTTTTGTGGGCTTTTAAAAAGTATAAGTGTTTTATAAATGAAACATTGTATGTTTTGATCACTTTCCCAGCAAAATTTGAATAACTATCGCAACAAAAATGAAATTTTCTCTCAAATTATCCGTTTAATAAAAAATTCCGGAATCAGCGAAATAAATAAAAACTCTAAAATTACATTGAAAAGTAATGCAGTACTATGCATGGACATAATATGTTAAAAGATCCCTATGGTAAGCAAGAACTTGATAGAAAAGCGACAGAAAATATTTTAATACCTGTTAGTGGATCTATGCGCATCTGCATAGATCTGTCGGGCGGCTATGCATAGATCCACGAAGCCTTAATAAACATGTTTTTCTACTACCGTGCGTGAAATACTAACTTTACGCACTCTCTAAGATTCGTAAAACAGGCCTTTTTAGTGTGGAGTGCGTAAAATAAGTTATTTTACGCACTAGTGCGTAAAGTAAATCTGACATATATTTTGACATTTAGGGCAGTGCGTAAAATAATATATTTTACGCACTAGTTCGTAAAGTAATTTAATAATATTTTCGTTTTTTCATATAATTTTCGGTAGTAGAAAAAATTTTGTATGCTACTCATGTGTAAAGTATGCGTTTTATTCATGGGATCGTCGTATTCGCCTAAGGCTCATGCGACAATATTCCCATTCATAAAAAAGGGCCACTTTACACACTTGTTGCATAAATAACTATTTTCTACACACATGTTAAAAATTAAACTTTTAACACCGTCTACTAGCCCTAAAAATGTTACCTTAAGGCACTAGTGCCTTAAACTACCTACTTTAAGGCACTAGTGTTAAAAGTAAAATGTCAATTTTTTTCAAAAAAACGTCAAAAGACATTTCCATCCATTTTTTTTTTACACTTATATTAATAGTACAATTTGAACAACTTGAAAAATGAATTCCTTCCTCAGTTCTGCTGTTCTTCGTGGTGAAAGAGGATTGAACAGAAACAACAGCATGTCCAGTTGATGTTGAAGCATCATCGGCTGATGTCGTTTGTACTGTAAGCAATTTTCGAGCAATAGAATTTTTATTTTCCAAGGAATCCACGATGTACCCTTCTGCAACGGTTGAGGATTTCCATCCCCCATGCCGCTTAATTGTCGTCAAATTTTCTCCAGCATCGGCAAGTAAGCTCGCAGAGGAACGGCGAAAGCAATGCTCCGAATAGAGTGTTGAATTTGGAAGTTTCAGAAATCTTGCTATAGCAGCAGGAAATTTCCCAAACGTATTAATTCCGATCGGATTTCTGGTACAATTAACTTTTACATATTTTAGGAAGAGTCGCCGATGTCCGACATCTGCTGGACGAAGATCAGTATATTTTCGATAAAAAGTCCAAATAAAATTTTTCAACGATAGTGAAATTGGTTTTGGTATCTGATATTTTAATAACTAATGAAGTCTTCATATCTTTCACGTTGTTAAGAGTCAACTGACAAAGCTCCTCCCTGCAGCAGGCACCAAAAACTCCTACAATCGTAGCTACTTTCATCAGAAGGTACTCAGGTACTCATCGTCCGGTGCGCACTTCAGAAACTGTTCAATTTGGTCTCTAGTAAAAAATTTTGATTTTTTGTCCTGGTAAACCTCTCCTTGACACTTCAAGTAGGCAATCAGTTTAAAATGTTTGCTGATATGTACGTCGTTATTTACACGTAGCATAACTTTGATCATTGAATAATGGGACCAAAGAGACTTCCATACCTTTGCCTTTTCCTCAAAATAGGCCAGGAATATGTTTTCGGAATACTTTCCAGGAACACCATTTTAAAAATTTATTATGAGTAGTCTCATATTGAATTCTTGATTTTCCTGGCAGTAAATCCAAGGTACCTCTTATAGCAGCTTCTTCTATGTTGTTAAGTGGATCGATTTCTTGTATTTCTTGCATTTTTGGCAAATCACAACAGCCAGCGCTAGCGTTTTAATAAAACTGACAGGACCTTTCAAATTTTCAGTTTTTCTAGAAAGAAGTGGAATATATGAAATTGGATGCATGGATTGTAACCAAAAATAACTAGAAGATCTATAAAAACGAGATTCAAGGAACACATAGCTCATTTAAATTATGGTAGAATAGAAAAATCAAGTGTTGCCGAGCATGCTTTTGATAATAACGGTTTTGATAATCGAGAGGCTGTCCTTTTTTTGTCTAAGCATATACCTAGTAATATACTTTTGTTTGTAAATTTACTTTAATGGCAAAAAATAAAATGATTTGATTTGAATAATCATAGAATAACAATTAAAAATTTAAAATCAACTCATAATATAACTGACAGGAGATTGTTAGACGCATATATGAAAGTATGGAAATTATTAAATGTAAGAATAGTTTAAATAGAGATAGAGGGCCTATTCCGTATAGTCCATTGTATTGGTTGATCGAGCGTGACTAGTGGGATTCCAGGATTGGTCCCTTTGGTTCCGCTTGATTAAGCAAACATTTAGTATAAAAGCGAGTTAGGTAGAGTTTTAAATTTAGTTTTAATCATCTCCTGATGCTAACCTGGTTAGCGTAATGCGCGTCGAGTGCAATAATTCTGTTTCGGTATTGTGAATAAAACCCCGTTTTAACGAAGATAATTGTCATAGAAACAATTGTTCTAACTATGGTATCAATGGTAGTTAAGTCGTTGGTAAAGTTATCAAAATAGGAATATAGCGTCCTTTAATATATCAATATAGCTCCCTGATGAGTGCTTAAAAAGAAGAAACTTGTGTGACACACTTTGAACATGTGGGCATAAGATTTAAGTGATACAATATAGACTGTGATATGTTAATAAAAGACTTGACAATTTCAGACAGCAGTGTCGAGCATTTTCAAATGAAGAGAAAAATTAGAACCAAAATAGCTAGATATTTATTATACAATCCTATGACATCAAGTCAGATATTTCATAACATTTTCTATTATTTACGCGAGCAATCTCGTATTGCAGGCGTGTTTATGACAGCTAATAAATGTTGAGACATTCTTTCATGATGTAATGAAATGTTTGAATTACAGATATATTTTGCTTCAAGATAAGTTGGGTTCAGTGTTATTAGAGACGATTAAAGTAGGTGGATGCATTGCGTCATTTTTAAATGACTTGTATCTAAAGGAGAGGCCCATCTTTTTTACGTGACATAGACTAACGTATTTCATATGCTCATGCTCCCACCGACCTAAGCAAAATTTGATTCATTTTTATTTTACATATCGGCTGGGTTGGACATGACACATCTTTGTCAAGTTGTCATACAGGATGCCAGTAATATGAAGTCGTTTACATTGCAGTGCATATTTGGAAACAGTTCTATAAGCATTCACTTCATTGAGCATCTGGCCAATCATATAAATTCTAGATCATCCTTCGGGTCATTATAATCTCTAGAAATACAAATACATAGTAGCCTCATTATCTTATAATAAAAAAATGGCTTTTCATATTTTGCTATTACAAACATTTAAATAATTAATACGATTTTAATGATTTTCACTTTTCTGAGGTTTGTTAATAGCAATAATCCGGAAAGATCTTTGCTTTCGGAAAATTTTATGATATGTTATGTTATTCCGTAGGTTTGGCGACTGTTTGCGTTTTTGTGCTGCCGGAAAGAGACCGAATATGGTCCCAACGATCCAAAACAGAAAGAACAGAAAGCCGCCCGACAGGGCAAACAGGAATTCGAGGGCACTTTTATGACCGAGGCCAAAGACTGGGCGGGAGAGCTTATTTCTGGACAAACCACAACAGGTCGAATTCTGGTAAGGAAAAGGATGTTTTACGTAGATTTTCCGCTGATGCCCGAACGCCTCGCGTTTTTTTTCTTTCTAATAAATTTTCCACTCTCTGAGCAGCTATAGTTAATTCATAAGTCTTTTCGGCAAGGAATACCTCATCCTCAAATTCATTTTTTAACTATCTGAATTTATAGTAAAATTCTAGATACTTTTCGTATTGCATATCGTAGTATACCTAAAACAAACTGTCCTCTAAATATTGTCGTTTGATAAGTAATAACATAACTTTTGCGGCACTAAACTCTTCGACTTAGAGTGAAATGGTTAACACTCTCCTATTTTGGTTTTTAATGATCTATCCATGACACCAACTTTAGATTTGGGCTAGTAAGAAAGTGCAAACCAGGGTTCGGTTTAAGTGAAATGATTTGAATCACGATTTAATTCAAGATTTAAATCAACTTACTTTTTCAATTTAAATCAAAGTATAAATTGCTGTAAAAATAAGTCGCCCAAGCAAATTGGTTCAAATAAACAATTAGTTATTTAAATCTTTATCACCATAAAAGAGGAGGTGGTAATTAACTTTATAATTGGCCACTTTAATTAGCAGACTGTATTACCATAGGTCGGTGGGGTGTGAACTGAAACATGTATTATAGGTATTATGTACTTTGATAATGCAAGATTTTAATTTGAATTAAATATGATCAATATAAAAAATGTTTTCTAACTGCTTTCATGCATTCATCTTTTCACCCATAAAACTAAATACTGTACATCAGGTTAACTATTACTAAATGTCTAACAAAACTCCTTGATTTTGATTCAAAAAGAGAGAAGGCTATACATTTTTAAACAAAATAAAGGGTAGATTTAAAAAATTTAAAAATATACAGATTGCTCCAATAAATGTTTATCTACCATGTATAGATATTGACGTTAATATCAAAGGAAAATTTCCGTTTTTTATCATTTTTCAGGTGGAAAAATAAAAACTTTACACATATGAGATAAAACTCTCCTGAATCACTCTGTATGATTCCTGATAGAATATGAAATTTGAATAAATTCAAGAATTAAAATATATTTATTTAAAAAATGTATTCATATGTCCTTGAAACATAATTATAATGTAGGTATGTAAATAGAATTGTATATTCTAAAAACAAAATGGCATGTCATTACTTTTATTCAACTTTGCTCTTTTCAGTACAATAGAATAACACAATGAATCACTTTTTGTCTTATTCACAGTAATTTGTATTTATTTGATACTTATCTCTCCTTGTTTGGGTCTTAATTTATTTAATTATTCTATCTCGCCCAACTACCGCTTAAGAACAATAGCCAACCACGCTGCAAAGGACTTTAAGTTCCAATATTTTTTTGTATTTCGAATTCCTTATTTTTAATTCCCCTTTTGCTTATTTGCCTCAGATTTTTTCGCCTTTTTCTGTCATGCTTAACGCGTGAAGGAGGTCTAAAGCGTGCATAGAAGAGGAAGGATTTATTTGTCAACCGCAGTACAAAGGACTATAATGGTCCATTTTCACGCTCAAAGAATTTGCGTAAATTGTGCATGCCAATTTGTACAAATAAAACTGAAATCGTGTATCCATTTTAACGGTCAGTCTAAATTGCACAGTATGGAGTAATCAAGATAACTCTTTAAATGGAAATATCTTTAGTATTTTTGAAATTAGAAAGAAACATTCCTAACAAAACTTGTTTGGTATAATCTGCTTTTACTCATGCCTTTACTTGCTTACTTTTGTTGTATACATGGCGTTTCACAAAAGCATTGTGCTTGTTGTGTGTGTGTGTGTTTTTTTACCTAATACATATATCACATTTTTTTATGATTTTTACATTTCTATTAAATTTTGCATTTTTTTTTGTCTAATATATCTTGTATCAAAACTGAACGGTTTGCAAAATATTGAAGTTTTTAAAACTAGAAATACTATGATTTTTTCTATATAATTGCTATACCTGCTGCTACCTGAAAATAAACGTTTATTTTTCAAATGTCATGACAGTGTATCGTGATGACATTGATGTTTGAAGTCTGATTTACTTTCATCTTTATTTTCTGCCCAAATTTTACATTTTTTTATGATAGTGGCACACACACACACACACAGGGAGATCTTATGCCACTAGACGAGCTGTGTGTGTGCGAAGATGTTAATTGACACAGATATACAGTGCGCCAGGCAAAAGAGTCATTGAGCGATATTCTAGGTGTTTCCAGTTGTACGACGAATGGATGCGCTCTTGCCGTCTGTCGTGACTGTCTGACAGGCGTTGCTGGGGGCGGGATGCGGCGGGCCAAGTCCTAGTAACATCTGCTGTGGAAATATCTGTAAAAAAAGAGATCTCAGCCACATATCTGCGATGTTCCAGGCTATCCAGATCGAGGGTTAACTCCAGTTCGCCGACGACACGCACAGCTCTCTTTTGAATGGAATCCAGCAGCTTTAAGGTGTGCTTAGGTGCGGCTTCCCAGATGTGTGAGCATTATTCTAAGCACGGTCTCATTTGCGCTTTGTAGAGCAAGAGCAGCTCCTGCGGTGAATTCAGTTTTTTGTTGCGAAATAGCGTACCAAGCTTCTGCGAGGCTAATTTTGCGATGTTAGCAACGTGGTCATGCAGGACATATTGTGTTGACCGAAACACCCAGTAGTCCGATTGACGAAGGAATGATCGATCCTGCCATAATGAAGTCAAGGCCCACCGTATTGGCTTTCTTGGTAAACGCGTGGCTGCTCGTTTTTTGTTGCATTGAACTGGACCAAATTTCTGTCGCCCCAAGTTCGAACTTTTTCCCGATCTTCATAATTGTTGTAATCTGCTCCTGTCTGCGGTGGTGAGTCTCAGTCGCTGGTAAAGGTTTTTCTGATCTAAATTGGGATACAAGGGTACTGTCATCTGGAAAACTGTAAACAGGGTTATTGGTTTCGGTCAGCAGTTCATTAATATAGATGAGGAACAGAGTTGGTGAAAGTAGTGCGCCTTGAGGCACTCCTGCATTAATGGTGAATGAGTCTGAGATGTGTCCATCAACTGCACATCCAGTTGCGGTTTTTAAGGAAACTGGTAAGCAAGCTGTAGAGAGCCGCTGGCAGTTCGAAGGACGGCAGTTTGTTGGGCCAAACTCCATCATGCCAACCTCTGTCGAATGCCTTCGATACATCCAACGCAATCGCTCGAGATTCTCCGTAGTTCTCAATTGCCCTACTCCATATATGACATAAGCCAATATATCTCCTGTCGATATCTCTTTGAGAAAGCCGTGTTGGTTGTCGCTAATTATTCTGTTGGTCCCGAGTTACTTGAGTAGTTGCTGATTGACTACACGTTCCATGACTTTGGAGATTATTGGAAGCAAGGCAATTGGGCTATAGTTTGAGGGCACTATGTTTTTGCCTTTTTTGGAACAGGTTACACTCGAGCGACTATCCAAGAAAATGGATAAATCCTTTTTCGGGAAGACAGAGAAAAATTTTTGGCAAAAATGGGTGTTAGTTCGTTGACGCAGTTCTTTAACACGATTCATTTCGCCCCTCAGCAAAATAATTGCGACTTTCAGCGGTCTGATTTTGCTGCCACTTTGGTTGTATGCTCCTATTCCTGAGCAGAATACTTCAATAAACTGGCGGGTCTAGGTAGAACTGTCTTAGATCATCACAGTTTGCATGATTGTAAAGCCAGATTTAATGAAGCAATGGTGGATACTTCCGTAGGAGTGGCAGCTCACAAACCGTTGTAATAAGTTTGTGGTCGGAAGTGTGTAATGGCGGATCAACTGTAACTGTGTACTGGTCACTTGATCTCTGAGATCCGAGTTGGATCCGAGCTATTCTATCGTTAGACGGTTGAAAATGGTTAAGCTGTATTTCAAGAATAATAATAGCCCTACGAAAACACGAGAATAGTATAGAAAACATTTTCGCAATGGTCGAAAAATAACATCTGTACCAACTATAATTAATACTAGGAAGTTATTGCAAGAAATAGCAACTTTAGTAAATAAGAATAGGACAAAGCGAAGAAACGAAAGAAGGGATCTTATTATATTGCTTTATTTCCAAGAAAATCTATAAAAGACTGTGTCAGAGATATAAAGTATGAACCACAAAACAAGAAAGTCAGTTATGAAACACTTTAAAATTAGGCCAATTCAAGAATTAAACGACGAACAAAAAGGAAGAAGACATGAAAATTTTCAAATTATAAGATTTAATCAGGATCCAAATTAGTTCAATAAAATTTTGCGCACCGATGAAATGATATTTACCACTGCCGGTATTTATAATAGGAAAAACTGTCATATTTGACCTGATGAAAATCCACAAATTGTTGAGCCAATTGCTTTCCAAGGACGTTCCTCAATACAAGTTTGGTGCGGCATGTTGGAACATAAGGCCTTAGGTCAGGTTTTTATCCGTGGCACCAAAAATGGGTGACGATATCAGGAACTTTTGGAAAATAAACTCGGCAAATTATAATTTGGCAACAGGACTAAGCGCATTCTCATAATATTCTCGCAGTATAAGAGACTTCTCTTATGTGGATGAGTAGACATGGAACAATCAGCTGATCCGCGAATGATGTAACAATATTGAAGTAAATTCAGAAAAAAATTGTCGAAGAGATAAGAAATTTAATTTAAATCAAAATGAAAACAAAGCTGGAACGTCAAAAAAGAGTTTATGAGAAATGTGATCAGGTCAATGCAGAGCATTTAATTTAGGCTAGAAATTACACGGTTTATTTATTTACTTGTTTATAGCTGATTCTAATTATTGTAAATGAGGATTTAGCCCATCCTGCAATTGAATTCATGCTTTCTGTTTTTTTATAATAGAAACCTTAAAGTCCTAAAAAAGCATTATGTAAATTTTAAGTGGGCAGACTATCCTTTGATAAAAATAATATAAAGAATACCACTTGGACAGTTCTTTTTAAAAATAATTCGCTGGATGATAATCTGGAAAAGTTTTATCAAATTCTTAATGACATAATTCACCAAAGATCTCCCATTAGACTTAAAAACGGCCCCTTTCCCACTTATTATTCACCAGCAACTATCAAGGTAATTAAAGATAAAAACAAATTCCACAAAAAATGGAAAGTCTACAGAAATATAAATTATTTAATTACGTTTAAACTTTTGAGATGTCGATCCAAAAAACTTATTTATACTGATTTATTAAATTATGTTAACTATATAGAAACATAAATTCCAAACAATACTAAGAAATTCTGGCAATTTGTGTCTGTAAACAGAAAAAATGCTGGTATACACTCTAAAATGAAATATAATGATGTGGAGTCCTTGAGTCATTTGGAAATTAATAACCTGTTTGCGGAGTATTTTGAGATCATGTTTGTATAAGCAACCACTGTAACTGTTCCTAATTATTCTCATAACGCGAATAGTACTTATTTAAATTTTATTGAGCTTAATCGGGATGAGGTATGTATGTGCTGTTCTGGAGAACGTAGACCCGAAAAAGGGCGCAGGGTACGATGGCATTCCATCTTCCCTCGTCAGGGCTTGTGTCACCGAACTCTCTACTCCTCTAGTCCTACTTTATAAGCAGTCTCTGTCTGCTGTTTGTTTTCCAAATATATGGAAACTTTCAGATATAATTCCCATATTTAAAAACACGGGAATAGAAACTTAGTAACAAATTATCGTCCAATAAGTAAGTTATGTGTATTTACAAAATTACTCGAAAAACTAATTTATAATTTTTTATTACGTATGCATCATAATCAACGATTATCGCACGCTGCAGCGTGCTTAAAATGAAGTTTATGATGCGCATACTTTTTTAAAGGTTGCTATAGAAACATTTGATCATGTCAAATGTGACAGATTAATATATTCGTCAATATATCTCTTAAGTTTAATATTTAAAACATTTTTGAGATTATGATGCATTTGTAATAAAAAATAGCGTATGATATACGTGTACAAGAGGCCTTTAAAGCCCTTGCGACTTACAAAACACTCCGCTGCGCGTCGTGTTTTGAAATATGTCGCGCGTGCTTTAATGGCCCTCTTATACACTTATATCATAATATACTAATATTTACAACTGAAGGCGAATCATTTTGGAACAACATGGATTTTTGGCAACCAGATCCTTGGAATCAAACCTTCTTGAGTACGTTGAGTTCCTTATATAGAATCTCGATAATAGAGTGCAAGTGGACACCGATTTTAGTAAAGCCTTTGATAAGATAAACCATTCAATTATGCTTAATAAACTCAAGCAGTTCGGTGTAGATGGTATGCTACTAAACTGGATTGGCTCCTATCTTCAGGATCGTAATTTCAGTGTTTTAATTAACGGAGTCTCTTCAAGCACAGTTTCTATAAATTCCGGTGTTTCTCAGGGGTCACACCTAGGGCCATTATTTTTTGCTATTTATTTAAGTGATATCATATATTATTTTAAATACTCAAATTTTCTATTATATGCCGATGATTTAAAAATATATAGACTAATTTTATCACCTGGCGTTTGCGACCTAATGCAGGAAGATTTACATAGATTTCAAGACTGGTGCAAGGATAATAGCCTATTTATTAATGTTGATAAGTGCTGTGTATTATCTTTTACCAGAAACCGCCAACCGATTCTCTATAACTATTCTATAAATTATGAAACATTAAAAATGGTCAATGAAGTGAGAAACTTGGGTGTAATTTTTGACGAAAAATTAGTCTTCGATAAACACATAGAAAAAATGGTCTCAGATTTCTTTAAAATCTGGGCTGCATTAATAGACAATCTAAAACAATTAAAAACGCTAAATCGCATCTATCTCTCTCTTACTCATTTATACACAGCATAATTAGCTTTGCTTCTGGAATTCGGAATTCTTGTTATGATATTTATAAAAAACAAATGGAAAAGGTACAAAACACATTTTTGCCTAGTTTACTTTATCGACACGGCCATAAGCCCGGCATAAATGACATTGGCCAGCTGAAAACACATTTCAAGATATTATCACTGGAAAATAGAAGGATTCTTTCTGACGTTTTGTTTCTTTATAAAATCGTTACAAATAAAATAGACTCCCCAAATTTGCTAGCTCTAATATCCTTTAACGTAGCCCCACGAATTTTAAGATCCAGCCATCTATTTAATATTATTATACCATTCAGACATACAACTAGCTCTCAAAACGCTCCACTGTGCCGAATGATGAGAGTTACGAATTTGTGTTGTTTGGATTTTGATATTGATTTTTTTAGTTCCTCTCAAGTATCAGTTAAATCTAGGCTTAAGATCGTTCCCATATAATAGCAGCCAACTACATTTATCAAACTAACCCAACTAATTATTAGATCGTTTTCTCGTTGATTTAATTTTTTGGATGTAGTATTATAGTTATGGGTATTCCGACTTAGGTCTAAGCAACATTGGATGTGGATACTATTGTGGGATTTTTTTCCTGTGTGTATCCCAAATAAAATAAATAAATGCATAAATAAATAAGCTTTAATTACCTAGATTCTAGATTTAGAACATAATTTAGAAACTATATATTAAAGCTCATTTTGTAAAATATTACTGACATTCTAAATCATTGCCCTTTTCATTGAAACGGCAGGCAGCACTGGCTACATCTGAATGATTCGATTTGCATGGTATATTTAATACCAAAAACTAACGATTTATATTAGTCTGGAGGGGAAGAATCGTTATACTAAAATTTTCGATAAATTTTTTTATTGACCAGTCTTTATAACTCCCAGATAAACATTACTCCCAATGCCATATCTGGGTAACCTCGATAAAAACCTACTACAATAAGTAAGTGTCTGTATGAGATACCGTAAACAGGAAAAGTTTTTTATGCTCATTGAAAGAAAATCGATATGAAAATGCAAAATTCTAATCAAAAATGTATGACTGATTACGTCACAGAGCCTCCTTTCGATCGATTTCCCTCTACCATTTTGTCTGGTAAATTAGGGTTCAGAGGTCATGAGAATAGTCCTAACGATTGGCGAAATAATAAATCAATATTCACAACGTAAAAACATTTGCCTTAAATATTATTTATGTATTAACGTAAACATGTGTTGATAAAGGGACGTACTTCTTGATTTCTTTTGAATAACTGGCATCATAAATTTCCTGCTCGAAAGATCAATTATACTAAAAGCTCTAGCGTGACTATGCCAAATCAGAGATACGGAAGAAACCCAAATAAAATGAAACGGTTTGAAATGATTGATGTAGCCTGTAATTTAAAATTGCATTACCTACTGTTTTTGAATATATTTTTTGTTTTTGTCAAGTTTACTGGGTGGAGTGCGCATCATGAAATGAACTTAAAATTTTTTCCATAATTAAAAATAATTAAGGCGTGACGAGGATATGTCGTCCCTTACACAGGCTGATCCATTAAATGGAAATATCTCTACTATCTTTGAAATTAGAAAAATATTCCGAACCAAAGCTGGTTGATTTAATCTGCTTTTACACAGGTTTTGGTTTTGATGTATACATCGTGCTTCGAAAAAATCAAGGCACATGCCAGCTTTGTTTTTTACCAATTTTTTTTTAACGATTTTCAATTTTCTATTAAAAACTGCATATTTATTGTATAATGTATTATGTATCAAAACTTAACGGTTTTCGAAGTACTGAAGCTTTTAGAATTACGAAATAATATGATTTTTTAAGGGGTATTGTTGGGGCATTGCCCGCTATTTTTGGTTCTCCATAATACTCGAAATAACACACCACTTTAACACATCAACTTACTGGTTTATTAAAATTAATTAACAATAAAATAGGACACAAAGCCTTCAAGTTATAAAATATATGCTGCCATTCAGCCCAAAAGTCTAATATCAACTATCTCTCTCATTATAATAAGTATTAATAAGCAACTCTTCCTCCCTTAAACCTAATTTTTGCCATCGCAGGGCTTTTTTAAATCAAACTTTGATAGTATATCTTCTTCTTTCTTGTGGCAACCTATCTAAACTATTTTAAGCAAGCCATATGAAAATGCGGTATTATCACTCTTAAATCTTAGATTTTAATTATAAAGAACTATTTGTTTAAGACATATGAGAACACAACAGGTATTGCCACAAGTGCATCAAAATTACCGATAATTTTTGCATGAAAGGTGTTTTTTATAATTGAAAGAGAGTTTGTTTTCATATTTGCCCTACTCCGCAGAAGGTGGGCATTTTCGTAAAATATGAAAACAAACTAATGCAATTTGTAATAAAAACACATTGAAAGCAAAAATTATCTGGTTCACTTTGATGCACAAAAAATGTAATTTATTTGGATATAACTCGAATCAGAGAAACAACAGCTAAGTAAATATCAAAATAAATATTTTATTTAATGGGAAGGATTAAAAAAACAAAATTTAAGTAAATAACAATTACAAGAACCTGCATTGAAAAGTACAATTATTATTGTAATTAACGGTATTTTGCTTTGACGCCGTGGGTGGACATGGTGGTTGGTGAGCTTACCTAGTGAGTGCATTTGAGCTGTAGAACTTATATCTCTTGAAGTGGACAGTTCTAAGAAACTAACAAGTGTTAGAAAAAAAAAGAAACTAAAGTATATATTAAATGGCTTGGATTGGATAAATCGCGCAACTGCTTATGATGGTCTTTATCCATTTGAATGTAAGGCGTCAATAAGTTGGCATTTGAGTGTGCATTTATTTTAACGCCCTGTGGAATCCAATTCTTCTCTGATAAAGTTGGTTAAATATTTTGAGCCTTCTCCTCCACGCCAGACTAGTTCGTACAAAAAACAAAAAACATTTTTTCTTGTAACCCTTCAGCAGTATCACCTTCATAGTTCTGTACCATTTTTGAGAACTTGTATTTTAAAAATACTGAACTTTCTTTTCTCTCTTCATGATATTGCGTACGTTTCGCATTTTCGCGTTACGGGAGGTTTTAAACTGAATATCATTAAAAGGTTTAAAAATAGTCTTATATCTTTTGTGATACATGTTCATTAATATTTTTGCAATGAAATTTCATATGGTTTTAACAGTATACTTTTTATAGTCTTCGCCATTCTACTTTTTCATATTGTATGCCCAATCTTTAAGGATCTCTGCCGGTTCTGCTATTTCAGTCGTCTCTGTTAGGATATACCCTTTTTTCTTGCAAAAACACATAACAGCGACATTCTCTCGATTGAACGCCGTGTTCTTTGGGGTGGCTTCCACAATTTTCTACTCGATTTCACCTAATGATTTAGCTCCAAAACGAGATATCATTGAGTTTTTCATAAACTGGACATTAATTGTCAGAAGCTGAAATCTTCGTTTTCTACAATGCAATTATTGGAAGTAATTGCACAAGTGCATCAAAATTACCGATAATTTTGCATGACAGCGTGTTGTCTAAGAACTGCATGAGTTCATTTTCATATTTTGGAGAAAGAGCCCGACACCGAAGGTGGAGGGCTCTTTTTCCAAAATATGAAAATGACCGAATGCAGTTTTTCTAAGACAACACGCTCGAATGCAAAATTATCTGGTTATTTTGATGCACGAGTGTAATTCGGTGGAATATTTCCCGAGTAAGGACATGGTTTAAAAAAATATCTTTTTATTCTTCTTTTTAATACAAAAACGTACATGTAACTGTAAACAAAGTACAGAGACGCAAAAATACGATATTTTTAATCCGAAACGAGACATTTTTAATTATATATATTCACTTGACTTTGACGTTATTTATAAATTGTCGCTGTCAAGTTTACAATGGAATTACCATAGATACGTACGATGCAATTATCGCTGTGTTCTTTCGGTTTCTACAGTGCAATTATCGCTGTAATTTTCCGAGAATTGCACTCCCCTAATGGGATTTTTTATACATGAGGGAAATATTCGGAAGTAACTGCACAAGTGCATCAAAATTACCGATAATTTTGCATGACAGCGTGTTGTCTAAAAATTGCATGAGTTCATTTTCATATTTTGAGAAAGGGCCCGACACCGCATGTGGAGGGCTCTTTTTCCAAAATATGAAAATGACCGAATGCTGTTTTTTTAAGACAACACGCTTCGAATGCAAAATTATCTGGTTATTTTTATGCACGAGTGTAATTCGGGGGAATATTTCCCGAATCAGGACATGGGTTCAAAAAATACATTTTTATTCTCATTTTTTAATTCAAAAACGTACATGTAACTGTAAACAAAAGAAAGGGACGCAAAAATTCTATTTTTTTAATCCAACACGAGACATTTTTACTAATATATATTCACTTGACTTTGACGTTATTTATAAATTGTCGCTGTCATAGTAAGTTTACAATGGAATTACTATAGATACGTACGATGCAATTATCGCTGTGCTCTTTCAGTTTCTACAATGCAATTATCGCTGTAATTTTCCGAGAATTGCACTCCTCTAATGGGATTTTTTATAGATGAGGGAAATATTCGTTATAATTATTCGATAACTGCATTCCTCTTATGGAATTTTTTATATACATAAGGGAAATATTCGGAAGTAATTGCGCAAGTGCATCAAAATTACTGATAATTTTGCATGACAGCGTGTTGTCTAAAAACTGCATGAGTTCATTTTCATATTTTGGAAATATATTTCCAAAATATGAAAAATATGAAAATGACCGAATGCAGTTTTTCGAATGAAAAATTATCTGGTTATTTTGATGCACGAGTGTAATTCGGGGAAACATTTCCCGAATAAGGAGAGGTTTCAAAAAGTACATTTTTATTCTTTTTTTAATACAAAAACGTATATGTAACTGTAAACAAAATAAAGAGACACCAAAATACTTTTTTTTAATCCGAAACGAGACATTTTAAAAATATGTTTTGACTTTGACGTGATTTATAAATTGCCCCTGTCATCGTAAGTTTACAATGGAATTACCATAGATGCGTATGATGCAATTATCGCCGTGCTCTTTCGGTTTCTACAGTGCAATTATCGAGAATTGCACTCATCTAATGGGATTTTTTGTACATGAGCGAATAATTAGGTTTGTTCTAGCAGCGATTTAAACCCAAACCAAACCAAATCCAAGCCTCCGAAGTTTGCGCATAGCGATTTAAGTGTCGCTTATATTGCAATGCGCAAACTCCGGAGGTTTGGTTTTGGTTTGAAATCGCTGCTAGAACAAACCTATTCTTTTTCTTCAAATGTCAGTAAATCCGTCATTACTCGACTCTGTAGGCGGCCGTGAAGATTCGTTTTTCCTCCGCCGGAGCTTTACTTTTCACTTTTTCGCCGGCGGAGTGAAAAGTATTGTCATAGCAAAATAGATGCAAACAAACAACAAAATAAGCGTCAACAACTCAAGATTTATTAAACTAAAATTTGTATTTATCACTCAATTTGTGCACTGCATTTCTAAAAATCACTAATTTATGGACAAATTGGTTATTATTTAATCGAACTTACTCAATAACTGCTTATCAATACGGAATTAAAACGAAATCGGAGACGCAATTTAAAAAAAAATATTGTTGACAGTATCCACTGACAGCTTTATGTTACATTACCATAGCAACAACCTGTGCCTATTCACCGACACCGGTCCAAGCCGCCTTGCGAACCCGCTTATCTTTAATAATAATTATTATTATTACTATTAAAAAGTGATGTTTTTGCTTTAATCTGTCGACATTTGAAGAAAAAACAGCATATTTTATTTGGAGGAGAAGTTACTTTTCATGGCTTGCTCTCTATTACTAACCTCACTTCGTTCGGCTGTTAAACACGGGCGCGCCATGAAAAGTATCACTTTTCCTCCATATAAAATAATATACTATTATAATTGCTTACCTATTTAGATGACTGTTGCTACCTGGAGATAAAGGTTTATATTTAAAATGTCATGGCATTGATGTTTGAAGTTTGATTTCCTGATTCATCTTTACTTTACTGTAATATCTTACAAAATAGCCATAATATGTAGTTTTTAAATTTTGTTTACTTAATTTAAAAATAACATACTAGGTAATTAAAACTTATAATCAACCATAAACAAGAAAATAAATAAATCGTATAATTTCTAACCTAAATCGAATGCTCTGCAGGGGACAATAACATAGCCCCATTTATCGTAAATTCTTTTCTAGCATTCCAGTGCATTTATAATTGCTTCTCGTTTTTATTTAAATTTCTTGCTTCTTCTTCTATGAATTTCTCCAATGTTGTTATATTTCTCCAGTATTTTTCAAATAGCTCCAAAGGAAGGTATCCATGGGTATTAGATCTAAGTTCGCGGGCCAGTTGATTGCCCCATATAAACCCATCCACACTTGATAATTATTATAAGGAAAATGTATTACTGCCAGAATATTATAGGGACGAGCTCAGTCTTGTTGCCAAATTATATGTTGGCGAGTTTGGTTTGGGTTGGGTTCTGAATATTACTAAAAATGCGCAGAAGGAATTTAATAGAAAATTTCAAATCATTAAAAAATGTGGTATATTACATTTAGTGCCAGTTTCTTCAAGTCCGAATAACTTTATTCGTAGAATAATTACTAGGGCTACAATTGAATTAACAATCGTTGTCACAGTAAATATTTGAAGAATAAAGTTATCCGTGCTTGAAGAAACCGGCCCTAAAAAAACAAAATTGCTTTTTTGGAATACCATGTATATATTCTTACGTTTTTCCCGTGGGTTCTGAGCGAAATCACTTACTATTTTACAATAATAATCTCTTTATTCTTTACCGCCCTGTACAATTAAACACACTAAACTACTCTTATAAGTTTGCAACTACTAGATCTTTACAATTCAGAACTCAATGATTAACTAACTCTAACTCGCGTTCTTTCCGCTATTTATATACAATCTAAAATGTATCGGAGTAAACGAGGCCTCTCTATATTATTCTCGTCCGGGCATCGGGAGAATTCCACAGTTCCTCAATCTTCGCGGCCGGCGATGACTCATACGTAGACGCGAAAAAGCTAGTTCTATAGGGTAGCACAAAAACATTCGGATGCTTGCTAGCCGTGACAATATTAAAACAAAAGCATATGTAAAAGCAGATGAAATCAAACAACTTTTGATCGGAATATTGTATTCTAATTTCAAAAATAATAAGTATTCCCATTTAAAGAGTTATCTGGATGACCCAGTATAGGGTGTCCCATTTTCGATGATATTACGGTGTATCTCACTTACGAGTAAAGATAGAAAGTTCGGCTTCCGCAATACTATGCTACTTTTTTGTGAAAAGAACCATTATATAAACAAAATTTTCGTAACCCGGCGCCTCGTTTCTAAGATACAGGGCGAAATGAAAAATATTGCATTTTGGGACCCCCCTCGTATCTCCGTTACCCTTTAACATATCGCAAAGCTGAAAACTTGCTATTATATATTTTTATACGTAGAATTCAGTGGCGTAGTTAGATTTTTGCCGTGAGCTCTCAATTTTTAGCTATAAATCAAATTTCTGTTTTTTTTACGGAACACCCAATATATTGTTCCTTCGTTTGATTGGAAATTTTATAAGCTTCACAAAAATATATAGTACATGATACGCATTTTAAACGATAAACCTAAAATTCAAAATTTCAATAAATAATATCTATACAGGGTTTCCCAGATCTGGCGTACCACCCGTTAGGTGCTTATGCATATCTATGTTGGGGTTTGGAACCTTCGGCAAAATGCACTAAAACGGAGTTTCACCCACAATACCGAAACAGAATTATTGCACTCGACGCGCTTTTCGGTAACCATGTTAGCATCATCAGGAGATGATTAAAACTGTTTTAATCATCTCCTGATGATGCTAACATGATTAGCGAAACGCGCGTCGAGTCAATACCTCTTACAAGTCGAGTGCAATAATTCTGTTTCGGTATTGTGGATAAAACTCCGTTTTAGTGCTTACGCTTATGTTCTGGGACACCTTGTATACATACATAATATCATAGTGTCGATTATGTAGCATTAGTATCAGTAAGCCTTGACTTAGTTATAATGGAATATTACAAACAATACAAACATAGAAATCTTAAAAGAGCCAAATCTAATTAAGCTATTAACACATTTAAAACACTAAGGAAGAACAAAACTAAACAAAACTTCCAATATTTCATATTAATATTAACGTAATGTTAACATCAATAACCCCTTAATAGATTTTCACATTAAAATAACTGCTTAACATGGTTGTCATTTTCTCGAATGCAATGTAGACATACGGCGGTTATTCTTTTTAAAGCATTTAAAATAATTATGGAACGCCCTTGCAAGTTTTGAAATGCCGCATTTGTGACGTTACCTTCTGCAAACAGCCCCATAGGAAAAAACAAAGAACGGATAGGTCGGGCGACCGTGGAGGCCATTTAATTGGTCCATTAGTACCGATCCATTTTTGCGGAAAATTATTGTCTAAAAAAGGTTGAACATTCGGGCATTGTGGGCGGGCGCACAATCCAGTTGGAAATATATCCTGTTAAGATGAGCTAATGGCACATTATCTAGTTACACAGGGATAACATCATCCAAAATTTCAAGATATCTGTCTCCTGAAAGACTGCCTTCATAAATTTGGTATTGTATTTGTTGCCCCAAAATTAAACAAGCCACGCTAAATCCAAATCGACACTATTGCTCTCCTTGGAATATCACATGGTGATTTTCTTGGGACCAATGCCTAGTATTATGCCTGTTAAAAATATCTGCACTTGAAATGTAGGCCTCATCGGACCATATTATAGATTTGGCAAAGTTGCTATAATTTTTTTTTGTCTCTGGTATTTGTTCCAAATAGCAGTTGCAAAACAGCAAACGTCCTTCTGCATTACCAGGATGCAAATGGTGCACGCTCTTAATCGTGTATGACTTAGATTTATATTTGGTTAATATTTTATAAATTAATACGATAATTTATACAAACAGAGTCTTGGGAACACCAACTTCCTGCTCTAGAACCCTACATGATTCTAAATGCGTTGTCTTTACACATGCCAAAACGTTGACTTCATCCCTATCGCGATTTTCCTTATTATTATACCTTTTTTTGTCGGGGCGGGATAAACGCTCCATGTTCTATAAAATTTTTCTTTATTCGGGAAAACATTAAAAGACCAGGTTGCCTTTTTTCTGGATATCTGTAAATTAAAATGATATTTAAATAAAAAATAAACCCACATACGTCAAAAAGTAAATAAATATTCAAACAAACCTATTGAAATATAGCTGAGAAGCTTCACGGGAATTTTCATTGCTCTGTATAACGCAGACTAACATGTCATATTTTGCAAAATATTCATAATTTTCATTTTTAGCCATCGTAAAAAACAATATTTCAGAGAAAATATAAATTTTATTAAATTATTTAATAATCACAACCTACTAATACTATACTCATCAAGAGTGTCGTCTAGGGACACATTTTGTGAACTTATAAATTTTAGGTTTATTATTTAAAATACACATCATGTGTTATATATTTTTGTAAAGCTTATAAAATTTCCAATCAAGAGAGAGAAAAATATACAGGGTGTTCTGTAAAAAAAAACAAGTTTGATTTATAGCTAAAAATTGACAGCTCACAGCAAAAATCTGATTCTACGTAAACAATTGTACAAGAGCAAGGTTTTAGATTTTCGATAACTTAAAGGGTAACGGAGATACGAGGAAGGTGCCCAAAAGCAATATTTTAAATTTCACCCTGTATCTCAGAAACGAAGCGTGCTATAAAAATGTTGTTTATACCATCGTTCTTTTCACAAAAAAGTACCTAGCATAGTATTGGGGAAACCGCAACTCTATCTTTACTCGTTAGTGAGATACCCCGTAATATCATCGAAAATGGGACACCCGACACCCTGTAATTATAGAATCTAGCCAAAAAGATCCGGCAAGCCTTATTTCATAAAGGTCCTCCCACTGAAATTTTTACAGTGATTATTTCAAAAATCAGATACATGTTTTTTGACCTTTAAAATAATTGCTCTTGTAGTAAAACATGTCCTTAAAAATAGACACTGAAACGAATTTAAATTAGCTATTAATATGTTGGTTGACTAACATTATAATTTTTCAACTAAAAGAGCAAATAAAAAATCGCTGACAATGGCATCAACACTCTAAATAACGTGTTTTTTAACCATGCTACTGATCTGCATTTTCTAAAAAAACTAATGAATGATAAAATTGGCTCAACTCAACTCAATTCCAAAAATCTTAAAAACATATAAGGTACTTTCCAAGTATCCAAGTATCCCCTTTCATCGCACGCCCACTCCAACTCGCCCTCCAAAACGATTAATATAAGTTAAGTAAGATAATTCAACATTAAGTGAAATAGGAAATTTACTAATTTAGAGCAATTTATTTTATATCTTCTACTAAAAAAAATAAATATTAGCAGGTCTGGTGCCATTTAATTTAAAGCATACGTTTCCATATGAATTTGTAATACAGGCATACTTAAAGTTATTACTAAATATTTCAAAAGTATGTTTGCAATATGGCGTAAGTTAGCATATATAAGGGAGATGCTAGTTATGAACCTCATGCATGTAAAATAATTTATAATTACTATCGCATTTATTGAAAACTCGCCAGCTATTTTCTTTAGGTCTATCCAGTAAGAAACATAAAACATATTCACATATTCATACAATATTTTTAATTTAACCACACCTTCCCTTCTGTTTGTGAATTTTAATTTTCCACACACCCCATTCCCATGGGCGGATACTACTGAAAAACAAGTGATAATACGTGAACTAAATTTAAACTTAAGTTCTCAAACCTTTCGAAAGGTAGGTACACACTACACAAGCTGACACATAAATTATTATATTAAGTACATTTTCGTTTATATTTTATTTTTGAACGGTTCGGGATATTAAAAGTAATTTTAACGAATGCCATTTTTTCTCTTTTTTCTGGCAAAATAATACCCTCCATTCACGTGACATAATGAGTTCAGATGCGAATAAATCCAAAATGGCATTATTAAGAATCAGAGTGGACAATATTTTAAAATAGCATAAAACCAATAGGCAATAATGGAAAGTGAAATATAGCTTTTGCATGCATAATTTGACAACAGAGTATGTTAGGAGGTGAAACATTAGAACAGATAGAAATACTCGTGGCAGTGAACAGCAAGAGCAAATTTAAGTAGATCTGTGTAGTAACCCAAACTAATGTTTATTTTATTAACATGAAAGATGCTATAAAGCAATTATCAATAGGAAATAATTTCTTTTTATAAATTAGACAAACAAAAATTAATTTATTAAAATCATTGCAAGCGGTTTTGGTACTTAGACTATCATCAGTATAAAGATATATTCTCAATACTAAACATGTATTACAGTTTAAAATGCAGTATAAAGATATATTTTCAATACAAAACATTTATTACAGTTTAAAATAGTCATTAAAATAGGAAAACAACAAACGCTATCTAATTCTAAGATATTGAGACATTTTCAAATATTAACTTCTGAAAATATTTGAATATTCTGCCATTTAATTTAATTCCTTGCCATTGATAGCTTTGAGTTCGGAATTACCCTTAAAAAACAAATTAAAAATATTTTTTATAGCTCAATAGTAAACAAGTAACCGCAAGTTGAGTAAAAAAATAGAAGTAGCAAATTTTATCAAAAATGGTGGTTCTGCCATGCGATCAGTAGGAATACCAATAATTGAATTAGGGTTAGATTTCTTTATTGATAAATACTGAGCTAATGAATGGCACATTATTTCATTCGCCGCTATGGTAAATTGAAAACAATAATTTTTCTTAGCATTTCGACGTATTCCAATACCGCAAACAGTACAAATACAAATATTTTTATGCGCTACGTCCTACCGTACAACACCTAGATCACAAACAATATAGTAGCTATATTGTTTGTGCCTAGATATATCATGTACAGGGTGTTCCAACGAGGACTGAACAGGGGCTTATTTTTTACCTTCCCTGTATTTTTGAAACAAACCAAAATATCCATTCGATGTATTTTTTTCTGCCAAATTCATAAATTGAACCAAAAAACATTTGAACCAAAAACAAAAGACTTACGTCATGGATGAACTGTTTCTTAAATGGAACACCCTGTATGTTACTACATTTTTGGACTCTCTAGAGAAATGTAAGCACTTTTCGTCTATAATATCCTATACCTATCTTTAGCTGTTTACGAAATATTGACAGTTGAAAGTCTGGCATTTTGACACTTTGACAGGTTCTAAAATCAAAACCGCACGAAATCAAAGAAAATGGTTTGCACATTCCTATCCTAGGTTTTCATAAGCTATCGAATAACAGTAACTTCGAATTTAACCCGTGGATAAAATTAACCGAAACTTTTAAACCTCCGGTTAAATTCAAAGTTACTGTCATTCTATAGCTTATGAAAATCTAAGATAGGAATGTGCGAACCGTTTTATTTGATCTCATGCGGCCTATAGATTTAAGAGCCTGTCAAAGTGTCAAAATGCCAGACTTTAAACTGTCAATATTTCGTAAACGGCTAAAGATAGGTGTAAGATATTATAGACGAAATGTGCTTAAATTTCTTGTGAGAGTCCAAAAATGTAGTAATATACAGGGTGTTGCATTTAAAAACCGTCCATCAATTACGTAAGTCTTTTGTTTTTGGTTAAAATGTTTTTTTTGATTCAATTTTTGAATTCTACAGAAAAAAAATACATCGAAAGGCTATTATGGTTTGTTTTCAAAATACACGGAAGGTAAAAAATAAGCCACTGTTCAGTCCTCGTTGGAACACCCTGTACAGGATATCCCAACGATAGAGTGAAGTAAGTTTTTGCTTAACTGATACTATTTGTGTCAAAATCGTATCCGCATATTTGAAAAATATTGGAAATCATACAAAAGTATAGGGCAGCAAAAAGTCAGATTTTTTTAAATGGAACAGCCTGTATTGGATTTTATTTTTGAGTTCTATATATTAATACAAACGTTTTTTGTCATATAAAACATGAGCTGAAATTTGACAGTTTTTGAAATACTCGGATTTAACGATGAAAATTAGCATTTTCATGGTGTTGATAAATGGACAGTTTCTCCGTCACTTCAGAATTGCAAACTCCCATATTTGGCAGGAGGAAGGACTAGTACTATATTAATGTTTAACCTGCGCAATATCTGTAATTTGTTCCATAGGGTGTTTATTATAAGCGTCAAAATTCGCAAATCTTTAAAAAAAGGAATCTCATTTTTTTAAATGGCACACAAATATTTTTATTTTGTTTTATTCAGGATTAAATAGCCTCTCATTTTTGCTAAATATGTCCTCTACCTATCTTTAATAGTTATCGAGAAATTTCGATTTTTTTCAAATTGCTACGTATATTTCGGTACTACAACATTGTATGGATCGCGGTAGCCAAAAAAAAACAATGGCTATGATAAACAAAAAATTAATGTGTCAAAATAAAATGCATTATTGTCGTAAATTAACACTTTACCTTGCATTTTTCGTCTTCATTTCGTTATTTTTATATTGGACATAAATTATCCTTTAAATGACTTGATTGATATGATCTACGTGTTATGCGAAGCTGAAAAAAACTCTCTGTTGGCAGAAAAAGAATTACAGAATTTAGAGCATGCAATCTCTTGAACGTCGGATACCTACTACTAACGGTTTTCGAAATGTGATGGAGAGATTTGATTCCAGCGGTAGTGCTAAATACCCTAAACGTGAAGTTGTTAACAAAAACGCAGCCAATGAGGAAAAAGGATTTGAAATATTATTAAATATTAAAGAAAATCCCGAGGTGAGTAGCAGGACGTTAGCGACTTTATGCAATACCTCCAAATCAACTGTGAATCGAACAACAAACCAATCCATATCATATTGACCTTCATCAAGAATTGTGAGAAGAAGGTTTTGAAAGACGAATTAAATTTTGTAATATTATTAATCAACAATTATTGCAGTTAAATAACAATTTTTTGTCCGCTGCTTTGTTTTCCGATGAGGCGATGTTCAGAAGCAATGGGGCTGTAAATCGGCATAATATGTACTATTATCCCACTGAAAATCCCTTTTGGCTACGGAAAGTTCAAAATCAAGGCCACTGGTTAATACATGCGTGGTGTGGTATCCTTCATAACCAAATTATCGGCCCCTATTTCTTTGATGAGCCTTCATCGGACCGCAGCTATTTATACTTCCAACGTGAAGAATTGCCTCAGTTACTTGAAGATGTTAACTTAGACGAACGCCAAAATATGTGGCTGCAACATGATGGGGCCCCTCCACATTTTCATCCTGAGGTCCGGGATTTCTTGAATCAGCAATACCCAGAAAAATGGATTGGGCGTAGAGGCTTTATTTCGTGGCCACCAAGGTCATGTGATTTAACTCCGTTAGACTTTTTCTTATGGGGATACATAAAAGACCAACCAACCAGGGAAAATATGAAAAACAGAATTTTGTCGAACAGTGACACCTCTTATGTTGTCGGAAGTGAGATACAACATACAAAAAATTATAAATATGTGTATTCAAAAAGAAGGCCGTATTTGAACATTTATTAAGACGTTAATATTGTATAAAAACTTAGTTAATATTGAACATTTAATATTGAACAGATATTTAAACATTTATTAAGACGTAATATTAAAGAAAAACTTAATTAACACAGAATAAAAGCTTAAAATTCAGGACTCTAAGCGTTTTATTTTGACACATGATTTTTTTCTTTATCTTAGCTATTGTTTCTCATGGCTACCGCGATTCATACATACCTACTTGTTGTGGTACCGAATGTAACGTAGCAATTTGACAAAAACCGAAATTTCTCGATAACTATTAAAGATAGGTATAGAACATTTTTAGCAAAAATGAGAGGTTATTTAATTCTGAATAAAACAAAATAAAAATATATGGGGTTTGCCATTTACAAAAAGATAGATTCGTTTATTTAAAGGTCTGCGAATGTGGACGCTTATAACATTTATTGCATATTGCTCACATATCTGGGGTGCCGCACCAAAGCATACCCTAAAGCTGCTGGATTCCATTCAGAAGAGGGCTGTGCGTCTCGTCGGCGATCCGGAGTTGACCCGGAATCTGGATAGTCTGGAACATCGCAGACATGTGGCCGAGATGTCTCTGTTTTACAGATACTTTCACGGCAGATGTTCCCAGGATTTGGCCCGCATAATCCCGCCCTTGGCAAGTCCTGTCAGGCAGTCCCGACAGACGGCAGGAGCGCACCAGTTCGTCGTACAACTAGAAACACCTAGAACATCGCTTTACCAGAACTCCTTTGTCTGGCGCACTGCATCACTGTGGAACTCACTTCCAGGACATCTGTTTCCCACTAATTACAACCTACAAATATTCAAGAACCGTGTCAATCAACATCTTCGCACACACACCGCTCGTCGAGCGCCATAGGATCTACCTTTAGTGTGTGTGCCACTGCCATAAAAAAAAAAAAAAAAAAACACCCTGTGAAACAAATTACGAATATTACGCAGGCTAAATATTAAGATAGTACTAGTCCTTCCTCCTGCCAAATATGGGAGTTTGCAATTCTGAAGTGACGGAGAAACTGCCCATTTATCAACACCATGAAAATGCTAATTTTCATCGTTAAATCTGAATATTTCAAAAACTATCAAATTTCAGATCATGTTTTATATGACAAAAACGTTTGTATTAATATAAAGAAATCAAATATAAAATCAAATACATTTAAAAAAATCTTACTTTTTGCTGCCATACTTTTGTGACGCATCTTGTATGATTTCGAATATTTTTAAAATATACGATTTTGACACAAATAGTATCAGTTAAGAATAGAAAAACTTACTTTACATCCTGTACAGGCATATGGGTAGCCTTGTAAGTTCTCTTCTCGATTGGCATTGTTTTTTGTAATGATTTATAGCTTCCATTGATTTCCGTCCTTTTATCTTGGGTAAATATTCAGTGCCAATCAATCCCGGGACAACATTGATTCTAAACTGCTTCAGGTCAAGCAAAGCATGACCGCATCTTTTTTGAAATAAAATGTATGCACTTACCACTGGAGTATCAAGAAAGTACCAAACTATTCTGCAATACCACTTTTGGTTTTTCCGATCATTGACGTAACATGTTAGGCTCGTATGTTTATCGTAGCCGACAACTTGATTTAGGCAAATTATTTCTTCCAATTTATCATCTTTATTTCATCGACTAGTTGTAGCACCGGGATCATGGTTATTCGATAAAAAAAAAATAAACGGACTTTTTAGGCATAACAGAATGACTTCCATCATTCGCCATTTATTCTGGCCTCTAGCAAGTTTCTATAAGACCATTTGGTAAATATTTCATTCTCGTAGTGTTCCACAGGCATATATTCTATCTCGCTGCAAATCCCATAGGAACAGGAGAAAAATAATTATAAAAAAAAATCTGTGATTTTTATTTTTCAAATGTTGTGTTAAGTTTCTCACTACTCTCGCTCATAAAATTTTTTCGGCCGATCTCTTATTTTTCCAGTATATATTTGGAATTCGCAAACGTAACTCGAATTATCTGCACGAACCCAAGCCTCCTTCATAGGTTTTGCAGGCATATATGGCTTCCTGCATGATCTGCCTTTATATTTGATCATACTTCCGTCAATTGTTTGAAATTTCCCCGGAAAGTGGTACCCTCGTACGTTTGAGAAATTGTAGCCAAAACCGATACCAATTTATAATTTGGTTCTCCCTTTGTTGGCTGTAGGGTATTGTCTGCGAAATACAAATCACAAAGCAACCAAAAAAATCGATCACGAAGAATAACTTTGCTCTAATTTTTCCATGTGAGGACCTTTCAAGCTAGGAAGCTTCTTTACACTCATAAGTAGGTTCATCCCCAAAAACAGTTTGATTTCTTCACATGTCGTTGGTAGAAAACATTTATTTCCTGTATTTCTTTGAATAGCGTATACAATTTTATTGAATTAACGGACACTTTGAGATAAATCAAACATTGGCGATTCTTGATGATAAATAATTACGTTTAGACCAAGTTGCACCAGCAAATTTGGGTACAGATGTAGCTAATATCGGCTCCCTGGCAAGTGACTCGTCGTCATCGCTCTCAGTATCAATATCCTAAGGCTCAAGAAAAATTTCTGCGCTAAGTTTTTCCTTCTCAACAATTATATTTTCGTCAATCAATTATTCGGCCAACTTCATCTTCATCCCTTGATATCCATCTGCATCTGACGGTATTTCAGCCAGCATATCATCTATTTCTTTATCATCCATTGCTTCAAGATCCGCGAAAGACCATTTTTCCTTCCTTCTGAAATTACAGGAAAATATCTATTTATCAAAAGTTCTCATATGTTCCTAGTGGTTATTTCACAAAACCGCCACTTTCGTAAAAAACTAGGTCCCTTCAATTATGCTCTCCCCTTAATTCCGGTTTTAGCCTATCAGAAATTGCTTTTGAAATTGGGGGTTTTTAAATAAATTGACAACTTCTTCAACACCATACCTTTAGAAGTATCGTCTCTCTTTACTGCTTCGTTAATTAAGCAATTTGCAAGTTTGTCTTTTTAAATTGAAGGTCAACAAATTACTATCGAACCAGTTCTTAATCTTTATTACATCTGCACTCAAAAGAATGGAGGTGTCGTCAGCAAAAAATGTAAGAGTGTAAATTTGACCCTAATATCCAAATAGGTAACTCTTTGGCATATAAAAGAACAAAATGTGGTCAAGAACCAACCCCTGGGATACTCCACACACCACACCATTGAGATCAGATCTTTGCCCCACAAAAGAAACCATCTGAGTAATTTCTGAAAGATAGGACTCAAACCACTTGAAACCAGAAATTGTCTTAAACCTAACAATCATAACTGGTTTATTAAGCAGCGTCAGTCGTCACATAATCATTAATTTTTCAAGGAATATAAGAATAATATACAAAAAGTTGGAATACTGACAACATCACCAACATAATCACGCAGTATGCACATTATTCCTTTATTCGCTAACCTCTTAGTGCGGTTGAAATTTTAACATATATTTTTACAGAACTGATATGTAGGGTTTTTTAGAACTCCTAAGGCTGAAACCCGTAAAGTAATTTCATAACATTTGTATTACTTCTTAGTAATAATAAATTATTCAGATGCACTCAAAATTTTTGTTGTCCAGATATCATGATATTAGGCACCATCAGCAATTCAAAAGTTAGATAATAAATAGTATGCACCATTTGAAAATAGAATTTTTAACATGAATTGTGTTACTTAGTCATATCACCATAGGATACACAGTGTTTTCTCAGTTACATACTAAGTTTTGTTTAGATTGTACAAAGAGTTCCAATTTGAGACAAACTAATAAATAGATCCAGGCGCAGAGACTATTATAGAAATATAGGTTCCATTAATTAATCGAGAAATCCAAAACTAAAACTAAAAGCGGATTAATTTGGATATTTTCATCACGAAATCGACAACGGGAAGCATCGTCAACATCACCATTCACACCGTTCTTTTACCCATAAAAACCAAATTTTCTTCATATGGCGTAACGAATGTTGGACAAATTAATAGATCCAGACGTAGAGATTTTTGAACATTGGTAGCACTAATTGTTCGAAACATTGAGATATATAATTATATATCTCAATGAAGAGAATTTTGAATAGTGTCTCGCAAAAATGAGCAGCTTCGAACATCATAATCATGATCCGATGCATATCCATATATACCAAATTTTGTTTTGACCACAGAAATTGTCTTTGACATAATTATCCGTCTCCAAACTTTTGGGATACGCTATAATATACTAGTATGAGACATATTAGTTCACAGTCAAGAAACAATTTCCTTCTGGCAACTATTTTTAGGTTGTACTTAAAATAAATTTGTTCTATTAACGGTTGTCTATTGACCACGTTTGATTTGGCGAAAACAGTGTGCGCTTTTTTACAATGATACAGATTACCTTGAAAAAAAAACATACGGTGTCCCCTTTAAGAAATACACATCTAAATATTTTAATTAGTAGGTTATTAGTTGGTAGGTATTGCGCATTTATTATCGTGGTAAAGGCAAAGGAGAAAGTCTTTGTGGGGAAGAAGTTGATTTTGAAACAGAAAGCGTGATTTTATTTTAAGTAGGGGTTCGAAATGCCATACAATGTACTGTGCAAAATATAAAAAATCCATTTTATTTACGTTTCGGCACGTGCGGGAATCTCGTTCTTCAATTTGAACCTATCTAACTATATAAAGGGTACCTATTAGTCCAGTCATATTAGGCCAAAATACCTATCTACCAAGGAATAATTTCATTAAAGGGGATATTTTGCATATGTGCAATTCTAGCACCAGTAGCAACATATCAAAAATCAATACTCGTGCATGCTGTGCTACTGCCACCATCGGCAGCAGATTTTTACATTTTTACCCATATTTCATTATATTTAAGAAGTATAAAAAAATGATTAATAAAAAAGTTAAAGGCCATGACAAAATACACCTTTATAGTTTTTATAAATATTGTCCTATCTCTAAGGATTTCCGAAAAACACTCATAATAATTAGAAAACTGGAAATTTGTTCGATTTGATGATAGACATGGACATTACGTATAACACTGCTCCTCTGTTTCAAGAAATGTGAATAATAGAAGTAAATAACTGAAGAGAAGAACTGCCTTATATCAATAACACCTATATTATTATCTGAGTCGGTATTGGTTATATGCAATTCAAGTTTGCAGGAGGGTGAAATCATCGAAATGAAAAGAGAACTAAGGTCTTTAATTGAAGCTAGTAAGGAAATAAATGATGGAAGTCATATAATGTCATATAATGTAATATAAAAAAATTACATTGCAAAGCAAAATATTAACTCATGAAAGCGAGGACTTGCAATCTGAATTAGAATCTGGTCCATGTACTTTATGATGTAATGTCATTTCGTTAAATTTCAAAACGCAATATATGTTTTGAGCAGAAGAGACTGAGCAGCCAAACACCAAGCTACCAAAGACCACACCACGTCTGGTATGCAAAGTAATAACTTAGGATATGTGTGAGAATATAATCACTTCAGTACCCAGGATACAGATATTTTAGTCTTACTATCATCTAGATTCCCTATGGAAAATATTTGGTTAGCTCTCAATATGTATGTTCATCATATCTAAAATACGACAGATCCATTATGATTGCAAGTATGTCCTATTTTGTCATGCAATGTCACGATGTGATTACACCTCGCGTCTTCTCAGAAAAGGAAAGGTTACATCTCTAAATGTATTAAAAAAAAATTGTTTGTGCTCAATACCACACTATAGAAGTGAAGACTTCAACAAGCGGGGTCATCGTTTGTCAGAATTTCGATCCGAGCCTTCGTTGCAGAGATACGGGCGAAAATCGGGTTTTCCGCCAAAATCCCCCCCTAAATTAGAGCCCCCCCCCCCCCCCCCCCCCCGGTATGGTCTAAGGCTCTAAGGTGCCCCGCCCATGGGACGCACCTACCATAAAAATTTCGACCCGTACCGCTTCCCGTTCTCACGAAATTAATTATTTAAGTTTTTCCTTCTCCCCCCTCCCCTGGCCAAACGGGAGGGGGGTGTACGGGGTCCCGTTTTCGACCAGGATCTTCTTTTTACCCAGGCTACATCCCCTTAAAATGTCAGTCCAATACCTATACGGGAACGGTTTTTCCCCCAAAGACCCCCCTTAAATTAGAGCCCCGGTCCCCCGTCGTATGGTCTAAGGTAGGGGTCACCTTAGACCATGAGGCGCACCTACCATTAAAAATTTTACCCCGTACCTCTTCCCGTTCTCCTGAAATTAATTATTTAAGTTTTTCCTTCTCCCCGGTCCCCTGGCCAAACGGGGGAGGGGTAGGATCTTCTTTTTACCCCGGCTACATCCCCTGAAAATTTCGGCCCTCTACCTAAAGGGGAACATGCCAGTAGAAGGAGCGTTACGTTACGTTACGTTACATATCCGAGCGTGAAGTTACGCGCCTAAAGAAGTTTTCACTTAAAAAAAGAATGATATAGAAATTCAGTAATTGTTTTCAATGGCAGAAACGCAACCAAAAACCAAATTCTAGATATTTTTGTTACGAAATAGACAACGGGCGTCATGAGAGAATTTTATCATTGATTTCCAAGGTAAATTAAATAATAAAATATTAGATAAGCCAAGATTTTATATGAATCACCAACAGACTGCTAAAAAAAACTGCAAGCTAATTTTGATTTAGCCGCACTATCCCCAACATCAGCTGCTACTACCCAACACAGCTCCAGTTTATATCACCAAGTTCAGAAATGATTTGGATTTTTATCAGTGGGGATGGAGTTTGGTTGGCAATTCACTACAGCCTATACCAACAATTCTTTCGCGAGCACCAGAGAAAATATTGCATACCAAAGCTTTTTTACAACACTAGCTACCACTTTTGGCTCAATACAGGTCGATCACCCCAATTCAGAAATAATCGTTCTGGGAGATTTCAAAGCCCACAACACCAACTGGCTCAAACATCACCACAAGACCGCCAACGAAGTTAGAGAAGCTGAAGCATTTGCCACCAGCTGCGGGCTTACTCAACTTGTATTCGCCGCCCTCCTGGATCTTTTTCTAACTACCAATCCTAACCAGTACACAATTACAGTTGGTCCGCCATTAGGTACTTCCGACCATAAACTTATTACAACGGCTTGTGAATTGCCACTTCTACAGAAGGATCCACCATTTCCACGCAAAATCTGGCATTACAATTCTGCAAACTGGGACGATCTAAGGCAGTTCTACCTAGATTTTCCTTGGCTCAAAGTCTGCTTTGGCACTGATGACGCGTCAGTTTGCTGCGAAAAGATTACGCAAATAATCTCCTCAGGAATGGAGGCATCCATCCCAAATTCCATCAAGTTACCGCCAAAAGGAAAGCCCTATTTTGACAGAAGATGCGAAAGAGCTGTAGGTAGGAAACAGCAAGCCTACAAGCAAAATCACAATTATTTTGTCGAAGCGAGAAACGAATGCAAACGTGTGATCGACGAAACTAAGTACATACAGAATCAACGGATCAGGAATAAAATTTTGCAATGCTCTAGTGGCTCGAGGAAATTCTGATCGGTAGCAAAGGCAGTATGTAATAACTTTACAAAAACGTCCCTCCCACCTTTGACAGACGAACGTGGCATCACGGCGACTACAGCCAAGGAAAAAGCAAACATGCTCGCCAAAATGTTTTCATCGCACTCTACCTTAAGACGTCTCCCAAGACAAGGCTCTCTCCACCATATCAAACATCAACACTACCATGGTAGAAGTCAAGTTTCATCACCGTGATATTCGTAAAATCCTTAAAGAACTAGATACGCAAAAGGTATCAGGACCGGACGAAATACCTGCCATCGTCTTAAAGAACTGCGCCAACGAAGTAACACCTGTTTTTCCAGACTTTATTCTCTATCTTACCGAGAAGGTATATACCCCTCTTCTTGGAAAGTCGCTCGAGTGCAACCTGTTCCAAGAAGAGGCAAGAAAGCTACGCCCTCAAACTATAGCCCAATTGCCTTGCTTCCCATAATCTCTAAAATCATACGGACGTGCAGTCAATCAGCAACTACTCAAGTACCTCGAGAACAACAGGCACTCTCCCCAAAAAATAACACAATAGTTTAAGTGGTAATAGTAGAGAGCATATCAATAATTATTTGTACTATAACAATATAGTTCGAGACTATTAAATGTACTTACATCCCGTGGAGTATAATCAGCGATAATAAATACGGCTTTCGCAAAGAGAGATCGATAAGAGATATGTTAGCCTATGCCACTCATATATCGAGCAGGGCAATTGAGAACTACGGAGAGTCTCGAGCGATTGCGTTGGATATTTCGAAAGCATTCGACAGAGTTTGACATGACGGATTGCTCAACAAACTGCCGTCCTTCAGACTGCCAGCCTCTCCCTGCAGCTGGCAGTTTCCCTAAGAACCGATCTCTGCACGTTACAGTTGATGGACACATCTCAGACACATTCATTCCATCCATTAACGCGGGCGTGCCTCAGGGTGCAATACTTTCACCAACTCTGTTCCTCATCTATATTAATCATCTGCTGACCGAAACGAATAATCCTGTTTTTCAGTTTTGCAGATGACAATTTCATCCAATCTCCCAATTTAGATCAGAAAAACCTTTACCAGCGACTGAGACTTACAGCAATTAATCAAGATCTGGAGAAAGTTCAAACTTGGTGCGACAGAAATTAGGTCCAGTTCAATGCAGCAAAGTTCCAAGCAGCCACGTTTACCAAGAGGACCAATTCGGCGGGCCCTGACATCATAATGGCAGGATCGACAACAGTCATATGTCCTGACATGACGCATGGTGCGCTATTTCGCAACAATAAAACTGTATACACCGCAGCAGTTGCTCTTGCTCTACAAAGCGCAAATAAGACCGTGCTTAGAATATTGCTCAAAGATCTGGGGTGCCGCAAACACACCCAAAAGCTGCTGGATTCCATTCAGAAGAGAGCTGTGCGTCTCATCGGCGACCCGGAGTTGACCCGGAATCTGGATAGTCTGGAACACCGCAGACATGTGGTCGAGATATCCCTGTTGTATAGATACTTTAACGACAGATGTTCTCAGGATTTGGCCCGCTTAATCCCGCCCCTGGCAACGCCTGTCAGACAGTCACGACAGACGGCAGGACCACACCAGTTCGTCGTACAACTGGAAACATCTAGAACATCGCTTTACAAGACTCCTTTGTCTGGCGCACTGCATCACTGTGGAACTCACTCCCAGGACATCTGTTTCCCCCTAATTACAACCTGCAACTGTCCAAAGGGTGATAACTTTAGTGTGTGTGCCACTGCCATAAAAAATATTTCTTGCAATTGTAAGAACTGTTATGATTCTGCAATGTTCAGCAATGAATGGTAAACGTAAGGGATTTTCATGCGAGAGCTTGCCAAAGGTGAATATTGATTTACCCGAGATTGTCGAACTAGATGAACAATCAAAATGTTATATAAATAAATAATTTTAATATTATTAGAACTATTTCCTATTTTCCTACGAAAATATAGATGAATTGGCTGCCATGTGCTAAGAAGCGGCCACAACCCAGTGATAATTTTTGATCTGATGTTACTGGATATTAGTACTATACGTATGCAAAGTATCATCTTCTAGGGAATTATTTCCAGGTAAAACCCTGATATAACTGGCCCGTAAGTGAAGTTCAGAAATGTTGATCGGACCCGAAAGGCACATTATAATGTTGAAGAATACATTACTTGTCTAGATATGTGAAAACGAAATAGCCACAATAAATAAATTGATGAATTTTAATTAAATTAGCAAAACGGGATAAAACACCTGAGTGGATAAATGGACACCACGGCATCATCATTACCCGTTTCTGTTGGTCACTTACATGTTAGTTTGGGTTAGTTAGATGGGCGATAGTAGATGGAATCTTTCCAGCCTTGATACAATAAGGTATAGAGCACCTACTATTACACATTCAATTAATCTTCACAGCCAGCTTTGCATTGGGCTACATTCCCAAAAACTGTAGGAAAGTTAAGGTAGCATTCATACCAAAGACAGCGCGACGATCACAAGAGGAACCAAAGTCTTACCGCCCCATTAGCTTAACCTCCTTCCTTCTTAAAACGATAGAAGATATTATCGATAGGCACGTCAGAAGCAAGTTCCTTTCTAATGCTCCACTGCATGCAAAACAATTCGCACACCAACCATCGACATCTACCACCCATGCTCTTCAAAATCTCGTCCGCGATATAGAGAAGGGACTGGCTGAAAAAGAAGTGGCGCTGAGTGCATTTCTAGACATAGAGGGTGCATTTGACAACAACTCACATGATTCCATTCAGCGCGCCACTACCCGCAGAGGAGTGGAACCAACCACTACTAAATGGATAAAATCCATGCGAATCAGCCGTAAAGTCACCGCGACCATTGGAGAAACAGCCATCACAGTCAAAGTAATAAAATGATGCCCTCAAGGAGGGGTTCGCCCATGCTTTGGTCTCTGGTTGTTGACGATCTTCTGGTAAGACTGACTGAAGCAGGCTTTGAAGTCCAAGGTTACGCAGATGACCTAGTTATAATAATAAGGGGCAAGCATTACAACGTTCTCTCAGAACGTATGCAAAGTGCACTCAACTTTGTCAGCACATGGTGTACACAGGAAATACTAAATGTCAACCCAAGCAAAACCGTAGTGATCCCATTCACAAAAAGAAGGAAGCTGAACCTTAAAGCACCCACTTTTGGAGGGACAACGGTAGAGCTTTCAAAAGAGGTTAAGTATATTGGCATCGTTCTTGATCAGAAACTAATCTGGAACCTACACCTGGAAAGAACTATTAAAAAAGCAACGGCAGCGCTTTGGGCCTGTCGACGACTCTTTGGTAAAACATAGGGGCTAAAACCCTCCATTATCTGGTGGTCCTATAACACTGTTGTTAAGACTATCATAACGGTAAAAACAAAGGAAATAACAACACAGTAAAAGCTAACAAGAGTACAAAATTTGTATTCTTGTACAAATGCTCGCCTGTCTGGGTATAACGCGGGCTATGAAAACGTGCCCCGCAACAGCTCTGGAAACCATACTTGAACTCCCTCCGCTGCACATATGCATAGAAAAGGAGTCGTGGGCCAGTGCGAATAGAGCCACCCAGACACAAAAACTGAATTCAGGAAACCTGAATGGTCACCTTAAAATAATGAATGACATACAGACAGAGGCGATGACCAAACCAACCGATACAATGGAAACAAAACACAATTTTGATCGCTCCTTTGAAGTGGTAGCTGAAAACCGCAATGCTACCGGGGAAAGAGTAAAACAACTAGAGAAGGGATGACTTGTATGGTACACAGATGGATCAAAGATGAAAGAAGGAGTAGGATCCGGAGTTTACGGACCTAGCTATCGAATCTCTTCATCTTTAGGAAACACTCCCACAATCTTTCAAGCAGAACTAAATGCTAGCAATATAGCCATCTCTGAATGTGCCAAAAAATGCCTAAGAGGTGCAAAGATCTATGCCCTATCAAATAGTCAAGCAGCCTTAAAAGCGCTAGCATCTACCAGAATCAACTCCCCCTAGTGTGGGATTGTCGGATGGCTGCAGATCAACTGACAAACAGAAACAGACTTACCCTAATGTGGGTACCAGGACACGCGAGTGTGGAAGGCAACGAAGCCGCTGACCAGCACGCACGGAATGGTTCACAGACTGCCTTTTGCGGGCCTGAACCATTCTGTGGGACCACTAGGGGACACGTAATGAATGAACTCAGAAATCGGGAAAAAAAGCGGAGAAACACATTGGGCCAATGCAATGCACCTGGGCAGAGGTAGGCCAAGAGACTCATCTCTCACTCGCCTAACTACACAAAAAAGATTCTCAGGCTACAAAAAAAATTAGATAAAACTGGTCGTAGACCTTCTCACTGGACATGGCTTCTGGAGGTACCACCTCAAGAAAATGGCTGACGAACAATGCAGATTCTGCCAAACTATGGCTGAAATGTCAGAGCACTTACTCTGCGAATGTCAGGCACTGACTCGCCAAAGGTTGAGGCATCTCGAAAATGCCCTTCTGGCACCGGGAGATCCACAAAAGCTCAACCCTCGAAATATTCTGAGGTATTCGAAGGAGATGGGAAATTTCATGTAAAATAGACGGGTATACACAAAAGATTAATAATTGTGCTCGACGTGTTGAAGGGAAAATCTTGCCTAGCGACCCCTCTACCTACCATTCCATACCATACGTGTTAGTTGGATAGGTGGGTATTTTTTCAGAACATTTGGACAACAAAAATGCCTCATTTAGTTCGTAACTGTATGCAAGTTACCTGCCTTTTCCGAGCATATTGATGGCAGGCCATAATGTTTTATCTTGTCAAATAATCAGGGTGTGTTCAATTTAGATCGTCGAGTACCGTAAGATGCCGTAGGGACTTTGTAAATTTATTTTTTGTCAAAGTATATGGGTCAATATGTATATTTTCACGTGTTTTTAATCAGTAAAAAGTACATACATACATTACATATTTAATGTAGATAATTTAGGTTTTTCGGATAAATTACGTCATGTTTCCCATCCACTATCGTAAGTATCGTCATCTTCTATGTATACTTTTCTGCACCATCCTGGTATATGTCATTACTATAGAAACGCAATATATCTAATATTGATTCAAGAGTACTTATTTTCAGAGTTTATTCCTGGTCGTAAAATGCGTGTCTAACAGCCAAGCCCTAGAAACTGTCCATTTAACACCGTATTAATACAAAATTATTTGCTGGCGTATTAAGTAACGGTTCGAAATTGCCTTTGTTATAGATGTCGATAAGGTAGTAAACTTTGCGGTTTAGTTTAGATGATATATTTAATGATTCCATTAATGTTAGCAACCATAACATATTTTGTTTCACCTTTCATAAATATTATTAATTAGAGGAAAATCAAGTACCTACAGTATATTTAAAGGAAAAATAGAATAATTTTATGTGGATATCGGTATAAGAAAAATAGCTGGAATGATATGGAAGGTGAGGTTTGAGCAGATGTGTCTCATAGCTAAGTTGTTGGATAGACATTTTCTTAAAATAAGTCTAGGCTGTTAATGTTCAATTTTCTTCGCGTCAGTCCGAGAAAATGAAGGTGCCTACGGCATGTCAGCAAATTGCGCACTAACCGGAAAAAAGGAGCCCTACCTACTTCCTCCACTTGGAAGTTAAAACCTGCATTTTCGATTCGCAATATGTCATTTAAATTCGTTAAAAAAATAACATATATGATGTTATTAAGTGCTCAATACCTGCAAAACTTCATAATGATCCATCATTAAATTTTTAATAAATGTGAACTAGGATCCGAGGAAATAAACTATGCATTTTCTTTTATATTAAACCGATCGTTGCGGTGGAGTCCAGGCATGTGGTATCGATTTTACGACCGATTTGGCCGAACTTTTGGCTAGTAAACCCGATAAAACGTGTCATAATTTTATTTTGTTCAGCATTTAACGCTAATATCGCGTCGAATTTATAGGTAACTGATAGTAGTTGTATGTTTCCATAAAATGTTTCTGTACAAGTGTGCATTGTAGTTATGTTTTAGCGTAAACGATTTCTAACCATTTGAAAAAATTTAAAATCTTTTTTGATCAAGTGTGAAAGGGCAACTGTTACGTTCTTAAATCCATAAAAAAGGCAAGCCTGAAATAGATCACCAATAAATCTTAATAGCCTTTTAGAACCAAATTTAAATTCGGGACATTATTTAGTTAACTCATCAGTTCTTGGTTCTGGTTAGTTATATCATGTTTTTATGGGCCAGCCATCTGTTGGTTTTTATGTGGCAAATCATAAACTTACTATTGTCGATAATATATTAGAATTTATTTGCCATTGCAGAACTTTGCCGTATTACTGTGTAGCAAAAGTATATGGTCCCCTTATTTAATACTAAACTTCTTTTAATTCAATTTCGTCTCTCGTTATGCGTCATTCACTTGAACAAACTGTCAGCGTCATTGAATTTTTTTTTATATGAACGACACACACGCACAAGCGTCTAGATCACCTACTAACTTTTCGATGCAAAAGCTGCGGATATGCGTAATGGTCGAATGTATCCGAATTACCCATGTCTTTACGGTCTAGCGAAACGCTTTCAACACCTTTGGTGGTGTAGTAGTCAGACGTTCTGTTTGTCATTCGTTCGGGTTCGATTCCCGTCGGTCGCAAGATATGTTTTCTTTATTTTTTTTAGGTACGTGTTTTCTATTAATTTATTCTTTTTCTTAATTTTGGGCATGCTTTGGGTTAGTTTTTGTTGGCTGCGCCCCTGTAGCGACCGAAGCGAGCGGGGGACCATAAAAAGCCAATAATACCTATTCTTGTTTCGCCATCACGCATGGCCGCAGCTTTTGCATCGAAAAGTTAGCAGATGATCTAGATTCTTGTGGCACACTCAATAAGATAATCCTCTACCACTCAGCGAGCGGTGCACGCGCGGAGAAGACGGTGTGTGTTGGACTTGAAGCGCTGTAGGTTGTAGTTTTCGGGAAAGGCGCTACTCGGTGGGCCATTTCAGAGCAAGGCAGGCCTCCAGAAGAGTCCCGCAACAGCGACGTCCTAGTTGTTCGCAACTGAATGGTATATTGATGAGCAGCTTGTGTCTGACGGGTGTTTCTGTTTGGCACAACTCTGAGCGGAATCATAAGTGCCAGCTCGTTCAAACACCTTGTGAAGTAGTAAAGAGATAGGTCCGCCACTTTTTTCGATGTTCACGGCTAACAAGGTCTTTAGTCAACTCTGAGTTATCCACAAGCTCTCCTCTGTATGGAGTCTAATATCTTGAGCAAGTATTTGGGTGCCGAGCTCCACACATGGGAACAGTATTGCAGAGATGGTCTTATGAGCTTTATAGGGCAGTAAGAGCTGATGAGGTGTATATAACTTTTTTGCTCTATGGAGTGATCCTAGCTTTTGTGCTATTGCCTTGGGGATTTAAACATGTTGTTTTCTACGTTAATGCCCCTTTATGGATGAGGCCAGAGTAAGTGTTTGTCCTGTTATTGATAAGTCAGGTCCTGCGGTATTGGCCTTTGGCTGCTTGAGTCTTTCCTGTGTCAAAATCGACATTGTTTTCCTCGCCCCATTCCACGTAATCAGATTGCAGCAATCTGATTTTCTCACTCCCGTTGGGAACGAGTAGCGGCCATTGGAGTCCGCGACATGAATGAGGATGTAAGAGTGTTGTCGTCTGCAAAGTTGCAAATAGAATTGTTTGTCCTGTCTAAGAGATAGTTGATGTAGAGCAGAAACAATGTGGGAGATAATATACACCCTTGAGGAACTCCGGCATTGATTTTAAATTCCTCCGAGAGATGTCCATTAATACCAACTCGGAAGAAATTGGAAAGACACAATTATGAAAAGAAACACACTATGAGTTTTTGGGAATATTTCATAGACATAGATAAATGCATCAACGGATAAATATGTAAGAAATAAGGAAACAACATTAATCTTCAATTAAACGATTATTAAAAACATAGAAGACAAACAAAAACGTAACCCGATAATAATATTTATTGAATTACATTTTAGTAGATTGCAACATTCGATTAATAATTGTCATATTCGACGGAATATTGTTCGATTTTCTGTCATTTCTAATCGTCGTAATCGACTTATAGCCGTAATCGACCAATAGTTGATTTTCACCATTTTTATTCCAACAAAGAGTTCTTTAACCAATAGCACAGATTCCATCTTAGAATAGACATTTTAATCATTATCCCATATTCTATATTCTATAAAATTAGGTGCTTTATAATTTTACTTAGTTAAGTATTCTAAAAATGATCCTTGTTCGAAACAAACCGACAGACCTAAAGTCTGACCGATATACCTAAATTTTGCACCAAGCATTGTTCTCTAATTATCTAAAAAAACCACTGTTAATTATATATTAGTAAATATAAAATTATTATTTAATATGATGTTTATGTTCGAGCTCAATTTTTAAAAAACCGCAAGTTGTAGGAAGCAGAAGGTACCCATTAAAGGTAATACTGATGCAGTAAATAAAATTAATAGGTATTTGCCAACGAATTCTTACCGGGGTATTTGCATAGTTATTTTTTAAATATATGCACCTAGTATCTTTATAATTACTGTAATGAAGTTTTAGCGATTTACATAGGCACGGAAATGTTTAAACGTAAAGTTTATGATTTTATTGTATACGAGTTGTGCTTGTGCCAGTTTATAAATAGGCCATGTTTCTAGTTCTTTTTCAGCTTTCCTTTGAATTTTAAATACAGATATTTATGCTATATTAGGTTTATTTGTATGTATAGAGTAAAAACATGCTAATATATTTACAACTGTTACACTGTTTCTATCAAAATAAGACCACTACAATTCCGTGTTTTACTCATAGAATTTACTATGTCGGTCATTCAACTTAAGTTGTTGATAGAAAAATACTTATGCCAAATCGTAAATCTATTTGCAAAATACACTATACTAGTGTGGTCATATGATGATGGACCGAAATAGATATGCATACACAATAATTTTCGAATTGAAAATTAATATTTTACAATTTCATTAATTAACGACCATCAATATTTTTTGTTTAGAATGTCACAATTGCTGGTTTAGTCTGTTAAATAATAAAACTGAATAGCCATTCAATAAAATGTTCGAAACATTGTGACTCTGAGCAAACTTTATTCTACACCCTCATCTAGCGGTTCAAAATGATTAAATTTCAATATAAATATATTTATTTACTTTACTTTACATCATTACACATTTACAAAGAATCAATTAATAAATGTGTATACAAATCATTCTAATTTAATTAAATATAAAAACAATTCGGAAATACAGAAGTTAAGTACATAATTGGGAAGATACATTATTTTTTATGCATCAAAGAAGTGGTGGCGTGGAGTTGGCACATAAGAAGTGTGACTGACGAGACGATGATTTAAAAAAAATAGTAACCTACTCAAAAGATCGACACAATTTCCACTGTCAGACACAATTGTATTATTAGTGTGGTCACATGTTGATCGACCGAAATAGATCATAGACAATTCTCAAACTGAAAATTAATATTTCAGAATTATTTCAGGCAAAATAATGGCGATGCAATGGTTAAACGGTCATAAATATTTTACGCAGAGACTAAAAGAAACAATTGCCCGAAAGAAATCAGAGAACAAATTAAGGAAAAAAGAAAATTAAACAATACAATTCAGCGATTAAAAAAATACATTAATCATATTAAACGCGAGTCTATAGGTAACTACCTAAGTGAAGAACCTAATAGTATTCACTCTGGAGAGCTAGTAAGATAATTAGAAGAGTCCAAAACACATCAATCCAGAATACAGGCAGTACTTGGGCATGCCACAACACTCAAATAGATTTGCAGAGCACTACAGCCAAAGGATGCGGAAGACGGGATTGAACCAATAGGAAAAAATCCGATGAAGCAAGAACACGAAAAAGCTCCTGGTTTCGATTTAATAACTAAAGAAATTTTGAAATTACTTTCAAAGAAAGCAATCGTAAAACTAACTTGTCTTACTAGTGCTTCATTTAGACTGAGATATGTGCATAAATCCTGAAAAATAGCAGATCATAATGATTCCAAAACCATGTAAACCACCTCACGAGGTTTTATCATACAGAATACAGACCAATTTTCTTGTTGCCTATAATATAATTATATGAAAACTACTTCTTAAAAGTAGTACCACAAGAGAGTGTACTGGGACCCGCGCTTTATCCATAGTTTATACCAGAGATATCCCTAATCTTGAGCATGACGCAATAGCTGCATTGGCAGACGATAGTGCAATACTAGCCCTAGGAAAACACCACGAAGAAGTTGCCAGAAAAATCCGTAACTAGTAGCGGACAGAATGTACGTATTAAAGGTAATACTGCAGTAAAACCAACATTAATAGGTATTAATGCATGATTATTTTTTAAATATATGCAACTAATATTTTTATGATAACTGTAATGAAGTTTTAAGGACATCTGCACGGATATGTTTAATCGTAAATTCTATGATTTTATTGTATACGAGTTGCGCTTGTGCCAGTTTATAAATATATGTATAGAGGCCTTGTTTCTAGTTCGATCGATCGTTCAATGGCGTTACTAGAAACTTGAACCTTCCAATTTTTCATTCAATTTTAAATACAGATATCCTTATAAAAAGAGACGAAACTTCAACCTTATTTATGCTATATTAGGTTTATTTGTAGGTACTTTAAAAATATGTTAATATGTTCGCAATAATGGCAGCCAATAAAGTTGCGAATACTGGAGTTTAACCTAATTAACCTGCTTCGATCAAACTAACTGCACTACAATTCCGCGTTTAACTCATAAAATTCACTATGTCGGTTATTCAACTTCAGTTGTTAGATAGGGAAATACTTATGCCAAATCGTAAATCTATTTGCACAGCACTCACGCTACTATTGTGGTCCCATGCTGATCGACCGAAATAGATAGGCATAGACAATTCACCAATTGAAAATTAATATTTGAGAATTTTAGGGAAAAATAGTGGCGATGCACTAGTTTAACGAGCATAAATATTATCATGTTTAGAATGTTACAAGCACATGTTTAGTTTGTGCGAAATAATAAAACTGAATATTTAATAAAATGCTGAAAAGCTCATGAGTTTAAATTTAGAGACATAGCGGTAATTATTACCTCTGAGTTAATTTTATTCAACACCGTCATCTAGCAATTCAAAAGGATAAAGTTTATTAAATGAACATATTTATTTACTTTACTTTATATTATTTCACTAATAACTAATTAATGAATGTGTATACAAATCAGAATAATTATGTTTTAATAAGTATAAAAACAATTCAGAAAATAATTATAGTAGAAGTTAAGCACATAATTCGTAAAATGAATTATTTTTAATGCAGGCACCGAGTTGGCACATGAAAATGTGTCTGACCAGATGATGATTTAAAAAAATAGTTACCGACTCAAAAAATCGACACTTCACGCTGTTGCACAATTGTAAAGAAATTTAAGTTGTATGAAAGTAATCAACTATTCTAATTCGAATGAAACGCAACTGATCTTATATTTGTATAGCACTGTATTTCGCTATATTTCCAGCCAAAAATAATTGTGCCTATTAGTGAAATAATCATGTCGTTTGCAAATAAAACAGTGTGATAGTCAAGATTCTCTACTTACTACCTTTTATTAAAAACATTTCTCCGGAGGTCCACAACACTACCATTTGGTGGGTTTGGCTTAAATAAGATTGGAAAAATATTATTAAGTTCTCAGACAACCTAGAAGATTTCAGCTTACTAAGCAGAGTACAAACCTGTAAAAGGCTTTAAAGAAATCTGTAAATATGGTATCCACTAGACCGTTTGGATCAATAGCCTCTGCAATAAAGGGTGTAAATCAAAGTAGAACGACTGGGTTGTTTTTCTTTTTGGAAAACGGTGTCGATCATTTGAAAGGATATTTGTAATATAAATTATTATGAAGGAACATCTCAAAACATTTGGAACAATCATTAATTATATCTATCGGGCAATATATTTTAAGGGCGTGTCTAAATACCTGGAAAGTGCGAATTATTCAGCGATAAATTAGAAATTCTAAAAAATCGATACCCCTTCTGGATAAAGACCGAAAAAAATGCGTTTTACATTATTCGCATTTTTTTTGTCTTTTTTTTCCCAGCAAAATATATTTTTACAACAACAATAACTAATTATGTTTGGAAATCGAGCCGTATTTCCAAAACTATCTCCAAAAATAAGATAAAAACTGCTTTTAGAACCAATAAAAATTCAGGCAAATTTATTAAAAATATCAAATCCCAGTCAAATAAACTTTTCAAATAAAGGAGTTTATTTACTAGAGTGTGGTTCTTGCCCAAAAGTATACATAGGACAAACAGGTAGTGTTAATTAGTCTATCGCTAATTAAATAATTAATTATTTTAGATTACATAGAACTTTATTAAACAATGAGAATACAACTACATGATACTACAACTGCAACTACATGATATTGACATCCGTAATCCGATTCATTCATTGACCGACGCCGACGACAGTGTGGCCAACCTTTTGTTGTCAATTGTCAAAATTGGAAGTGACTATAGCGTCGTTACACTACCCTACAGGTAGATCTTTCAAAACAAGAATTAAAGAACATGAATCTAGTTTCCTAAAAAACAATAACAACCCGCATTATGCTTTACATTTAAATTTAGAAAAACACAAATTTTCCAAAGATTTTAAAATATTAGTAGTATAGAGAACAGATTCAAAAAATTAAATTATTTGGAAATCTAATTAAAAAAAAAAGTCAGGTTTATTATTGAATGAGCAATTAGACACTAATTATTCCCCATTTTTAAATTTATACACATAATAACTTAATGAATATTGTTGTTGTTACTCTCTACTTTCCTTCAGTAGCAAATATGAATAGCAAAAATGCTTGCCCATATTGTGTACCTAATTTCCATACCTTTAGGTGTATGGTCTCCTTTCTGTTACCTACTTAGGATATTTTTCTCTATTTTTTCACACTTGTAGTTATACTCGGAACACGGAAAACACGGATACAATAATTCTTCTTATTTTATGATTCCATTGATTCCAAACATAGGAACTTTGATTAACACACTCTATTTTTTTTGTATTATGGATAAGAAAAGTCGAAATGAAAAACAAAACATTGGGTGGATTCAATCATAAAATAAGACGAATTGTTTCCGCGATTGGTGAATCTGTTCGGCGCGTCGAGTATAGTCCGTTTGAAAAAGCCACGCAGCGTACCGAAACATATGTCGCGGTTTTGTTAAAGTACAGGGTGTCCCATTTTCGATGATATTACGGGGTATCTCACTTACGAGTAAAGATAGAGAGTTGCGATTTCTGCAATACTGTGCTACTTTTTTGTGAAAAGAACGATGGTATAAACAAAATTTTCATAGCCCGCTTCGTTTCTGAGATACAGGGCGAAATTGAAAATAATGCATTTTGGAACCCCCTCGTATCTCCGTTATCCTTTAACATATCGCAAAGCTAAAAACTTGTTCTTATATACTTTTTTACGTAGAACCCAGTGGCGTAGTTGCTGTGAGCTGTCAACTTTAAGCTATAAATCAAACTTATGTTTTTTTAAATGGAACACCCTGTATATTTTGCTTTCGTTTGAATGGAAATTTTATAAGCTTTTTAAAAATATATAATACATGATATGTATTTTAAATAATAAGCCTAAAATTCATAATTTCACAAAATGTATCTCTATACGACACTCTTGATGAGTATAGTATAAGCATTATCTTTTAAACAACGTTATAAGTATTAGTAGGGAGAGATTATCAGAGCAATGGAACGATCATCTTTTTATTGACAAGACCTGTCAGTGGCAAAATTTATATTTTCTGTGTAGTATTGTATTTTTTACGATTATTGAAAACGAAAATTACATTTTCAACCTGGTCATTTAATGTTTTCAGGAATAAAGAGAACATGGAACATTTATTCGGCCCCTACTAAAAACGTATAATAAGGAAAATCGCGGTAAGGGCGGAGGCAACGTTCTTTGTTCTACCAATTTTTTTCTTTATTTCGGAAATTATTACAAGATCAGGATGCCTTCTTTCGGGATATCTATAAATTAAAATGATACTTAAAAAAATAAACCCAAATAAGTCAATAGGTAAATAAATATTCAAACAAACTTATTGGAATATAGCTGAGAAGCTTCACGAAAGTTTTCATTGCTCTGTATAAAGCAGACTAACATGTCATATTTTTCAAAATATTGATAATTTTCATTTTGAGCCATCGTAAAAAATACAATATTACACAGAAAATATAAAATTTGCCACTGAAAGGTCTTGCCAATAAAAAATTACCATTCCATTGTCCATTGTTCTTAATAGGCTCTGCCTGCTAATACTTATACCGTTGTTTAAAAGACAATGCTTATACCATACTCATCAAGAGTGTCGTATAGAGACACATTTTGTGAAATTATGGATTTTAGGCTTATTATTTAAAATACATATCATGTATTATATATTTTTATAAAGCTTATAACATTTCCAATCAAACGAAAGAAAAATATACAGGGTGTTCCATTTAAAATAACATAAGTTTGATTTATAGCTAAAAATTGACAGCTCACAGCAAAAATCTAATCACGCCACTGGATTCTACGTCAAAAACTGAATAAGAGCAATTTTTTAGCTTTGCGATATGTTAAAGCATAACGGAGATACGAGGGGGGTCCCAAAATGCATTATTTTCAATTTCGCCCTGTATCTCAGAAACGAAGCGGTCTATGAAAAGTTTGTCTATGCCATCATTCTTTTCACAAAAAAGTAGCATAGTATTGCGGAAACCGCAACTCTCTATCTTTACTCGTAAGTGAGATACCCCGTAATATCATCGAAAATGTGACATTGTGGAAATTTAAAACCTTTGCGTTTTCCTTTAAAATTTTGAAGTGAATTTACATCAAGAATCAGCTAAATCAGTCGATTTAATAAGGTTTTAATTTGGGAGAAGCTTTACAACTTGTTAGGGCTAAAACTGCGATACTGAAGTGTTAATATAGATTGAATTCTAAGTCTGTTCTCTGTCTCATATAACTGTCACACAGAAATATGATAATGACCACCTGCCACTTGCTTGTATTTACCAAATCTATGTTCAAGGGGGTCTGTTTGAAATTTCCAATATTTGGTAGTTTAAATGTAGGAAATTTGACAATAAACTGCTTGTTTTTCGTGCTCCTCAAACTTATTTCAAGGACTTTGACAAATTTAACTCATCAATATTCATCAATGTTTTTGAGCTTTTCATCTTTACTCGGCCGTATTTTGATATTTTTTGATAAATAGGTAACAAGGGCAACATAAAAAAAATAAGTGGTATACAATCTTCTTTTAGCCGTGGTTTTAGTAGATCTATTGTAAAAAACTTGTGTTTGAATATTTTCTATTATACTACTTTCATGAGCTTCACATATTTTCTTATTGTTTGTGGGCTCAAAGAGTATAGCTTTTAGGCATTTTTGTTGTAAACTTACGTCCTTTAAACAACCGAAAACATGACCTTTAGGCCCAATTTTATAGTTCCTATTACAGCCAGGAATGCAACAGTTTTGAGACATAATTACACTAAGTATCAGTTACCACAAAACTACCGGAAAACTAGAGGAAACATACATTTAACAATATGAACTGTAAACCCAAATGTAAAACGAAATATTAGTTACAAGTTTTACGCACTTAAAAGCACATAAATAGTTCCGATTTCATAAAAATGGAACAAAATAACAGTAATTACCGATTAAGCATTGGAAAACTCACAAACTAATCGTTTGTTTTGTTGGCGCTGTTGCCGGCTCTATAAGGAAAGTGCAGTACAGTTTCGATAATTGGCGCGTGTTGGTTCTTGAAATCGGCAAATTATCCGGCAAGTATATGTATGATTTTAAATATGTATGTAAAAGCAAGGTGTCTGTTATTGTGTCTATATTTTATAGGTATATATACATAATATGAATAATGTATCTGATACATATATACGTATGTATGTATTTAGAGAGATGTTTAGTAATAATGCAAGAAATTTAAAACGTATTTATTTACTTGTTCCCATTTCGAGAATTTCGACACAGCGCCAGCGGCCGCGGCGGCCACCAATTATCCGGCGACGCCGATGATCCAGCGGCAGAATGCCGAGAGTCCACTGTATTATTTTAGAAAAGTACACGAAAAAGGTAGTAGTATTAGCTAATTAAATAACTAAATTATGAAACACCACATTGCGAAAAGAGGAAGAAATATCTTATGGAAATAAGTTTTTACAATATTCGAGAAATTGTATTGTAAGATAGATTCTCTATATACGGGCATCCTAATATTCGCTGCTATCGTAGTAGTCTGGCAGCGTTGCAATCAATTATGCCTCGATCGCTATTACCCTTCCACCCGCAAGCCACCTTCCTACATCTTTGCTCCAAATAGCAAAGGCCTACATAGATGCAATACATCACGAGCTAAACTTTTGTGAGCACTTAGTTCTTTAGTAGAGATGTTACTGGCGCTGCTGTTAATAAACGACTTTCAAATATAATTCATATTACTAGAATTATCTTTCCACTCTATATTATGCATATCTATTTAATTTTTTCCTAAGATGGTTGACTATTTTGTCAAAATTTGGCATATTTAAATGCGCATATTTATAATTTATTTGCTGCATTTCTTTCCGGTCTTTATTTCTGGATCTAAGGTTACTTCCGAATCGAAACAGTGTTCATAACCATAGGTGGACACTATGTATTTACATGAGCAAGTAAAACTTATGAGGACTGAAAGAACGTAAGAAAAAAGCGAAAGGATCTCATGTATTTGTTCGTGATAGAAACATATAGAATCTAACAATTATTATCATAAACTGCAGGCTAAAACACCCAACTTGATTACTTTTATAAACTGTTTATTATTTTCCTAGCGGTTTATTAAATGTAAATATTTTCAAGGATTATGTACAATGTGGTCATTTCCAAAATTTTAAAATATTTTGTACGAGCAGTAGATAGATACATCACATTTGATCTGCTTTTTAGCTGTTAAAACTATATTAAATCGATATTTCTCTTTGTCCGCTTCAATTTATTCCAGACGCCTAAAATTGTTTTTATTAAAGTAGACCTTTTCTGGCGTGTTTATTTGTTTTTGGTATAAAAGGAGAACCTTTAATATCATAAACTATAGAACAAAATAATAATTTGCATGCAGAATTAACATCATTAACTATGCTTAAGAAATTCCAATTAATGGAATGCATGTAGCATTTTAAAATTAACAGCATAACTTGAATTAACTGTTCAATTAGATACTCGTGTAGATATATTTATCTATTTAGGCTTTTTTCACAAACTGAAAGTATAGCACATAAACACATTTTAATGGATTTATTGTTATAGACTTTCTTTCGTCTTGAAATGCCGTATTGAGATTTATTAACAAGTCTTATTTTTTCACTATTTATTTTAATACTTATACTGTGCTTATCGAGCTGACTAATGATATTTTTCCTCTGGAAAATGCTTATTAATGAAAAATGAATAATATGTTAAATTCTGGTTCTGGATCGGTCAGCGAGGCAATTACTGTTTTGAGGGTATGAAGGAATTTCACCCAGTTTTCGTGCACGCTATTTCCGCCTAACAAAGAGATGATTAATCCATTTTAACACGGGCTTAATTTTAAAATGAGAGGCATTGTTCTGGGCACTTTTCTGAATGGTTAATGATCGAATATCCTTAATGGTTTTTTTGCTCATATTGTTGGTTGTAATCTGTACTTAAATTTTAGGATTAGGATAACGCTTTAGATTACCATACCCTGAGTATTTACTGTGAAAAGTATTGTAAACAATCTTGAGATTAAGAACCTGTTATTTTTGGACTTCACTTATGTAGTTGATCTCGAACACCCGTGTTGGAATTTGTCTCAAATCATTGTTGTTTAAGGTTTCGATAGTTAAAAATGTTGTTTAACGTTTCGATTCTTAAAAATGAAAAATAAAAGGAATAAAACTAGGGAATTAAATACTAAGCGAAATCTTTCAACTTTCAGCAAAAGCCAAACGTAGTTTTATTACAATATAATTTACAATATAGTTTTACGTTAATTATCAGAAAACTATGTTTCTGTTGGTCTACTCTCTTAGGTTTATGTCATGTTTATAATTGATTGAGGTTAATTAATAATAGTTTTTAATTTAAGGTGTTTTTATTTGCATTGGGGAATGCACAAGGTGCAGGTGACCATCTAAGACTTTCTGTTATTTTTTCAGAAATAAACGATAACATATAAGAGTTTCAATTATTTAATATAATTTTGCTATTTTGCGCTTTTTTTACTTGGAAATATCACTTAAGAATTCGTCGGCTATCATTGGTAAAGGCCAGTATGCCGCGTAGTCTTTATTTTCTTTTTAATCTAATCAGGAACCATAAACTGATAAGCTACACAAAATAGTGCTCTTATTATTAATTTTTTCTCTTATACGATAGAAGGTGGCGCGCGGAAATAATATTTTGGTACAAAAATAGGTGCACAAACTAAGTTCAGTATATTTTGATATTTTTCAACCGTGTACCATTCTGGAGCTGATTGTTGGTGAGCTGAGCGCTTTGATTGCTGCTTGACTGCTTCCTATAGTTTCTGTCGAGGTTGAACTGCGCACATCTTCCTATGGCGTTAATTTCCGTCTGAAATACACCCCTGTGTTTTTCTCATTGCTTCGGAGAATTTGGTTAATGACCCAAATACTCCGGCTCCGGTCTCCTGTTTAGTTCTTGCCCCAACTGTATACCATTTTATGGCATTTTGCTGCAATGTGAGAATGTAAGTGCGGTTCTTTTTACATTCTTCTCTACTTCTTATCACGACCTTGAAGTATTTTTCAAAATTGTATCTTTTGACTATATGGTCCCTGGGGAGCCCAAGAAGTGGTATATATTTTGTCAGGGATGTTAATTAACTGTATCTAAGCCATCCTCCCTCGTCCGCTCCCTCTCTTGTGACTCTAGACATTGCTTGTCTGGCTGCTCCCTTTACAATAATCTGTAGTGGTGCGAGGCCCAAAATTGCTTCGAAATTGCACGCCAGACGTTGTACTTTGTCGAGAGCTGATTTTATGCTCTACTTTTCCGTTTTCTTGAACGAGACAACTTACTATCATTGCGTACATCCACCGCAGGATTTTTGGTTTACATCCCTAGGTTTTTTCTGCTAAGGCTTCGGCAGACCAAGAGAGCCCTCGTAGCCTTAGTTACAACTCCTTCAATGTGTTTATTTCATTGGAGTTTGCAGTCTAGCGTTGTGCCTAGATATCTGACTTCCGATGCCGGTGTAATATTGGTCCCGTGTATTCGGATAACTTTCATTCTAGGGAGTTCTCTCTTCCTAGAGAGGGATACTATGGTTGTTTTCGATGGGTTTATTTCCAGCCCCCCTGTTTGGCACCATTCTTTCGTTGCTTTGAGTCTCACTTGAATGAGTTCACATAGTGTACCCTCAAACTTTCCTCTGGCTGTGATGACAATATCATCAATGTAGGCCGAAGTCTGTCAGAATTTCCAGTAGTTCATCCACTACTAGACTCAACATTAGTGGGGAGCATACTCCGCCCTGTAACGTACCTCGAGTGGTGCTCACTTCAATAGTCTGATTGCCTACTGAAGTTTCTGCTGTCCTCGTGGCAAGCATCTCAGACATCCATAGAGATATTGTGTCGTTCACTACCCTTCTCGTTAGTGCCCTCTTTACAACCAAGTGGGATGTATTATCGAAGGCTCCCGCGATGTCTAGGAAGTCTCAGATCACAATTTCTTTCTCATTTAGAGTTTTTTGTCTCATGCTCGTCAGTTCGAACAGTGCGGTCTCTGTTGACCTGCCCGTTCTGTATGCATGCTACAATTATTGCATGCTGCTTGCTCCGCTTCTAGGGTCGAACTAATACTGGTACTGATATTACTTTCTTTCATGCTGCATGCTGGTACTGGTGCTGGGTACTAAGATTTCTTTGTGTCTGCTCTTATAGGCTTGCGCGTGCGCAGGTTGTAATATGGTATAGGCTTCGCCTTCGTTCGTGCAGTTTTGTTATACCTGGCTTGTTCAGTGAAGACTCCGGCGGCGCCGCCCCAAGATGAGTTTCTTGAAAGTATTTCCAAAATTTTGGGATGATGAGAGCTTCTCTGATTATCCGTGTTTTGTAGTGGTCTATTGTTGGGATCGATGGAGTGTCCTGTCGACAGCTGGTGTGGGTAGAGCGCTACGGTAGTTTGCTTCGTTCATACGCATATTTCTTGTGCGGATCACCTTTTTCTATATGTTTTCGTCAATAAATAACATTGTAAATAGAATCGTTATACCTACCTCAAGAAACACTAAAGATTACTAAAAGCCAGCCATCAAATTTTGTTTATAAGATTTAGGTTGCTAAGGCTAACCAATGAGAAATTAAATGATGAAAAGAATAATGATAAAATGTATCCCTAATCTGTTAGTTTCTAAGTGTACGAACTAAATTAAGAAGTAAGACATTTTTTAAGTATGTTGACTTAATTAATATTAGATTTCTTTATTATTTTGTTCAATGGCCTGCAATTTCGAGGTTTCAAAAAGGAACGGCACGTGCTTGAAAATAAAAAGAAAAATAGATGCTATTAATATTCATAAAGCTTGAACCTGTGTTTACTAAAATAAACATACAGTAAAGCCTAGAGTACGTACTTCATTTTATTAAACTGAAAAGTAGATAAACTCATTAAACAGTTGACTAAGTAAGTATGGGTAACTTTAAAGTGTTTATTTATATACAAATATCCGACGTGTCTAATTATAAATTTCTATATTTTTAGCCACCTCTGATGAGAACAACGTAAATATCTTGTTTGGTTGCAATTTATTGTTAATTATCTTTATTATTCTGTTGGAAATTACATTTTCTAGGAGATATATAAAACAGACCTTATGCCTTTATTACCGTCACAGTTGAAGTAAATTTCAATTTGTAAGAATAGCCATTTCACAAAAAATTACCCATATATAAAGGAGAAAATTCAATTAACTTAGCGTCTCAGCGGCAGCTTAACTGTAGCTTTAAAATTAAGTTAGATTTAAATGATGTTGATGAAAATGACTTGATTTCCAATCACATTAAAATTTTGTTCTAACCATAAAATGAAAAAGCATCAAGACAAATTATAGTTTACTTTAAAAATTAAAACAGCAGGAGAATAATTTGGAGGATAATACTGGATGCCGATTTTTTTTTTGTAGATGATTTACATGTTATTGCAACTATAGATTATGGATTTCCAAGTGAAGTAAGAGAAATTTCTAATTATTTTGGAGAAATGCATTATTTCATAGTAGGTATTTTAAAGGTTCTGATATAAGCAACCATTTATACATATTTTGTTATATTTAGAATGTTTAAGTAATTTTATTTCAGTTTTTTTTTTAATAATAGGTGGCGTCTATATAATAATTAGAATTGGATCTATCCCACCATTATGAGCAGTACTGTTTCACTCGCTGCGTCGTTGTTGCTTATAATTTGGAATATTTTAATTTCAATATGTAGATATTAAAGTCGTGAAAATTTGTTATATTTCTACGTTTACGATTATTTAACCCAAAGAAGGTTTGATCATGTGTCACAAGTGATATACTTTAAAGAAACATTTAAGTTTTAAGGGACACTTTACTTCACTAACTTCAATTAGATAATTTAACCGCGATCTGAGATCCCGAGTGTGCGAGGCTCGAATTAAAGGTTGATTGTTTTTTAACAAGATTTACAATACAAATAAATTACATTCATGTTTCTGGTCAGTGGTGAAGAATATTTAAAATTTAAATTTTTAAAATATAATATTTACCTACTAAATTTATCTCGGTGCTAACCGCAAACAGTACAAATAAATTTAAGCCAAATAAATAAATTTGGTGTTTCGCCAATTTCGAGCTTTAGTTTAGCTGTTAACTAGTCTGTTCTATAATCTACAAGCATTCATCACGCATTGTTGCGTGTGGAAACGCCTTATTGCCGGTTTGCACACAAAAGTTTTCCCTGTTCCATTATGCTTCCTGAGTAAATATCAGACGGAAGGAAAACGTTTGCCACAATTGGCCACGGAACCATACTAAGATAAAAATCACTTTTATACAGTGGCATGTATAGATATTTGTTCACGTGCAATGTGTAATTTAAATTTATGAATGTATTTTATTTGCTATTTGTATATGTTGAATTAGATTACTTTAATATTTATCGGTACCTGCTTTATAAATTCGTATCTAAATCTTCGTCAGTATGTAAATTTTAACTAATTACCATAATGCTTTTTCCTACATAATTTCTAGAGAATATTAGTTTTTTACTTAAGATAATGAGACATGAGATTGTAACTAGGGACATGTTTTAGTGATTCGTACGATTACTTTCGGCAGCGATATTTCTTCTTTCTCTCCAGACAAAATATTTGTGTCAATTAATAAACCGATATCCGATTACACCGAAATACATTAAAAATAAAGTTCTATCTAGTATTAAACTAAAACAGAGTTTTATTCACAATACCGAAACATAATGTTTGCACTCGACGCGCCTATCGCTGACCATGTCAGCAGGAGATGATTAAAACTAAACTTAAAATCTACCTCACTCTCTTTTATACTAACTGTTTGCCTAACAGGTTAAGTGCCACAATGTTAAAAAATTTAACGTCCTCAGTGGCCAACTTTTTTTCTATCAAATAACCTTTTTTTTTTAATAATTTCCATACTTTCATATGTGGCCTAATAATCTCTTATCAGATATATTATGAATTAATTTTTAATTCTTAATTTTTATTCTATGATTATTATCAAAAGCATGCTCGACAGGACTTGACTTTTCTCCTACCATACTTTAAATGAGCTATGTGTTCTTTGAATCTCATCAGCTTCTAGTTTGCCCTACATATTTTTGGTTACAATCCATACATCCAATTTGATAAATTCCACTTTTTCCAATATTTCAATTGTGATCCTTTGAAACACCCAATAATTTATTAATGTTAAACTGAGTTTGATATACTAATTTTAAATCTACTTTCTTGAAAACTTTTTGGAGTCCTCTAGTATACTGAGGATTATATGGTATAGATACGTGTTTATTTTCATCCTGATTAACGAAAGCAGTGGAATCACGAATGGTCTTTCTAAACACATGCCTATTAATTAGTATATTTATTAAGTTAGTATTGAACTCTCTATTGAACTCTCGCCATATTCTTAACAGTCTCCTTTTCATTATTAAATGTTTCTTTGCTGAAAGGAAAACTAACCATACGGTGTAGTAAAAAATGAATGCTGACCATTTTGTGGTGGTCGCAAAGGAAGAGGTCATTAGGAATATATTGCTTAGTAACAGGACTTTTCTATAAATATCTAATTCTAGTGTGTTATTATTGTAGCTGATCACTAAAGTATCAAAAAATGGTAGTTCGCCATTGTTCTCGACTTCATAAGTAAATTTAATGGTGGGGAAACGGTTGTTCAGTTTTGCTACAAAATCTCCGATATTAGCAGTGTTTGTGTCGAAAATTTGGTTGATGAATATAACATAGACGTTATAAAGATTTTTGTCTAAAAATCAGAAGAGAGCCAAAAGATAATTTCTAAACAAAAAAACGTTGGAACAATGGCCAGTGGTAAACAACAGGTTAATACCACGTATTTGTACCCTGACGTTGGTGGCTTCCACTGGTACAGCGGAGCACTTTGTAGCACCTATGATAATTTTTAAAAGAAAGATAATGACGGCCAAACTTGCAGAAGGTGCTCCACCGGGTTGCTTAGTGCAAGTTTCAGACACAGGATACATTTTAAGTTGGCGTTTAGATCCTTCTGCAAAATTGCCAAAACGCACTAAAACAGAGTTTTATCCAATTCCGAAACATACTTTGCGCACACAGCTGCTGGGCTAACCATGTTAGCAACATTAGAAGATGATTAAAATCAAAATTAATCATCTCCTGATGATGCTAACATGGTTAGCGAAACGCGCGTCGAGAGCAAAAATTTTGTCACGGTATTGTGGATAAAACTCTGTTTTATTATAGGATACATTACCACTGAGTTATTTGTCGTGTGGTTACGTAGCTTTATTGAAGTAATGCGATCCATGCCAACCGACGAACATAAAGCAATTTTAGAGCTGGATGGTCACACCTGGAGGCAACTAACTTGGCTCGATACCACGCATCGCCTCCAACCATAAGACGTTGCAATATTCAAGCCAATGGAGGTCTATTACATTAGGCAGTTGAAAGGTGGATCCGAGAACATCCGGGATTAGCAGTGACACAACATCAGGTTGCCAAACCTCTAGGAGGGTTATATGGAAAAGATGCTACGATTAGCTTTGCAATTAATGGATTTTCTAAATGCAGTATGTGGCCTGTAAATAGACATGTTTTACTGATGTTGATTTATTTTGCTGGAAGTGATTGTTTATTTAATAATACACCTCAGTGACCTCAGTCACCACTAGATATAAATAAAAACTACGTCGAACAGGCTGACGAGGTTCTTCTAATGATGATGTTCTTACTTACTTACTTATTTTCTTTAAAGAAATCATTTGCTTTCCAGGACCTAGCGGATCGGTTGATGAACGACAAGAGCCTAAAAATGCCCAATATGCCACAATGGTTGCAACGACGGAAAGTTTTGTAAATACTTCCTTTGAATAACTTATTTGCTTGCCAGGACCCAGCGGATTGGAAAACAAACGACTGGTACCTAAAAATACTCAACAAGCAACAGTTCTTACAACCACGTCATATAAGAAGAGCAATCAGACTTGCCTACACAATTAAAAGACTGGTATTATGTCCTTTGTCAGAAATGACTTGTACAGGATACGTGCACCCTATACCTAAATTGGGTGCATGAAAGCTGTGCTTTGTGTCCAAATCGACTGAACTATGTTAGTGATTTTTGTGTTTAAATTAAATATTAGTTATTCATTAGAATAATATTTTGTTTCAACCATGTGTTCCATATTTGTTATTTTTGTGTCAAAATTAAATAAATAAAAAGCTTAAATTAGGATATTTTGTTTTGCTCATATGCCCCAGTGACACCGGAAATCAAATGCATTTTGGATGGTACAAGTTACCGAACCGCGTGGTACAATTTAGCGAAACATTTGGGTAAATTGTACCGTTTGCAAAAAATTTTTCTTAGAGCTCATTATTCTAAGTTTTTCAATGTGCATTTTGACAGAAAAATATGAAATAATCTTAGTGTAATACTTTATTCAATTTAAACAAATCATTAGCGGGTTATTGGTTAAAAATGATAAGTGGTACTAACCGACTTTATTTATTTATTAACAATAATACTTACAGAATTAAAAACTCCAAATAATATATAAAACACATTTTTTCCAAGTACTCCAAAAACTCAATCTTAAATAATTAACACAATTGTCTAACCAATACTCTCTGTTTTAAACACAAAAAACTATATCTAAATAGATCAATACATTCGAAATGTTGGTTATAATTATTCATTAGCCTATTGGAAAAACATTGAGTTCCATATTCAGTTCGATGGTGCATAGTGTGAAACAGTTGTCTCGATCTCGTTGTTCTTTGGGGTATTCGAAAAAGAACCAATGACAATAATTGACTGCACTCAATTTGGCCATTAATCAATTTAAATAAAAATAATACCAATGCATTTTGTCTGCGTTGTTCAAGACCTTGAATACCTGCCAATTGAATGCGTGTCAAGTATGACAAGTCCCTATATGGAAACCTCAACTTGTACAATAAAAAATTCACAAATTTGTTCTGTTCTATGCGATGTATATGACAGTTATAGACAGGACTCCATATAACACTATTATATTCTAAAATGCTCCGTACCAGACAGTTATACAATGATTTAATAGCTTTAATATCACAAACATTTGAACAAGTACGACGCAGAAAGTCCAACATTCTTGTTGCTTTTAACACTACGTTATCAATATGCTTATTAAAACTCAAGTCGCTGCAGAAAAACACGCCCAGATCATTAAAACTGACCACCGATTCCAATGCAACGCCTTCAATGGCATATTAATACTCTAAAGGACTTTTACATTTATAAAACCGCATAATTCTGCATTTGAGAATATTAATCTCTAAATAATGCAAATTACACCAATTGACTAGGTTAGTTAAGTCTTGTTGCAGTGCCAAACAGTCATCGATAGAATTATCAACACTAAACAACTTGAGATCATCGGCATACAAAAGACATCTGCATTGTCCAAACACAGACGTGACAGAATTAATAAAAAGCAGGAACAAAACTGGGCCCAAGTGGGAGCCCTGCGGCACGCCCGACATAACATTTATTTGGCGAGACACTACAGCTCCAACTTTAATACACTGCTTACGATCGGTAAGATAGGACTGAACCCACCGAAGATATGGATCGGAAACCCCCAGGCCTGAAAGTCTCTCAATAAGCAGCCCGTGACAGACTCGGTCGAAAGCCTTCGTAAGGTATGTATAAATGACGTCCACCTGAGAACCTTCTTCTACGCCATTCACCACATAGTTATAAAATATTCCCAAATTAGTAGCATTTGATCGGCCCTTGAAGAAACCATGTTGATTGGAGGATATCTGATGTTTAAAGCATTCAAAAAGTTCCTCAGTGATTATCGACTCAAACACTTTAGACATAATAGGCATCAGAGAAACACCACGATAGTTTTTAATGTCCTTTTTTGATCCAGACTTAAAGATGGGAACAAGCCACGAGTGTTTCCACAATGTTGGAAAGCTGCCCTGATCAAAGGATGCCTGGTAAACAAGACTTAATGGACTCGCCAATGAGTCGCAGCAGTTCTTCAGGAAAACTGAAGGCATCCCATCTGAACCCGTGCTCTTGCCTTTGTCCAGTGAGCTCAGCCTCCCGACAATTTCCTCAGAAGTGAATAAGTGATGGATAAGGAAAATGCATCCACCCTCCGAAATTAATCCCTGTAACAGTCTACAAAATGCTCCGCAATGTCTTCAAAAATGTGGTTAGCAATTTCCTAGGAAATAAGAAATTCCAGAATTATACAGAAATAGTTAAAGATCTTATCTAGTCTTATAAGAGATTAGCACCAGCAAATTTTTCAGATGGGAAAGCGGTAGAGTAGAAAATGGTTCCCAGACATGTTGGCGGACTATTGTTAAACGTAAAACTGATCTCGGCGAATTCAAATAAAAAAGAAAAAACAACAAAATAATTTCTTTGATTATATCCTCTTTTTTAAGTCCGAAATAAAGCATATTTGGTAAAAAATTGTAACTTAGTTTCTTTTAATCTTGTAAAATTGATTATATTTTTGATGGTTTGGATTCCTCGTATTTTATATTATCTTTCTCTTCTCTAAAAATTTATGAATGATACTGAAGAATAATAAACTAGAGAGGAGGGTTACATCATCGGCCGGATTTTTTCACTGACAGCTGCTCTGTCGTGACATAGCCACGCGCGAAGGTGCCGCGAAAGGCATAGCATACTCTCACGGCCAGCAACCATCCGGATGTTTTTGTGCTACCCTATAGAACTGGCCTTGCCGCGTCTACGTATGAGTCATCGCCGGCCGCAAAGATTCAGGAACGCTGGAATTATCTCGATGCCCTGGTCGAGAATCATATAAAGTGGCCTCGCTTCTTCCCGAGTATTCGTGATAGATTTGAGATTGTATATAAATAAGCAGCAGACCTAAAGCGTGTTGAGTTAGTTAATCATTAAGTGTTGAATTGTAAAGATCTATTAGTTGCTAAGTTATAAGAGTAGTTTAGTCTGTTTAATTGTATACAGTGGTAGAGAATAAAGAGAGTATTAGTTTGAAATAGTAAAATTTGTAATTTTTATCAGCACCCACGGGAAAAACATTTGGTGTCAGAAGTGGAATTGTGAAGGGACCGGACTTGTGAAGTATTTTTCGAGGAAAGAAGAGGGTACAAGTACGTCAATGAGACCGTTTGATTGATGGATTCTGTGAAGGATGAACGCAGAAGGCAAGCGGATCGGGAAGAGGAGGAACGTAGAAGGCAAGCAGAACAGTACCGGCTTCAGAAAATTTTTCAACATCAAGAAGATAAAAAAAGCAAATAGAACAGGACCGGCTTCAGAAATTTTTTCAAGATCAAGAAGACAAAAGGCAAGCGGAACGGGAACAGGATGAACGTAGCAGGCAAGCAGAACAGGACCGGCTTCAGAAAAAATTTCAAGATCAAGAAGATAAAAGACAAGCGGAACGGGAACAGGATGAACGTAGGAGGCAAGCGGAACGGGAAGAGGATGAGCGTAGAAGGCAAGCAGAAAAAGACCAGCTTCAGAAATGGATGCTGGATGCATTTGTAGGCGAGCAAGGAAAATTGCAGAAAATATTGAAAGGGCAAGATGAGAAATTTGAAAAAGAAGTAGACAATACACAAAAAGGAGTTGGAAACGTACAGAAAGAATTGAAGAATCTTCAGGAAGTTACCAGACTAAAAAATCAAGGACCCACCGAGAGTGTAGTCGCCACAGGACAGAATATAAAACCCCAAACGTGTAACGGTCAAACATCTTGGACTATGTACAGAAGACAATTTGAAGCCGCTTCTGTTGTCAACGGTTGTAATAATGAATAAATGGCTACATCACTAGTGGTAGCGCTACTACAGACCATTCCCATCAGCCAACAGGGGAAATATGACATACTTGTAGCTGCCCTGGATAGACGACTTGGCGACCAACATAGAAGACCGCTCTATCAGGCACAAGAAATGTCTCGACATCAGTAGCCTGGTGAGAACCTGCCAGAGTTTGAGGCAGACGTCAGACGTCTCATTCAATTGGCCTACCCGGGAGCAACAGAAGAATTTCAAGAGGAACTTGCTGCCCAATATTTCGTGGATGGTATCAGAGATCCAGAAACTCAGAAAATGCTACGTCTACCCAAATTTGATAACAGCCGTGAAGTTTTGGGTAGAGCCCTAGAAATTCAGGCGGCCTCTAACATCTCTAAGCCAACAATCAGAAACGTATCCATCCAGGAACAAAAGCTGACGAACAGTTGTGAACTAACTGAGATAGACGGTATTTTGAAGAAATTAACCGAAGTTCTTCAGGCCACGGGGAGATTCCGGGAGACACTAGAAGTTAGTCCATAAAACCGTAATGCTATAAATCAGTGCTGTAGATGTAGCAAGACTCGACATTTCAAAAGGGACTGTCGAGTAGAGATATTCTGGAAGCCACTAGAAGTTAGACCATGTAACCGAAATGCTATAAATCAGTGCTAGTACAACTACGGTCTACATCTCCATCAAGAGACGCTAGCAGTTCAAAGTCAAGTCAGGAAGGGTTAAAACAATATAACTTTAAGGCTAAGCACAGGGACGGAAGATGGCATAATAATACAGATGCTTTATCTAGAAGGTCATGCGAGGATAATTATAAACATTGCCAAAGAATAGACCAACGAGAAAGAATCACTCCCATTAGGCAAACTAAGTTTAAAGTTGATCAGGAGTGAACCTCAGGGCACCTAAAGAAAGATCAGCTTGAGGATAGTAAAATAGCACTACTGCTAAAAGCTAAAGAAGAACGTCAACCAAGACCAAGCTGGAGAGATACTTCAACTAAGGGATCTACTTTTAAATCTTTGTGGGCTCAATGGGACTCCCTGGTAGTTGAAAATGGACTCCTTAAACGAGCCTGGGAAAGCGCCGATGGGAAAGTAGTGAAGAGGCAGTTAGTGGTACCAAGGAAGAGGGTATCGGAAGTCCTGGAAGAAGTACATAATGGAAAGTTTGGTGCTCATGTCGGAGTTAACAGAACGATTGACAAGATCGGCGACAGATTTTGCTGTGTTCAACCTGTGCCGCAAGTTAAGGACCTCCGACATGATCTAGTGGGAAGATGGAACATAATGATGTGGGACTACCGTTTGAACGTCTCGCCAGTGACCGAATGAAGGCTCGATATTATTTCCAAGCTAACTCTATGGGATTTCAGATGAACGATAAAGTCTGGCTATATAATCCGCAAAGGAAGAAAGGAAGATCTCCCAAGGTAACGCCAGTATGGGAAGGGCCCTATACAGTCATCAAAAGAATTAATGACGTGTGTATACGACGTAGCCCCAGAAGCAAACTGAAAGTTGTCCACCTCGACAGGCTGAAAGCATATCACGGACATGAAGTAGCTGATCGAGACGATCAGGTTTAAGAGGGAGGCAATGTCGCGGCTAGCAACCATCCGAATGATTTTGTGCCACCCTATAGAACTGGCCTCGCCGCGTCTATGTATGAGTCATCGCCGGCCGCGAAGATTCAGGAACCCTGGAATTATCTCGATGCCCTGGTCGAGAATCATATAGAGTGGCCTCGCTTCTTCCCGAGTATTCGTGATAAATTTGAGATTGTATATAAGTAGCAGACCTAAAGCGTGTTGAGTTAGTTAATCATTGTGTGTTGAATTGTAAAGAGCTATTAGTTGCAAAGTTATAAGAGAAGTATAGTGTGTTTAATTGTATACAGTGGTAGATAATAAAGAGAGGATTAGTTTGAAATAGTAAAGGTTTTAATTTTTATCAGCACCCACGGGAAAAACGTAACAATACATATGGCAAATACGTACGGGCAGCGAATTTAGGAAGCCCCCGCGTTACAGAACCTCAGTTAAATAACGCCGCCTAATTGGCTAGATAAGCACGTGTGTTACACTAGCCCTGCCCGTCAATGTTGTTTACGTTTTTTCACTTCCCGCATTGGTATTCATGCAATGACCTCCGCTCTTTGCGGGGCGCAACCAACAAAGACTAACCCAAAGTATGCCAAAAAATCTAGCTAATCAAAAAAAAAAAATTGGAAAAAACTTGCAAGCGCCGGGCTTCGAACCAATTACTTCGCATTCTAAACGCGAGAGCCTTACCACCTGAGTCAGGCGTTCACATTCCTGCTTCTCTCGAATAGTCTCATACAAATGCGTGAAGTGAACAAACGTAAATGACATTGACGGGCGTGGTTGGAGTTAGCCAATCAGGCGGCGTTATTTAACTGGGGTCTGTAACGAGGAGGCTCCTAAATACTCATACGGACAAGACTATTTTTAAATGGACAATTAAATGAAAATATTCCTGAAGTTTCTGATTTTTTTATTAATAAAGAATGAAAAATATTTTGGAATAAGCTTTTTGTATTTGAATTTAAACAAACCTGGTTAAGTCGAAAGTAAATAGAAGTATAACGATTCGGTGATTTTTAAATCTTGTATGAAAAGTATCCTTAAGAAAAATAGAAAAAGTAAAATAAAATCTGACAACTCTTTTATACAGTGTGGGCCAAAAAAGTAATAATTTGGAAAATTTTAATAATGTTTTTCAGAAAATGTTAGTTAGCACCTTTCTGAAATAAACGATTCATATATAATATATTATTTGTAGCTATCTAAAATATCATATCCTAAGAGAAAAGTTGAACATTAATTAGTTAAAAATTCCTTTCATTATACAAACAGGGGCATTTGTATCTATGTACATGTTTACTGATATTCAAAATAGTAATTTTCTTGTGACAGATTTCGACATTCTATTTCCAAATTATGAAAAATAAAATTGAATTAAGAAAGTTCTAGTTTTATAATTTATGTGTATTAACTAGTAAGTGTTATAATGCTAATAACATGGGTGCTTATGAATGAAAAATCCATAATATACGATTTGACACTGCTGGATGACATAATATATTTATGATATTATAACGTGATAAGCAAGGTCACAATCTAAGGAACTTAAACAATGTATAAAAAAAAAACTTACGTTCCTACTTTTTTTAAATATTGTTTTAATCCTAAATAGCCAAGTGACACACTGTGTAATAAAACCTTCAGTTTGACAACTTCTCTACGATATTAGGTCAAATATTATTTCTCGCAGACTTGCTTACATTTAAAAATAATAATTTAAGTTGCTCATACTTTACTTAATTAAAAAAATTAATTAAATCACTACACTGAAAGATACTCTGCAAAACAGGCAATGTGGTATCTGCTTTAATCCTCAATTTATGGGATTTTCTTGAGCTGAAAACACAATGAAAACATAGAAGATGCAATGACAGCAATGTCGAATGAAGGACGTTCGTCGTGCAGGAACGTCACAGCGACGACGATGTGGGTGAGGGGATCGCGGGGTACAGGGCGATAGAAAGTGAACATAGGCTCTTATGGGAAGTAACAATCCTTTGTAGTTTATTATTCTTGGGTCATACCTAGGTAAGAACCAAGGCCATTTTTGAAATCTGCACATTAAAATAGACACAACTATAATATCAACAATACTAGCTTGAGCCATAGGGATTACAGATTACAAAGGTAACTATTTATCATTACATAGCCCTATTATTAATAAACCGTACAAAATAAATTTGAAAATAGAATTACTCAAAGCTATGAGCAAACATTGGCAATACCCTATCTATATCAAATAACTTAAATTTGAAAATAAAGAAGACTGTTCCTTTGTACGACCTGAATCCTGTGAAAAAGATATAATCGTCCAAGAAATGGAATTATGTAAAAGATCTGATCTTGTATAAATTCTTCCTAGAAACCCAAATCTATTATTTCCAAAATTTCATTGAATTTTCTAATATATCAAGATCATCATTATTATTATTAGAATTCATATTGAGACAAAAAAAAATAATGTGCAATCATGATACAATAAACGGAAGGTATGATACCTAACCGTCTCAAATTCGTTCGCTCCGCGCATTGACGTCATTGCGTGATTGGCTTCTATTGAAATGCATACGTTTATAGGCACATAATCATTATGTTTTACCTATTTTCTCTATTTTTAAGAAAATTGGTGTCCTGGGTGAAATTAAAAACTAATTATTACATATTAATACTATAAAAATACTAATAAAAAAAATAATATTCAACATAACTTTTATGATGAATAGATTAAAATAGTTGTATTAAAAACAGCATCTGAGAAACGTAATAAACTTTTACTTTTATCTAAAAAACGTTTATTGAATATTGGCCAATCGACAGCAAAAAAAAGGAAATCGATAATAATATTTTTTCTTAAAAAATAATTTTAGTCATCTTTCTTTTTTTAGAAATTGTTAAATTTATCAAATCCTGATGTTAGCAAAACCATTAGAGATGGAGTAAAATTAATTTCACATTCCTATCTTAACTTTTCAAGAGCTATCTGACGGTACTAATTAGCAGGTGGTACCATGGGTACAAAATCTGGTACATCGGTAGGTACCGTTGGCAGGTGGTACCATGGGTACCAAATCTGGTACCACGGTAGGTACCATTGGCAGGTGGTACCATGGGTACCAAATCTGGTACCTCTGTAGGTACCATCAGTTAGCACCATCAGATAGCTCTTGGAAAGTTAAGATAGGAATGTGGAATTAATTTGACTCCATCTTTAATGGTCTTCCTGCTACCAATGTGAAAAGAAGCCACATTACTGATTTTCAACTGTTTATAGCTGTGAAACTACTAACTCTAGAGGTATAACATCATACATCAAATATTTAATATGCTTAGAATTTTAAGTAGAATCCAAAAATGTAATAAAATATAGGTTGTTTCATTTAAAAAAGTGTTACCTTCTTTGACCACCCTGTATATAAAAAAGTAAAGATTAAAAAAATACAAAAAAGTAAAGATAGTTTTACTAGGAACAACTTTTGTTTTTATTTTTTTTTGCAACCATCGTAGTCTTCGAGATAAGGTATAGGCCCGTCTTAAACGGGCCACCCTGTACATAGTCATCTTCCTCAAAATGTTTTGAGCAAATACGTGCAGAAGTTTTATTAAATTTATCCTTACGAAAACACAGGTGAACCCATTTACTACACATATTTTGTCTTTGGGAAAAGTGAAACACCTTATATTCCTATCAAAGTTTTTGCTTTGGATATCCACCTTACATCCGGCCACAGCACACCTCATAATTAAACGTTTTTTAATTAAAAATACCAACAAACATCGTCTAAGGAACAGTAACGCCAACAAAATTTAAATCTAAAACATACGAATCTCAAATGCAAAGCACACGTTCGTTCATGTCGTAAATGCAGGCCGGCGCGCAGCGCCGAACAAATCTCGCAATGACGTCACAGACGAATCGTCGCCTGCGCGATATCATACCTTACGTTTATTGTATCATGATGTGCAACATACCGACACAGTTTTAAGTAAGTAATGAAATATGTCAAAACCTCCAAGAAAAGCTACATTTTTAAGGCTAATGCGACTAATCGGTCCTGGACAACGAATTAATAAAATTTTGAATATATCTTTGCTTAAGACGCGGTGTAATGAACATATTAAATTTAATCCGATATTAGTTGTAACGGGCTATTAATAAATTATGTATTAATATAATCTGGTTGCTATAAAATATATTTTCAGTTGTTAGCAGGTTGGTTAGTGTTGGAGGAGGTTTTTGATTTTGGCGATTTGTCGCATTAAATGTATATTTTGAAACAGATTTTTATTTTAGAAAAATTTACGTACAAGAAAAATAAAACATTATTTACCCTTTTCATAATAAAATTACTAGTCAGCACTTCAAGCAACAAAATTAAAAACGGTAAAACTTGTAAAAAAATAATAATCTTTAGAGCACTATTGTTTTTTAAATACATATTTACGTACTGGCAATTTGCTTAATTCGACGCTTCACTACACAGTTCCTTTCCAAATATATATTTATTTAATCGAAACAACTTTGCGCAATATTAAATATTTTATGACCCCAGGTTTTCTACGGCAACGGGAATAAATACGAAACTAGGTCAGCCCTTATTTCTGTATCTGCAATATTAATAATATAAGGTATATATATGCACCAGTGCATGACATAACAGACTGGTCAGTGTGATAATTCAATTATAAGAATAACACGTCAAACTTAGGCTCTGATTTTTTTAGATAATTGCCAGTATGTGCTTTATTAAAAGACGAATCTTTTAATTTTAGTTAAAATGCAGATTAAAATATATTTTTGCATATTTGCACAGTAGCTCACATGCGAAAATTAAAATAATAGCTGGCAGCTGTTAGGAATATACAATTTAGGTATGTTAAACGGTTAACTTGTTTTAATGTAGTAAATATAGAAAAATTAAAATATACTTAAACACTAAACAAATATATATGATACTTATATTAGGTAATAATAAGCAGGAAGCAACAATTTAAATAGGTGTAATATTCTAGGTATTAGTTTTTGAAATCTAGATACTTTGCCGTTTGTTTTATTGCAATAACACCTCTGTTATTAATCTTACTTGGCTGAGATTTTTTTCTTAGTATGTCGTTGTTCTAATACAGTATAATTCCTATTAACCGGCCACCTCGGGACTACGCAAGTGGCCGGTTGTTGTTTTGGCCTGTTAATCCGACGTGTATATTTTCAGCATATTTTTTGCGAATAAAAAGGTTTCTTTTAAAGACGTATTTATTCGTAGATTTGAGTCTATCTATATGCATATTACATTATTTGCATAACAGTTTTTAGAACAAGTTTACGTATTACTGAATGTAGTTATTTTTGGAAAAGGTCTGTAATCTTCTTCTGTTTCTGTACCTGTAATGAGTTTTTGAATGCGAAGGCCCTCCATTTTTTTATGATTAAGACGTCTAGGGCTGTTGATTCACTTTGCTGCTCAATATGTTATGTCCATCACATTTTTGGCTTCATCTTGAGACATCGTTTCCCCCTCTTCGAGGTCACCACTTTCACCATCATCCTTCTTTGCATATTCTTTGGTTGCTAAAGCTATGATTTCATCATCGTTCAATAAATCGTTCTCAAGATGCTCATCAACTTGTTTCAACCATATATCTTCTGGCTGCATTTTTTCGTTACCCGATAACTTTTCAAGAATGTCTTTGATTTTCACCCTTCACCTTCTGAAAAATTTGCATTTTCAACAAATTTTTCGATGTCTGGCCAGAGTTTTCGCCAAGACTTTATGAGAGTGGAGGACGGCATTTCTTGAAGTAACTAACATGTAGATCAGATCCTTAATATTGATATGTCTGGCGATTTCTAGAAGGTCGTTGTCTTCGCTCCCTGAACGTTGCAAAATTTCGGAAACAAGTTTACGTCTGTATCGTCTTTTCAAGCTTTCAATCACCTCTTGGTCTATTGGTTGCACTAAACTGGTAATATTAGGGGGAAGGTGAATTATTTTTATGTCAGCTGTATCGCAGGTCAATTTTTGAGGATGAGTTGGTGCATTGTCCAAAAGTAGCACTGCTTTGATAAACATGTTTATGTTCTTTAAATGCTTTTTTACCTTTGGAACAAATTCCGATTCAAACCACTCTTTAAACAGGTCTGCTGTAATATACGGGAAGGGAAGACGGATTTAGGTTCTTGAACGCAAGTGGCTTAGACGATTTTCCATTGACAAAAAGTGGGATTTTGTGGGTTCCTGCTACATTGGTACAAACAGCTAATGTAATGCGCTCTCTTTTTCTTGAAACTAGAGGCCGACTTTTCGTGGCTGTCTAGAAAAGTTGTTTCTGGTAACATTTTAAAGTTCAATCCGGTTTGGTCCATATTATACACTTGTTCAGGAGTTAATTCCTCAATTTGACCCCGAACTTGGTCTAGAAATCAGTTGCACCAGAACATCAGCAGACATTTCTTCTCCACTCTCATGTGCAAAATGAATTACGTGTCGATTCCTCCATCGGTTAAGCCAGCCATCGCTACCATCAAATTCACGTGCATTTTAATTTTTTTGTGGACAGCTAAAAACTTTTCTTTCCATATTAGTCCGCTACTTGGCGTACCTCTTCGATGTTTCTGCAGAAACCAAGTCCATAAGGCTATCAAATGACAAAGAGGGTGCCGCGAATAAATAATGTGTAATAAAATTCCATCGGCCTAATATTATAATATTAAGTACGTATGTAAACAGGCCGGTTAATCCGTCGGCCGATTAATGCGAAGCCGGTTAAGAGGGATTATACTGTACTACAAGATGTCTGGTTGACTTAGCCATCACCAGCCGTTTAGACCACTTATCTCCATCACGGTTACAAAAACTTTTTCGGGATAAGCTTCCAATACCTGTTCGGGCTAGTAGTGGTACTGCTTTTCACATGGTACTACTATAATACATATCAATCTCTTTCAAATTTATTTTTAATAATTCACGACTGGGTGCTGCTATTATCGACATCTTCCTGAATATCTATATTTAAACATAAATATTTTTCAGTTTCAGTGCTTTTAGCATTTGCTATTTTGTTTTGGTTTTGGAGCTTGACATTCTGTAAAGCTCGCTTCTTTTCTGCTACTGGCCACTGGTCAGAAGATGTTACAAGTGGTTACTTTTTTTTTATTTCAGTTTTGGGGGTGTCTGGCCAATGTAATAATGTTTTGAATGCATAAGTACCTCATCAGGTGCATTATTTTGAAATGGTGGTTTGTTCAACAGTTGTATTCCGCTACTTAGTAGTTTTATATTTTCATTTTTTCTCGGGTGCTATTTTTAACATCGATCTTAGCCAGAGTTGCAACGTCTTTCATTAAAACTATCGTTTTTCTTTTCCCTTCTGGACGGTTCTTCATTCAGTTTTTCCCCAATATGTATTTCTGGCTGATTAAATTTTCTAATATTGGTGTTTGCTCTAGATTACTTCCATCGTAATTTTTATTGATTCTATCAATTTCCTTGCTAATAAGGGTAGCGTTTACTTTAATATTAGATAATATGTTAATTTTCTTATCGATCGCATAATTTTCCTCGGAGCACGATTGATTGATTTCATCGTTCTCATTTGGAACTCGATTAACCCCGTTTGCTTCAAAGATATAGCCACAGCTTATTCAATAACCAGCTACTCATCTCTATCGAAATCGGAAAGTTGGAGTGTCGGGCACTACGCATCCTGGCAGTGCCTTGAGCGGTTCAGTTTCACGGTCTCGTGATTTTTCAGGCAATGTAATGACACGAAGCGAGCTGAATTTAAAATGAATATTCGCTTCAAAATCCACGACAAATTCTTCCGAAGCTACGGCTATTACCCTAGAAAGACCCGAAATTTCGGATTTTTATGCAATTTTACCATTTAAAATCGTTTTCAAACGGATTTTAGACGATAAAACATCGTATTTGAAATTAAACGAACTGCTAAAAGTATTATTCAGATGCCCAGATGTTTAGAAAAATATTAACTCATGGCCCTCTTCTAAAATTTCACTTGACTTTCCCAGATCAAAGGATGCCGCCGCAAGATGAGTAGCTGGTTATTGAATAAGCTGTGATATAACTATTATTATCTATGGTAAATTCTGAAAGATTTGAGATGTTGGAAAGTCCTTCATTTATATCGTTGGACGTTCCAGTACATTAATAATTTCTATTTTTTATATTTGTAGCTTTTATGACCATTAACATGTTTCCATAGCTCAAATAAAGCAGTACCTTCTACAGGACCAGTTCATATATCTGAAAGAGTAATAATTTTTCCTTCTCTGTCTTTTGGTCGGATTCCAGAGTATATCGACTACTTGATCATTTGTATCCACGTGATTATGGTCTATTTCATTCTCTGTGTTGTTTATAAACTGTTCATAATTTATGGCATCACCTTTTAAAGGGTAAAGTCTATAGGAGTCACTGCCTATCACTTCTTAAGTAATTGTTTTATTCAAATCTCATTCAGTAAAGAAGAAAAATGTTCTTCTTTGTTTTTTCCGCGTTACGTCTTATTTTTCTCTATAACATCTTTCCAACATGTTTTGAAAGGATGGAAATCGCAACGTGCATCGGTTGGAGTGCCTGAATACAGGGCCACAAGTATTATCCCATTGGTATTGAAAAACTCGCTGACGAAGTGGTAATGTCAGATGCGATGAATGGCCATCCACAATAAGAATCGGCAATGTCATATTATTTTGTCGTTGTCGCACATGAAATGTATTAAAAACCTACATAAAAACAGGTTTCGCCGGTCATCCAAGCGCTTTCATTTTATCCTATTGCCCAGGACATTGGAATGGAAGCTGCAATGCTGTCTGGAATCCTTTCATAGGAGAAGGCAACCATAAGTTAGCATTTCCTCTGATTAGTGTTGTGATTTCTATTAGATCTGATTCGATTGAAATAATTTAATCTTTTTTCTGACACGCATTTTTCCCCCTTTGGATTCAAAAAGGAAGCTGTTTTATCTGCATTAAAGGCGTAATTGCAGTAATTTCATAATTGTTATTTGCTTCCAGATAATTTCTTACGTCTTGAAACCTTACTCGATCATTTTCTTTGGTAAATTAGATCGATCTAATGTTAAATTTTGGGAAATCCACTTCAGGCTGCCTTTTCATGAAAAAAGTATTCAGTGTCCTGGTCTAATGACCATGGGTTTTCTATTTTCAACTATTTCACTCTAAGCTGTACTTTATCCAATAGGTACTTCTTATTAATTGAGAAACCATTTTTTGCCATACACAGAACCTACGAGTATTGTACCAAAACATTTTCTTCTTTGCCCGTGAAGACATGTTAGGAACCCATTTGTTTCGTTTGATGTGTTTGGGAGTATAGGGTATCATGGGAAACTTCATATTGTTTCTTCTGCCAAATAATTCATCCCATTTTGTGTGTGTGTATGTAGTTTTGACATTGGTTCAAACCAAAAAGTCAGCATCTCTCTTTATTTCTACTAAAGCTTACTGGATCCATGGATTGGACCCCTCAAAAATTACAATTATTCACAGAAAAAATTCTTAGAAGACGTACGATCACTAAAGAATATTTACTATTATTAAATAATACACAACGGTCTGTAATAACTTTCAAACTCTTGTTCGAAAATACAATATTAAACATTATTCTGTAATGAAGGGTATTTAATTATTATTATTAATTAGTTGGGCGCCACTTGTAATGAATATCTGGCTCATTCGCCAATTTGTATGGATAGTTAATTTACTTAATTTAATTAAGCATGAAATTAGGGCGTGAGTTAGATTACTTCCTCTGTCGGATAAATTTATAAAGGGCGCCAGAGCTCCTAGAGACAACACGAACTGGGCATGAATGTTTAAATACAAGTACCAATAAAGACAGAAATATCAATTTACTCTTATAATTCTTATAATTCGTGATGTCCCACAGATCTCAGTATTGCGGTAAATCAAAGAAATCAAAAATCAAATTATAATATTTTAACTATATGATTAAATTACAACTTATGGTACCATGTGCACTGGAGTTATCAATATAATTGAGATCCATATAAGTAAAATTAAATTACAAATGCAATCAAATACAATTGATTACTGAAAGTATAGTTTACAAATATTAATTGAAATACGGCTTATAAATAAGTTTGTTATGTGATGAAAATGAAATTAAATTTAGTATAAAAGATTAACAAATTTTGAATAAATAAATAAGATGTTTATATCTTCACAAGTTTTTATTTTACTGACTCATATCTATCTTGTCCAACTATCCTATAACCATGCAACCGTATTGGGACCTTTACTGGGACCTGCTTCTGCCTATTCCCGAGTTAACTATCTCAAGGACGTCTTAGGACTTATAAGGTTCTCTCAGTATCGCCTCCCTCAACCGGTCCGGCACAACGACGTGGACAATGGTAAAGTTTGCCCAGCCGTTGTTGACCCTCGAAACGTATGCAATTGCATGCGTTTCGAGGGTCAACAACGGCTGGGCGAACTATAGTTTTCCAGCAGTGTTCACATAAAAAAAAATAACAAATCTTTAGACCAGTGTAAATCGCCAGTAAATTATATAGATAAATATCTTGTGGATCTCAGTTGGACAATTACGATTGGAGGGAGTGATCAACAATTTGAAAATTTACTGATTACAGCAGGTATAATCGAAAACTTAAAATACGAATTTAAGTTGGGCGAAAAACAACTACAGTTAAGCAAAAATTATAAATAACTACTGTTAAGCAAAAATTATCTGTTACTCAAGATATTCCTCTTCCTTACTTTGAGACATGAAATTCAAAAGAAAATTATGCAACTTGTTTTAAAACAGTGGCTCTCGGCAAATTTAAACAATAGATAATTTAATTTTTATGATAAATATGAAAATCGAGGTATAACCTCTCTATAAATGAGTTAATATAACTCAAAATAAGTAATTTCTATTCCTTTTCTTTAATATGGCCCTTGGCACATAAACGATAATTGAAAAACTAGAAAAATCGAGGTACAGCCTCTCTTTACATCGAGTCTTATGACTCCAAATAAGTAATTTCTGTTACTTAAGCTATATACAGGGTGTCCCATAACTTATCCGCCATAGAGCAACAGGTGATACTAGGGATCAAAATAAGAAGATTTGTTCCATAAATGTGGCGGCAAATGTTAGCCGTTAAAAAGATACAGGGTGTTGAAAGTGAAACTTATTTTTCGAAAAATTCCAATAATTTTAAAACGGATAAAGATATCAAATTCAAAATTAGTGTTCTAGCGTTTTCAAAGGTGAGAAATACGAATTCGGTATTAGTTTGAACCTAGGTCCTAGAGGGAGCTTGCTACACACTTAATGATGAATTAAATTTTGTATATTTTTTTACTCTTCTGATCTAAGACTGTTTTGACTCCACACTAGAAAAGAGCCATCATTTCTGCGTAAAAAATATACTTTTGGTCAATATCGATTTCTCAAGCCGTTTGCGAGAAATTCGTCTTTGAGTATTCCATTGCACATCTTAACAATGGCTGAAAAACGCCCATTTCACAAAGTGTTCCATGATTGACAACACAATACTTGGCGATGACAATAATTATTATTGTAATTAATCTCTTCTGTCAATATATTGGGTTGATATGTAAGTTGGTATCAATAATTATTAAAAATGCCTAGGCTTAATCAGTTTTCTAACCGTGATTTAAGATATATTAGGAGGTACGTAGAGCTCTACCCAACCAGGAACACTCCAGATCGACAAATATTTCCAAGAATTTTCAACCAGTTAGACAAAACAGGATCGTTTTATAATAAAAATCCTGGTGGGCGACCCAAAAGAATAACGGTCGAACAGGAAGATGACATTTTGGTTCGTATCGCGGAAAATCCTGAGCTAAGCACTAGGCGTTTGGAAGCAGCTACGCGAATAAGTAAATCTACCGTCTCAAGCGTTCTTCGTACAGAGAAGTTGTTTGCCTACCATTTTACGCCTGTACAAAATTTGTTGCCAGAAGATTTGCTAGCTAGATTAGAATTTTGCCAAAATGTACAAAATAAAAGAAACGAAGACCCTATGTTTCTGAATAAGATATTGTTTACCGACGAAGCAACATTTACCAGACGCGGAGTTTTTAATTGGAGAAGTAATCACCATTACGCCCTGGAAAATCCATATCTACCAAGAGAAAGACACTTCCAACATGAATTTTCCATCAATATTTGGTGTGGCATTATTGATAATTTTTTAATCGGACCATTTGAGATCCCGCATATCCTTAATGGAGATCAATATTTGCAGTTTTTAGAAAACGATTTAATAGATCTTTTGGATGGTATACCTTTAAACACAAGATCAAGCATGTGGTTTATGCAGGATGGGGTGCCTCCGCATTTTCGAGGTACAGTGCGAAATTACTTAAATCAACGTTTCCCACATCAATGGACTGGACGCGGTAGTGAATTTTCTTGGCCACCCCACAGCCCCGATCTTAATCTGTTGGATTTTTATCTATGGGGTCACATGAAGGTTTTAGTATGCAATGATGAAATTAACACACGAGAAGATCTTTTACAAGAAAATCAAGAAGCTGACAGTATTATTAAAAATTCAGCAAATACCCTCCTGAATGTCAGGCGCCACTTAATAAAGAGTCTAAGAAAGTGTATTGAGGTAAACGGCGGTAATTTTCAACATCTGGTAAAGTAAAAATTGCTCTTATGTACATATTTCAAATATATTGAGTTCTACATAGATGTTTTTGAAAATTCGATTTTTATTTTTTTCGGTATTTTTACATACAAAGACGAATATTTCGCAAACGGCTTGAGAAATCGATATTGACCAAGAGTATATTTTTTACGCAGAAACGATGGCTCTATTCTAGTGTGGAGTCAAAACAGTCTTAGATCAGAAGGGTAAAAAAATATACAAAATTTAATTCATCATTAAGTGTGTAGCAAGCGCCCTCTAGGACCTAGGTTCAAACTAATATCGAATTCGGATTTCTCACCATAGAAAACGCTAGTGCCCTAATTTTGAATTTGATATCTTAATCCGTTTTAAAATTATTGCGATTTTTCGAAAAGTAAGTTTTACTTTCAACACCCTGTATCTTTTTGACGACTAACAATTGCCACCATATTTATTGAACAAATGTTCTTAATTTGATCTCTAGTATCACCTGTTGCTCTATGGCGGATAAGTTATGGGACACCCTGTATATGGCCCTTGGCAGATAAACGATAATTGAACGTGCATTACGTCTCAATTAATTAAAGATAAAAACGAGGTAATCTCTAACTCGCATTGAGAGATAAATTAAGATAAAAGATAAAGAGAAAAACAAGTAAATTCACATATGTGAGTCGACCCCTCATAAATGTAAATTAATGTCGATACATCATTGATGAAACGCGACCGGCAAGTGCTAATGATTGGTGTTACAAAATCAATTGAAATATTAATGAAATAAGCCTGAAAAAACTATGATCAACCATACTACAAAGGAAAATCCAGCGAAATTCTACTCAAATTCAATTAACTACCTATATAAAATTCGCTCCGAGAATCTCCCAAGTAATAATGTTCAATTTAAATGAAAATATGTAAAATCAAATGTATGCCCACTAAACGATGAAATAATTACGTTCTCTATATATTTGGATTAAACCATTATCAAATTACACGAATTTGACCAATAAGTTACGCATTTATCCACCAAAAAATCGGTATTTAAACCTAAAGGCCACTAAAAAAAATTAAGATTATTGAAATCGCAAATCACTCGAAAGTGCACGTGCAAAAGTGTTAAATTCTTACTTACGCGAAATATGGTTAACCGAATCAGGAACGATTATCAATTCTGTATTTAAAATATGAAAAGACTATTGAAAAATATGCAGGATGAATAAAATATTTTAAGATCAAATCATTCGTTCTTACCGGCTCGACCGTTACCACCAAGATGACCCACCTTCGTTTCAAAATTTTGTACGTTCTACATATTTCGATTTTATATGCTCTCATTGGGCAATTTAAACCATGTGACAACCGCTATCGGAAACCCGGCGTCAAACTAAGGAAACACTCAACATACGCTAAATGTAGCAATCAATTGTAGATTACATGCTTAAATTACAGGTATTGAACAACGCACTACGTCCTTCAATTACCAACTATACGAGATAAGCTCGTTTCCGAACAGATTGCACTCATTCAATAAAGAAATCTACAATTACACGAATCCGCGAATTATAGATATAAATCTGCGGACCTGTTCTCTTTAAATAGTTAATTGTGCGAAATATATCCATCCACAGATAGGTGTCACTGCCGATCAATATACTGAACATTGAAAACCATTGATAAATAGATAGACTTTAGTGGTGCGGAATAGACTGATATTTGATAACTTATATTCTGTTACAATTCAACCTATAGTGCCAAGATATATGCGAATGTTAAACGAGTCATGCGAACTCTCAAACATTATCTATATAAAGAACTTTCAGTTAGAGGTTCTTACAAACGGATACAACTTATACAATTGACAACGAATGCCTATAATAATAGGAAATATCGCGCTATCGCCATGAAACCGATAAATGTTAAACCAAACACATATTATATTGCCGCACACAGTCATATAAAAGTTGTACCACCAAAGTTTAAAATTCGTTTGGGTCACGTCGTTCGTATAAGTATATGTAAAAGCATATTTGATATGGGTTTTATATAATCGTGGTCGAAAGTGTTTAAAATCATGAGAGTTGATCTTACCAATCCACTAACATATATCTTGGAATACGCGGAAGGACAACTAATTAAGGGATGTTGTGAAGCTGAGCTACAGAAGACAAATAAACCCGGTGTTTATTTAGTAGAAAAAGCATTTCATGGTTGTCAAAAGAAATATATTAATACATTTTTTGTAAAATGGCTATTTTTTCCGGATAAGTTTAACTCTTGGATTAATGGGGAAGGTATTGTTTAAGATAATGCGAAGAAGGAATTTACCAAAACAACTCGTAAAATGACTGAGATTCTTGGATACAATTTAGCTAATTGAAATAAAACCACATCATGTAAAGTGTACATATTTTATTTTAACTACATATGCTGGTTTATTTAACATATGTATTAGTTGTTTAAGTTCAACCTCCAATTTCGGGAATGGGTAGATGATAGTCTTTTAAATGACGTTTCCTTCCATCTTCTTCTGGCTTATGTTCAGCAGCTACTTCAACTAGACGTTTCTATATGTCATATTTTTCAGCAATGAATTTTGGAATATGTGGAATTTCAGGTAAAAAATCCTTTAAACCTTCTTCAACCATTTCTTCCGAAAATGGGTTTTGCACTTTTGCACTTTTGACATATAAATGCTTCGTTGGAAAGATGTATAGAATCAATGTAATTACTAGCAGAACTTTTAAGTTCATTTAGAAGTACTAGAATGTCTTCATACGTTATTCTTAGCTATATAGCCAGCTAGATAAGTGATAGTTGATTCTCTTCAGTTATAATGTTTACGGTTTCCAGCGTCAGCGTCACACATCTTCACTAAGAAATTTATTTATGCGCACGTGTGTAGTCTGTTTTGTAAAATTTTACAACCATCTCCCTAATTATATTTTATTAAACATGTTTTTATTATTATTATGATATGAGTACTACAATAAATCGATTATTTTTATATTTGTGATTTTATATTATCCCCTGAGAATACTTGCGAGCACTATACCAAATAAGTCAGTGATAAGTCAAAGTGTACCGACGCCTGTAAATGGTTATAAATGTATGTCAAATTTATCCTAGCATTAATGTGTGGTCCGTTAAAATTTCAGCAAGTTTGATTTTTATAGTTTTTCCTTAAAATAATATAATTTCTTTCTTCACATAAATACGTTATTCAGAATTTACAGATACAGGAAAATATCTCCAGATACGTCAAAAATGTTGGAAAATTACATTTTCTAATTAAGCTTTTCTAAAGAATACCATAAAAGCGGTTCCTGCTATACTGCATTATCACCATCCAATTTAACTTTGTCGCTACAACTCTAACAACAAAGTTAGTCCATAATGAACCTCAAAATAGACCAGTTTACAAAATATATCGCTCACCTGAAAGCGATTTAATGCTTAACGGAATCAATCAGCAAGGCATTGCCATGAACACGATCTTAATTAAGTCATAACGCCGTGTAATTATGAAGGGAATGTGTGCGAGCAAACAACTTGCATACACAATTAATGGCATAATTGGGTTGTGCCGTAATTACTGGTAGTGTTAAATATAGATCCTATGGACAATACTCTTAAAGAGAAAATGTCGAAATTTAGATATTAATATTTATTTCCTCATCAATTGATAGTCTTAAATATTATCGATTTATTTTCCCCAATAATAATTTGATGCAACGATCGCGCAAGGCTTATTCATTTGGTAAAGTAAGGGCGAAGAACATGTGGTCCAAGCTAAATTCGGTGCATTATTATTATGGTGATTCCAAGAGTTTTGTGTACCACTCTTTCGGCGGTCATGAAGGAGCTACAAAAGTTTTCTCCTCTCCACGCCCACCTGGTGACAACTGGAGAGAAAAGCTAGATTGGCCAGATATACGTCTCACCAACGGGCTACGACCTAACATATAATCGGAACCTGAACAGAAAAGAAATAATTTCATAACTGGATGGGACTACCAAGGATGGACTCATTTGAAGTCTGCCCTTCAAAAGAACATCTCAACGAAAGGATATTGAACTTAAAGAGGTCATTCCTTAAACTTTGGTAAATATAGCAGTGCCAGTTTACGCAACATATGACACAGTACAAGATACAGAGTGATGGCTGTTAATTATTATTGAAGATGACGAATGAGAAGAATACATTCTGTGTTCAATTTTTTGTAGTCATCTTATAAACGAAAGGTTGCAAAATAATCAACCTTGTCAGGAGAATGGGTTTGTTGAGACAAATTGAAACTAGGTGTCAGCTAGAATAAGGTAGCAGTAGCGATTCGATATAGGTTCACAACTTTGATTCCTAATTTGTCACATTCATTTTATCATAAATTTGTTGTTCTTTTTGTTAACATTGATGAAATTGTCTTCAATCAATATTTCTTCACTAATCAATAAAGGGTTTCTTCTCAGATTCGCAAAGGCTCTGCAAACTTAATTAATATTGGGACGAATGATGCAGAATTACCAGTAGCTGAAAGTTGTAGGAACTCAGGGCTTACAATACCTAACAGGATTGTTTAGTCTATCATTTTAAGCACATGCCAATAATTTATTTCGACGAGCATATTTCAACCTAAATATGAATTTTCAAGTTAAGGATTGTTCTTTGTGACGCATTATCAAAATAAAATATCTGTGATTTTCTCTATGGTTTACAATAGATTGGTCAGAAAGCGTCATATTTCAGTATTGCAAAAATTTTCTGAGTTTGATATACGATATTCAAGGAGGATACCATAGATCCCAAATTTCTCTTAAATTTATTAATTTGAGTTAGTTTAATATGCGTAATGAGCTATTGATGCATTCACCTCGCCTGTTCCACACAATCATTTGCATAGGAAGATTCCTACATAATTTGAATGATTCGCTTCACAGAACTGAATAATGTTAAACATCGTTCTCTTACCAAACGAACCATGTATCAAATGCAAAGAAAAGTGGTTTCAAAATTATTTATCTTCAAGTTTAGTGGTAACAACCACCCTTAAATACATACAAGTCTAGTTTATGAGCCATGGTTTCTTAATGTTATCCAAAAAATCTACACTGATCCATAAGCCATACAATTTGGGCCAAATTCGTTCAATCTTTGCGCTTTTCTAGCTAGATATTGGTCCATATTAATAATGTAGTGTAAAGTTGAAAACCCTTTTTTCTTCAAACGTCAATAAATCCGTCATTACTCGACTGTGTAGGCGGCCGTGAAGTTTCGTTTTTCCTCCGCCGGAGCTTTACTTTTCACTTTTCCGCCGGCGGAGGTAAAAGTGTTGTCATAGCAACATGGATACTTATTAAACCTAAATTTGTATTTATCACTCAATTTGCCCACTGCATTTCTAAAAATCACTAATTTAGGAACAAATTGGTTATTATTTAATCCAACTTACTCAATAACTGCTTATCAATACGGAATGAAAACGCAATCGGAGACGCAATTTAAAAAAAAATAATTATTGTTGACAGTGTCCACTGACAGCTTTATGTTACATTACTATAGCAACAACCTGTGCCTATTCACCGACACCGGTCTAAGCCTTGCGAACCCACATCTTTAATAATAATTATTATTACTATTAAAAAGAGATGTTTTTGCATTCATTTGTCGACATCTGAAGAAAAAACAGCATATTTTATTTGGAGGAAAAGTTACTTTTCATGGCTTGCTCTCTATTACCAGCCTCACTCCGTTCGGCTGTTAAACACGAGCGCGCCATGAAAAGTATCACTTTTCCTCCATATAAAATAATATACTATTTCCTGCGATCACTTATGAAGTTGAGAAAAAAGCACAGTTAGATTGGCGAGAAAGTGTCTGATATCTCACACGTCTTGAGAAAATTTTCAAGGTACGTGTTGAAAAGAATTTTCAACATTGAAAATCTAAATCAAGTTATTTTTTAAAGGTGAAGTTATAGTGCCTTAAAGTGCTAAGTGAAATTACGATAAACTAAGATCCTTCAATAATTAATAACCAAACCTAAACATAAATTAAAACACAACACCGCTCTTATTATGATACAGGAACTAAGACCTATAAACAATTCAACACCATACCTCAAACCAGGGCCGTAGCCAGAATGAATATTTAGGGTAGGCAGAATAAACTTTTGGACAGGCACACATCACACACGTAGTATATTTTATTTAAGAAATATACATCATGTATAAACTATGTTAGTACTTATCAACGTTTGAATATCTCATTTAGCATTTATGTATAATAAAATTAACAGGCAATAGATTCATTTACATAAATAAAAATTAGCATTAAGTAAGTACTACTTTCTTTAACAACTCGACATACTCATTTACTTTTTATTGAATAAACTAAATAAAGCAAACAAAATAAAACACAAAACATAACATAAAAATATTTCGTATTAATATACCTATTATAATAATGGTTCCCACATTTTAAGTTAGAAATTAAATTCCTTTCTTTGACATACCATACAAATTAATAAATTAAAATACCCTATTGAACAACAACAAAGCCGACTAATAATTAGAAAACGCAGGAACAGAGAATAGAAAGTAGCCGTTCTAAAATACAGTGAGGGATGTTGTGAGCCTGTGTTAAATTTTAAGATTTTAGTTTTCTATAAGCGTTTTTAGATTTACTTTTTTGTTAAAACTATGCACCAAAACACATTATATTTCTAGCGAGTATAAAATTGTGTGTTTTATTTAATAACAAGTAAAAATATTTATGGGCAAAATGTATTTACTGTATTTCATATTGTTAAACTAAATATCGAATACTAAGTATCTGATATTCAAAGAGAAAGTACTAGTATCTACTCGATACTTGAAAAAATATAAATTGCACACCGCTACTGGATAACAGTGCTGCCAGATCTAAACGCATAGGAAACGCTAGATTTAGGATTGAAAACGGTAGTAATCATAATATGACGCCATAATTTTCTTTTTAGCGCACGCCAAAACAGTCCACACTGAAGCAAGATTTTAGTTCAGTATATAATTATAAATTGGGCTGTTTAATATTTTACAAGAAAAATTTTAAAACACCAAAATTTTTAAATAATTTTTATATTTGGTTAAAGGAAAAAACTAACACAATTTTCAAAATTAAGAGTATATTGGAAAATAAAAAATCAACACTTCAAATTATTGACGTTTTACAAGTTGTAATTTTCCCGGAGTGATGTTAATATTCCTATGGCAGATTTTGCAATAACTCTCAGTATCCGCTTTTTCAGGCGCTAGCCAGTTTTTAAATTCTGAATCTTATTCCCATTCTGTTTTAAATTACTGTAGGTAAGATCTGATGGGTCATCAGCTAAATAAGATTCATCAGAACTGATAATTGAAAATATACATTTCGATATTTAAAATGTTGATATTCCGCATCAATCAATCACCATGAGGAGTTCATTGTCATATACATTCAAAATATTCAAAAACTGCAGACAAGATACGTCACACAATACAAATCGATGGATCTAAGCCGTATTCGATTGAGACTGGAGATCAGTTCAAAATGAACTGAAACTGAACTGATATTTCAGTTCAGGGGGCCAGGGTCAAATGAAATTATGAAAACAATAAAAAGAAGCCAATTGACAATTGACATTTACATGCCATTTTTTACCTGAACTACTGAACCGATCTAAGTGATCCCGGTCCATTTTCGGTTCACTTACAGGTGAGCTGGACTTTTTAGGTAGTGTATGTGTGGGCAAAGTGATATTTTTACTATCGAACACGAATCAGTTCAATAAAGTTCAGTTAGATCGATCTGAATCGATCCAAAGTAGTGAATCGAATACGGCTAAATATGATATAAAAGGTAATTGTTTAAGGAAATAGTACACAAACGCAAAAACTAACGGCAATCGCAGCTGGTCGCTTCTGGGAATTCCCGAAATTCGAAATAAGTCGTTTGCGACGTCTGCATAGAGACGAAGAACCGAATCGTATTCATAGTTTTATCCATTGTCCATTGATTATTTTTTACTTTACTTTTAGTATTTGCATAGATCAAGTCATATGATTACTTTGTTTTCGATTTTGCGGTAGAAGTACGAGTGTCTTCGGTAGAGCGGTAGCTACAGTGTGAAAACAGTAGATCTATCGTAAAAACTTGTCAAATCTACTCTTACAAGACAATACGTGGCGCGTAGTTGCCATTACTTTCGATTTTTTGCCTTATCCTCGGAATGATCTTGGGGAGGCAAATAATTTGCCGTACCCCTGGCTACCGCCCTGCCTCAAACCGAAAGGATATGCGTGTTTTAATAAGTGGGTATAGTGTAAACTCATTAAGTCTCTGACCAACAGACGTTATAATTATTGTTCTCAATAAGTCGTTGACCAATAGATGTTGTTATTGTTTCACCGAAGTGCCTTCTTTATTACCTGTTCTCACCTGACGCAGATCGAATATTAAATTTGAGCTATATAACTTGGCTATATGCCAACAAATGCGTGGCGTCACGCGTCAAGGAATACTATTCGTGACAATATAAAGGGTATGTTTTTTAACAACAAAATTTCAATTTGCTGCCGGATGTTAAACTAGATATAAGAGTATATTCAAACTACATATCAGGTTTTTACTACCTAACAATAAGCTTTGATTACCAGGCGATAAATACATTTGACAGGCCACTTTTTCTCTTCTATGGTAAGGGGTCCCTTTCAAAATACATATACATATAATGATGTTTCTGCAAGTTTAAAGTTGAAAGCCACAATTTTTTTGATTCGACAATAGGTTTCTCTCCCATTATTTTCTCAATTTTAAGCAATGCTTCTCTTAATTATTTTTCATGAATGTCAAATAATTTAATTATTTAAGTTTTCATAAAATTGCACTATTAATTGAGATATATTATTTTAGCTGTTCTTTATAAATCTTAATTAACTAACTTATAATACTATACCAATGATTTATGCTCAGGATTTTCTCGTATATTTAGACCTTTACCTAGGGAGATTATTTTCATAGGCGTAACTAGCTTTATGACCTGGGAGGGAGGAACTTCCTTAATATTTTACAAAGCTTTCATTAAAAATATTTTTCTGGAAGGGGCTGGATAGTTTTAGGGGAGGGCGGCCTACCTTTAGTATTGATTATTTTAAGAGATATTACAAAATTTGAAATACAAAACTTGTAGGATTTTTCATAAAGCTAATTTATAGTCTTAGCCAAATTAAAACCCTCAAAGCCATCCTGTAATTTGCAGATATTCCAAAGCCATCCTGTAATTTGCAGGCATTCGGATTATTAGGTAGGGAATTTGCATTAAAGTCTCATGATGCAATAAGAATTTATTTACTTAGACCTATTGTACCTAAAACAAGCTTCAAGCACTCCAAAAAGAGGACAAATGGGCCAGATGGACTGTGATGAACCGCTAAAATATTTAAATTAAAGTCATTCAAAAAAATAGAACAATACTCCACAGACATATGAATAAAAAACCGGACCAACAGAATAATTAGCGATATCCAATACGGCTTCCGCAAACAGAGATTGGCAGGAGATATATTGGCCTATGTCACTCATATATGGAGTAGGGCAATTGAGAACTACGGAGAATCTCGAGCGATTGCGTTGGATATTTCGAAGGCATTTGATAGTTTGGCATCACGGATTGCTCAACAAACTGCCGTCCTTCGGACTGCCAGCGTCTCTCTGCAGCTGGCTTGCCAATTTTCTTAAGAACCGATCTCTGCAAATTTTGAAACTCTCGAAACCAATAATACTGTTTACAGTTTTGCAGATGATAGTACTCTGGTCTCCCAATTTAGATCAGAAAAACCTTTACCAGCGACTGAGACTTATCACCACAGACAGTAGCAGATTACAATAATTAATCAAGATCTGAACCTGGGGCGACAGGAATTTGGTCCAATTCAATGCAGCAAAAACCCTAGCAACCACGTTTACCAAGAAAGCAAATACGGCAGGCCCTGACATCATTATGGCAGAATCGAGCATTCTTTCATCTCCAGTAATCGGGCTACTGGGCTTTTCGGTCAACAGCAATATGTCCTTGCATGCCCACGCTGCTAACAACGCAAAATCAGCTTCACTGAAGCTTGGTGCGCTATTTCGCAAAAACTTTCTACATCGAAGCAGCTGCTCTTGCTCTACAAAGCGAAAATAAGACCGTGCTTAGAATATTGCTCACACATATGGGATGCGACACCTAAGCACACCCTAAAGCTGCTGGATTCCATTCAGAAGAGAGATGTGCGTCTCGTCGGCGACCCGGAGTTGACCCGGGATCTGGATAGTCTGGAACACCGCAGAAATGTGGCCGAGATATCTCTGTTTTACAGATATTTTCACGGCAGATGTTCCCATGATTTGGCCCGCATCCTCTCTCCCCCAGCAACGCCTGTCAGACAGTCGCGACAGAGGGCCAGAGCGTACCCGTTCGTTGTACAACTGGAAACACCTAGAACGTCACTTTACAATGACTCCGTTGTCTGGCGCACTGCCTCACCGTGAAAGTCACTCCCAAGACATCTGTGTCCCCTTATTATAACCTAGAACTATTCAAGAACCGTATCAAGCAACATCTTCGTATACACACCGCTCGTCTAGTGCCATAGGATCTTCCTTTAGTGTGTGTGCCACTGCCATAAAAAAAGATAGGTAAACATGCGGTTACTTCTAACCTCAGGTTCCAGACCGGAGATAAATCCTCTTAGGGCACTTAGGGCGATGCCATATTTTGTTCCCCATAAGAGACGATTTTCCAATTATTTCCATCATCTCAATGCTCTAGTTCCAACTACGGATTCGTAATAGTACTTGTATCGTTTCTAAGCGGGTCATTTCTACGAATTTGGCTCTGGCAACATTGCCAAATGTTTCCCACTAGGTATATCGGTCAGTCCAATTTATGCAACAGGACGCCTGATATCGGTTGCTCGGCTGGGCTGAAATGGGCCAACACCACATGTGTTGGCTGAAGTGAAAGATGATGCTATCCCACATGGTTTGTGATCTTTGTGCTTCCTACAATATGATCACCGCTGGTGAGGGAAGATTTTCTATCTCTTTCTTCAAACTTTCTAGCTGATGCTCAGCTACACACAGTTTCCGGTATCGGAGATCCTAGTTTTCAGTTACTCGAAAAAATAATTAAGCTCAATTTCTCTAGATAAAACTTCAATCGTTGACTGAATAATTCAGCCAACGCTTCAATACATTTTGCTGTCATCCTGCATTTCGGAGCATGACGGACAAAGTATTACTTTTATGCCTTTTATACGGACTGTACAGTCTGAATGGTATATTTATCAAGACTCGACTTAATTTAACGAATGATATCGATATTATGGTTTCTTCGTTTATTTTTTCTTCTCTGCTTAAGGCAAAATACAAAGAGAGTGTGTGTAGTAAGCATTCTCGCGCAGGAGATGGTTTTGAATTAAAGTAAATACAAAGCTTATTTATTATTGTCAACCGGAAAAATTGAATGAACAAACAAACCTAATTCAAATTTGTATAAATAAATAAATAAAGATATAGAGAAATGTTATTAAAATGTGTCTGCCATAAACAGAGCCGTTCTTAGGACCCCTGCCGCCTTTGTGCAAGCATAAAAATGCCGCCCCTATATTTTAAAAAAGTATTTTTTTTTAACTAAAATATTTTGATGTGAAATTTCTTTAGCGAGGTAAAGTCAGAAAAAATGCTTATCAAAGTGAAACGCCCCTTTAATTAAGCATGTTCCAGTATAGCTAGAGGGTTGAAATTTTCAGGCCATGTAGCCGGGGTAAAATGAGGATCCTGAATGAAAACTGGACTCCATTAATTAAAAAAAGGGAAAAAATTGAAGAAAACGTAAAAAATTATTCGGAAAGTTAGTAAAAGTACTATAAAACAAAATAAGAAAATAATAATAGTAAAATAAAGTCAGTCGGTTTTCGGTGAAAAAAGGGCGAAGAAGTCCAACTACAAGGTCGCGGATGGCAAAAATGCGACGAAAAAATGCATTATAAAAAAAAATTTAAAAAATGGGAAAAAATTGATGAAAACGTGAAAAAATGTTCGGAAATTTAATAAAAGTAGGTATTATAAAACAAAATAAGAAAAAATAATAATAATAATGAAAGATTACTGACGATATAGTGAATTCAAAATCTAGAATATTGCTAATAGGTTGTTAAGATGTATTTTCAATAAAAACACTGGGAAACCAATTAGCAGTAAAACTTCCAACATAAGCAAAATAAGTATTCTTTATTCAAAAGATATCCATCGTCTTTGATGGGAACTACACATGTTTAATTACCTTAGTACTTAGTATTTAAAATAGTATCCTTTACAAGTTATATGAAATCAAATTGTTTTTACGTTACGAAAAAGCTTTTTTTGGTGAAGCTTAAAAGAAGTATAATGATGAAAGAAAGCAATCGTTATTGAAAATCAAGGAAAAATTGAATTAGTAAAACAGTAGGCAATATGGTGGCTTGAATTGATGTATCAAATGTTTATCTTATTATAAGAAATTTAACCAAGAAGAACTTAGTGATTCTTATCAGCATTTTGTAAAAAGAAAGCTAAACACTTCTGTGTTCACAGTTTATTCCGCTTTTGCTATTTTATAAGTTATGAATGGATTTAAAAGGTAAAAAATTTGATTCACAAAATCCAAACTTCCGCGCGGCAGGGCCTTGCGAATTTACCTTTCTTTGACGAGAGTAGAGACGGCGTTTTTTGTGAGTTCGACAACCAAAAATATACAATAAATCCATTTTTATTATATTGAAGCATAAAAAACTAATTGTCTGCAATTTGAATATTACGAATACTTATAGAGGCTTTTAAGTTTTAAACTTTGCTTCTGTGGAATGTCTTAAGTATGAAATTTAGTTTTGCATATTTTATATATTCAAAAAGTGGAACCAGTAAAATACATTTAGTATTTTACTGGTTCCACTGGCGACCTGCGGCCGCCCCTAAGGTTCGCCGCCTTTGTGCCTGCACAACCTGCACACCCCTAAGAACGGCCCTGGCCATAAAATAGCGTTAGGATTCGTTATAACCCAAATGTTTACTATTTGCAAATAAAAGTTTCCTTAATATAACATAAATTGTAGCATTTTTATAACTATTATGAATTTAGGTGATGCCAATTTTATATATTATACAGTTCATTTTAAAAATGCCCCTCTTTTTTTGAACACGACCAAGTTAGATAATCGGAATTCGGAGCAGTTCGGGAGGCGGTTACGTTTTATTAGAGTAAAAATAATTATAGTAGAAATCAATAAACGATTATTAACTTTTTTGGCATAATTTTAATTAAGTATAGTTTTAAAAGGTTGAAAGAAAATTACAGAATTACTAAAAATTTCATTGATATATGACAAGATTGACATCTATTTTTATTATGGTATGTACATATTTCTTATTTATATTTAGTGATGAGCAAAGCAAAACCAATACCAACACTTGCATGGTCTTGGTCTTGTTCTTGCACATAGAGTCTTGGTCTTGTTCTTGCAAACTTATGTACTAACTTGGCCTTGGTCTTGCAGCAAGAGTCTTGGAAGTCTAGCTTTTAAATAAGGCGTAAAATAAAAAAAAAATAAGATAAAACAATAACATAATCCCAGGCTGATTCGAATTTGATTTCCATATGTTCACACTGGGTAACTAAAAACTGAAATTTTCGAAAACATAAAAATCTAACAATCGAATATTTATCAATACCACACCAATTATCTAGGAAAAAATCTACCCAACCCGAATTGATGTTTATATTAATTTTATGATAGCTACGCCTAACATGATAATGATTTTCCAGAATTCAGAAATATACGTGTGCATTTATTTCGGAAACACTAATTTACAAAGCTAGTCTAAACTTCACGCAAAATATTAAATTTAATGTAATATGCAATCAATTTAAATTTAAAAAGTAATAGAGGAATAAAATATTATTACAAACAATCCCTTGATATTATCATACATTGTGAAATTTGAAATGGTTTCGCAAGACTCTTGCAACTTGGAAAAATCTTGGTATTACAGGACATGATATTGGTATTGGTCTTGTTCTTGCATATACAGTCCTGGTCTTGGTGTTGCTTTTTTGCAAGACCAAGACCAAGACTGCAAGAATGAGACCAATCTCGCTCATCACTATTTATATTATGTTATTTCGTGGACAGTAATACAGTCGTTTTATGGATATACAATCTTAATTTAATCATTAAAAACATGCTGAAAACATGCTGCAAAAATTTTATATGAAAAAATTATGGTCTTCTTATTGACAATAGAATATCTCATGTGGAAGACAAAGAGATTAAAATTATTGTGTTATTTCTTAAATAATTTTATTTTATTTTAACAATTTATACTTGAAAAAATTATGTAATATGTATACAATAAAACATATCTCAAATATTATATTAGCTTAAATATATTTACATCACAATTATTGAAGGGTGAAGTGCTTTTAGTATCTTAATCTCTTTAATAATTACAGTTTTTTACTGTATTATTTTATTATCTTTGATATCAGTCTTATTATGATATTTTATTGTTACAGGTTGTGCTGGTGTTTATTCTAAGTATCGCATCTCTCGTGATTTACTTCATAGACGCCTCTTAGTAAGTTGAACTTATTATAGTAGAATAGTAGATATTTTAGTTTAACTAATGCTCTTTAGCCTTATTTAGTTATGTTTTACTGATAATGAAATTCTAATTCTCAGTATTTAATTTAATTTTTCAACAAGAATCTCTCTCATTCTGCCTTAGAGTTGTAATAGATGTTGTGCTAACATATTGAGAAGTTTTGTAAATAATTTTTTTTATTTTTTAGTTACCATGCTGGGTAAATATTTTTTATTACTAATTCTTGGACGTACAGATAAGTATTTGACCAAGTAATGGGACAAAAGTATACTAACCACAGTAACATTTTTTTAACTAATATAAATTAGTGTAAAATTGTCATTTTCGTTTTTTGTTGTTCGAGTCTTCATCAGTGCACTAATGTCGTACTAACTATGCTTTAATGTTGTTTGCTTCCTTTTTTACGCTAACAAGTTGAATTACTAAATTATGTAAAGATTTTATTGTTTTGTTTTATCATTATGTAATCAATAATAAAATTTACAAAAAGATACTTAATTATACATAGTATAATGTAACAGTTTTTACTGACGTAGAAAATACTTTTAATACACGATGGATCACGACGTTTCGAAGGCCTCATATATTGGAAGCGGCGAATAGAATGTAAATAAAATCTAGAAGTTTGGTATGGTACCTACAGAACATTTTCATTTCACATTCGGTTATGTGGTATGAAATGTAAAATTATGGTCTTTTAATAACGCTCTTTTTATCTCAGCAAAGCTGAGTAGTGAATGTTAAAAAGGCGTCTATTTTTATAGTACCAAATGTCAAACAATAGTGATAGGCATAGCGGTTGAACACTATAAATCCGTTCTTATTTTTGTGGATTTATTGAACTTATTATAGAAACCGCATAGGGTGGCCACAAAAAGTAAGGCATACTCCTAGTAAAACTATATTTGATAATTTCTGCAGCAACAACCTTTCCACTAGTCTCCAACAGCAACAAGTAAATTCTTTCTTATTTACTGAAAACAGAGCATTCTAAAGCCATAAATTAAAATTTTGAAATATTATTTACTTCCAGTATACAGAACATGTAGAATGTAAGCAATGAGAATATAAACCTAATACTATATAACTGATATGAAAAAAAAAATCTTGCGTCGAGATTTGAACGCGAGTCGTTTGATGAAAGCCCAGCACCAAAAAGACTGGCAGATGAAATAACGTAATAACTTGATTTGACGATAGAGACATTATGAGCGACTCTAACCATTATTTTCGTCCATGATCTTGGCAACAGCGAAAGCAGATAACAAACGTTAATAGTTTAAAGTGACCAATAACATTTCATGTAGACGTGTATCTGTAACTATCTAGACACCCCTTAAATATAAGCCTATAAAACACTTAGCCCCAAAGCTAAAGAAAAAATATTTACTTTTATTGCATCTTCATGAATAGGACAGTATAGAAAGTACAGGGTATCCAATTTTTGTCAGTTTTGCTCCATTATTAGTACGAAGAGCAGGGTGTCGTTTTCCTGACGTTTGTTTAAAAAGCGAGAAATGATGCAAATGCAATTTTCCTAGGCCAGTCAGGGCCAGAGGCACATGAACTCTTATAATATTTCCTCACAATCCAGTGGCTTGGGTTGCTTTTTTCTTTGCTTTTTCCTTCCCTTCTGGGAAATAAATCAAAATGGGGATTCTTAAATATTCTTGTTGTTAATTTTATTTTGGTCAATTTTTGCCTTTTATAAATACAAATAGTCTATATGTTTCCAAAATTATGTTAATAACATTAACCATTTTTTTTATACAATGTTTTATAAAATTAATTGCTTTTCGGAGACGATTTCTAAGAAAATACACATTTCGCTCACCTTAAATAATTTCATTAACTTTAGCCGCTATATTCTAGGTTTAATTAACAACAATAAAATTAATTATCTAATCTGAAATTTAAAAAATAAAGTTTAGCCTTATATCTCTGTTATGTTTGAGACATGATTAGCTTAGATTAGTTTAAGGAAAGCTAAGAATATAATAAATGTTGTGAGTAAGATTCTTGATATGCCATTTTTTAAATATATCAGTGTGAAGTTCAAATTCATGTAAATTTTAGGTTTTTAAGTTCTCCCACAACAAAATCTAGTACTGGCAAATCTGAAGATCTGGGTGGTCACCTTATAGCTCCATTTATAACTAGTGAACGTCCTGGATTATTATTTTCTACGTAGTTATTTCTATGTGTGAATTATGAGCCAGAACATCCGTCTTGTTGAAAGTACTTGTTAAAAGTGATAACGGAACATTAACTAATTTTTCTGAAGTTTCTGGCTTGAAGTAAAAAATTATTACTGATTATTATGTATTTTTGAAAAGCAAAAATTATTCTATGTTGGGGTTTGGAACCTTTGGTAAAATGCACTAAAACACAGTTTTACCCATAATAC
>MU182203.1:174199-196462 GCA_016904865.1 Pissodes strobi
TCCTGATGATGCTAACAAGGTTAGGGAAACGCGCGTCGAGCGCAAAAATTATATTTCGGTATTGTGGATAAAACCCTGTCTTAGACTAAAATTATTAGGAAAAAGACACCAACATTAAAAAGCTAAACTCGATTTATTTTTTAAAAAAGGTTTATTAAAAACAATTCTTACGCCACTGGATTTATTTTACGTAAATTTTTTATAAGGCTTTAATTTTATTTTCGGTACATTAGCGGGATTTAAATTATTTGAAGATTCGTGCAAATTTTTTCGTATTGTTTGATCTTAGAATACTTCAATTTAATCCTACCTCTTTAACTGTTAACTAAAAATAATAGTATTTTAAAAGTCTAAAAAAATCCTACACACAAAAAATAGTCAACCACAATCAATTTAAAATTAATACAGTTATATTGATTTAATAAGTGGAAAACCTTTATTTTTAAGGCCAAGTCAATCGTTTGTCAAAACTAGGTCGATGACAATGAAAAACTTTAAATACGTTTTTGTAAATATCATACATTTTCTTTCAAGTTATTTTATCTGACGACTGATTTATCTTGCCGGTTAATTATTTTGGGTGATTTTAGAGTTTTCGGTGCTTAAAGATGTATTGTAACGTATAACAATATCGATTCGTGGTTTAAATGTTTCGTTTGCCTAATTAGCTGATGGTAGGTTTTGGCAGAAGTTTTGTATTACTCGAATTATTGGAAATAAAATAAGATTTCTATATATTAAAATTGTAAAATTTATTAAACACTCCAACAATATTTCAGCAATAGAGCATGCGAACTCCATTTAATTAAAAGTGTATATTGTATATTCTCCAGAAGTTAGTCATGCCCTCCCATATACAGGGTGATCTAGATAACTCTTTAAATTGAAATATCCCTATTATTTTTGAAATTAGAAAATAAAATTCCGTTCAAAATTTGTTTGATTTCATCTGCTTTTACACATGTTTTTGTTTTAATATATACATGGTGTTTCAAAAAAAAGGCGCATGCCAACTTTGTTTTATTACATGCAATATACCACATTTTTAATGATTTTGAATTTTCTATTAAATTCTGCATATTTTTTGATGTGTAAACATCTTACGCGGCGGTATGAGGGTAAATCTCGACAAATTACAATCTACAGCGCTAAGTCCAACGTCCACCGTGTTCTCCGCACACGCACCGCTGGTTGAGTGATAGGATACTCCTATTGTGTAGGTGCCAAACATAAGAAAACATAATTTTAAAACCTTCAATATTTCGAAAACCGTTAAGTTTTGATAGAACTTTTATGCAAAAAATATGCAGAATTTAACAGAAAATTTAAAATCATTAAAGCATGTGGTATATTACATTTAAAAAAACAAACCTGGCATGAGCCTTGTTTTCTTGAAATACCACGTATGCCGTAAAAAAAGAAGCATGTGTTAAAGCAGCTGAAATTTTGTTCGTCATATTTCTTTCTAATTTCAAATATAATAGAAATATTTCCATTTAAAGAGTTATCTGGATCACCCTGAAATCTAAAATAAAGATAATCATAAAATTAGTTTTGATTAGTGGTTGCTGTTAAAACAAGTATTGCCAATTATTATTTTCTGCTCATAGCCGTTGATGCGTGAATGAAAGTGAAGTTGCTGATTTTGTAGAAAAAAAAAGTGGCATTAATCGGATTAATCCGGATATGGAGAGGTTGAATTTTCGAAAAGTTCTCAATTTAAACTAGCCCTCACGTGACTTGAAATGAGCTATCTAAAAAAAAACAAGCTGTCTCTATCGAAATAAAACTTCTAGATATTGGCCGTTTCCAGAGATATGGCTTCTATGAGACATTGGGAGATCTTCTATATATTCTGATAGCAATAAATGAAAACGAGCACATGCACATTTATAGGTCAGTTCCCAGATGCAAAATAACATATTTTATAATGTTTGATAATTTATTAATAAATACTGTTAAAATATGTAGGTATTTATTAACTTACATTTAGTATTTAATGCCAATTTGAAGTGTATATCCATGTTAATGTGGATATTAAACATTGTTTTGTAATTTACATTTGAAAGGTCATCTTTAAATTTTCATAGGAAAAATCCAAAACGAAGCATGAGTATGACACGATTATACTTCTATTTAATTCCTCAATAATTTCTTTGTACAGGGTGACCCGTTGAAGAGGGGCCTATACCTTATCTCGAAAACAAAGGGGGTTGCAAACAAAATTTAAATACAAAAGTTGTTCCTAGTAAAATGATCTTTATTTTTTTTTTGTATATTTTTAAACGTCACTTTTTTATATACGGTGTGGTGAAACAAAATTGCATTTTTTAAAATGAAATACTCTATATTTTGTTAAATTTTTGAATAGTCATTTCAAAGACAAATTCAACGATATATATGAGCATGGGTCTGTGATGCACCGTTTCGAACTTATTAGCGATTATTTTCAGAATTCAGGTTATGTTTAAACCATCATTGTTGGGTCGCTTATTAACTTTTTAAACTTTTTTCCACGTATTATTTTTTAAAAATGATGGTTTTCTTTAGGGAATGATCAAATTTTAAATTGATATTTAAAATACGTGGTGTTGTCACGTTTCACAAAATGATACTATTGTCAGTTTTTATATTATTGGATTTTTGAATAGCCACTTTAATAGCAATTTCAATTATATAACATAATACGGGTCTTTGCAATACCTTAGTTGGTTGGTTTTGACTTACCGTTTTGGCTTACTTGGCAAATATATAAAAAAATTGGTTAAAAGATTTAAATTATTAAGATATGAAACTGGGAATTAGGCCCATATCAACTTATCAACGTTTTAGGGCGTTGTTAAGAAGTCATGTAAAAAACAGAATATCAAGCTTTGCACCTTTGTTCCCAAATTTCGCAAATGACTTATTTCTACGTCTAAATGTCTACGTACAAATGACAAGAAAAATTTAACACTAATAATTACAAACGTTCCCTATGCATGTTACTTACAAGTAAAATTAATTAAATTAGATTTTCAATATATCCGCCGGTTTGAAGAATACAAGTAGTAGTTATATGCTATTTCTAAATGGTATATGGCATTTGAGACGTAATTCGTTTCACTCAGATAGTTTATAGCCGCGCGCACTCGTTGCTGCACTTCCAAAACTGTTGATGGTTTATCTTTGTAAACCATATCTTTCAATGTGCCCCACAGTCCATCGGGGTCAAATCTGGACTCCTGGCTGGCAAGGAGTTCCGTTTTGTTGAATCCACTCTCTGAAACTTTCGTCTAAAAAACGATTGATTTCAGCACTTCGATGGTGAGGAGCGCCATCATCTTGCTGCCAAATTAACTTTGGATGCTCCCTTTGGGGAATATTGTACATAAGAGGCCGAATTTTCCTTTCCTTTCCTTGATAAATTTAAACATCACACGAATGTTAAAATTTCTTAATAAATTATTGGTCCTAAAATTCTAGATCTCCAGATTGTGCACCATAGTGTCACGGATCTTTACCCCTGCTTGTTTAATTCAGAAACATTTTTTTTATTTTCTGAACTCCAATAATTCGCATTTTTTCTCTTAAATAACACGGCAAACGTTGTAAATATTCATTCATCGGTCCAAATTATATTTTGAAATATGTCATCACTTAAGGAACTTATTTACAAGATATTTAAATTACGAACGTAAAAAACGGTATGCATTATTGGAAGATAATTGCCAATTAAGCCAAAACGGTAAGTTAGAGACCCGTACCATGTTATATATTTGAAATTGCTATTAAAGTATCTATTCAAAAATACAATAACATACAGGGCTTCTCATTTGAAAAATATGCGAAAAGTAACAGTTTGCGAACCTTGGCAACACTGCCTAGTTTTGTACTGATTTTTAAATTGGAACATTGACTGATCAAAAGCACTCTCGTGTAGAAAAGAATAGGCATATAAAATGTTTAAAGTCAATCAGCGTCTTATCCATTGCATTGCGGTTAAATAATTGCACCAATTCTGAAGATAATCGCTAATAAGTTTGAAACGGTGCATAACAGACCTATGCTCATAAATATCGTTGAATTTGTCCTTGAAAGGACTATTTAAAAATTTAATTTAAACATTTAAAAAATGTAACTTTGACCACGCTGTATATAAAAAGCAACAATAAAAAGATACAAAAAAATAAAGATCATTTTAATAGGAACGACTTTTGTTTCTACATTTCTTTTGCAACCCCCGTAGTTTTCGAGATAAGGTATAGGTCGTCTTGAACGGTCCTGTACATCTTTGATGAATCGGATATAATATATTTTGTTGAGCTAACCTAGGTGAAATTCAATACATAACAGGCTCGTTGTACAAAAAGAACCATTTCTGTTTTGTTTTTTAACTAAATATCCTAAAGGCTGCTTAAACTAAGAGTTTTAGTTATAAAGCTCTAAGTTCATCTTCGTACATTGAATAATACGAAATTATGCTAAATTTATGGGAAAAATTATTGCCTGCCCATTCTCATTCAAAACATTTTTAAGGATATTCAATTATTGCCAATGTGCAGATCTTAGGGTAAAAGTATAAAAATAGTTCTGTCAAAAAATCAATATAGAATGGCAAAAAATAAATAAAAAATTATCTTTGTTTAACAACAACGTCTTGGGCATAGTTTTAGAGATTAGAGACTACACCCCAACGGAATAAACTCTCAAATCCTCATTTTATTCGATCTGCTCATTTCTGAGCATAAATTTAGAGCTTGTGCTAAAATATCTTCAAATAAAATATTTCAAAATTTAAGTAATTATTATATTTTCCGGTTACGACTGTGTAAAAAATATATAATTTTCTATTATTTAGATAAGTTGTCTTTGATTGACTTGGAACCATTTTGACATGGTATTGTGTCACTCTTAAGATGGATACAAATACATATTTTAATTATTTTTGTATTAAGTTCTAATCAATATCGTTTAAATAAATAGCTATCAAAATTGGCCAATTTTATATATTTACATATGAAACGATCATTAAAAATCTTTTATTTAACATTATTCTCCTTAATTTCTTGAGGAGACGGATTTTTTTTAAAGTTTAGGTTAGTATGTTTATGCAAAAATCATTAATTATAATGTTCTGGGAGCTGGCCTGTTATATTTTGTAATTTGGAGCCATTCTCTTGTTCAAGATTTTGAATGTTCATAAAATCAGCGAAAATCAGTACGATAATTATTTCATTCTCTATTATTTATGGCAAATAGTTCATAATCTATATTCACTAAACTAAAATAATGTTCTACTTAAAAAATTAGCGTATTGATTTTCACGAGGTTTTGTTTTAAAATTTTCTAATTATTTCTTTTTCAGTGAAGGGGTAGAACATTGCGAAGAGTGGAGTAAAAACATCACTCAACAGATAGATCTTGCCTTCAACATATTTTTTATGGTATATTTTTTTATACGAGTAAGTATTTATTACCGATTCTTAGATTTCCTTCTATATCTATCGTTATTCGCATTTGCTCGGGTGTTTATTTTGCTCTCTTATATACAACAAAATGATAAAGTTTGGGTTCTTGAAGTTTTATAACCTAAATAACTCACAAAAACATATTTTGAGAAAAAAAATCGTGAAACAACACACATCTGCTAAAATTGTGGATTTCAAATTTGTCACAAGGAATTACTAATAACACTATTTAACTAGTTGGTGGTTACTTTTACGGGGTAAAGATGTTTCCAAAAATTCATAAAACATAATATTACGATATAAATTTCAAATTGGTGACAAAAAATTTTAGTCTAAAACAGAGGTAGAATTAGTAACTAAGCAAAACTCAACCGGCGGCGACCAAACTAATTTTAGGGAGTAAAGATATATAGAAAAAATTATAAAACCCATAAACTCAAAGCTATTGATTTCGTACTTATATTAAATATGCTTGATCTCAAAATGCAGCCAGTTACAGTTATTCTATCTTCAACAAAATGAAATTATTGAGAAAGTACTTTTAATGGCTTTCATTTTTTAAACCTACTTGTTAAGAGACTTTTCCAACATGTTATCAATTCTGGTAACTCATTAAATAACTATTAGGTATGATATAAGTCAATTATTATGTTATGACATATTTCCTTAATGATTAGTATAATAATTGCAACAATAAAGAAGTTAAACGTTGATATTTCCATCAAAAGCAACTAACTGAATTAAAAACATTCACCTACATAGGAGGTATAATATTTTTAATTATCTAGTCTATGAGTTTAAAAAGCAATTGTTTCCTAGAAATTTTTAAATTCATGCATTATGCAACTTTATACACAATGTCTGTTTTTTTTTTTTGATGATGTGAACATACAAAGCGCCAATTGTATTGCAAATAATTTGTATTTTTTGCATTGGTAACTTTTATGGCAGATTAAGTGATAACTGCCAAATACTGGCAAAAACCTTTTTGGTACCTATATTAACTAATTAATACCAAAAAATAAACATTTTCTTATAGATCAAAATTTATTTAGATTTTTAAAAATAAGTAAATATGTCCTTCTACTACAACGAAACAAGTATACGAGTATTGACCCGCTTTATACATTTTAGAATACTTATTTTTGCTCTGACGTATTCATTATCTGTATGAATACGCTATAAATGGCAACAATCTAGTAATAATAAATACATATTATAGCCAAAAGGATTTTGAATCATACTGTATATGATTTTTACCTACCTAAAAGCTTATAGTTATTTAGATAAATGCGGGCACTTGGGAAAGCGATTCAATATTTGGCCAATTCGCTGGATGAATTTAGTCGTTTAGCTAAAGGATTCCCGTTTTTGGGCATTTTCAGAAATTATAGTTTTTATCAGAGACAAGGGGGAGAGACGAGCAACTCAATATTAAAAAAGCATCCGAGAGAGAAAGCTGCCTTGCCTTCTTTGTCTGTGAACGCCGATGGTGCACGAGACGGACGCTGACATTTGCCCGCCAAATTCAAATTAACCACCTTTTCTCTTTCTTTATTTCTTCAAAATTTGAAGGCTCGATTAAATAAATAGGTACTCGCATATAATAAAAAATGTCATTTATTTGGTTTTGATATATATTTTTCCTACAGACAATACGAATCAATATCACTATAAGAAATTGTAAAACTGAATGAACAAACAGACTATGATTCTTCCTTCCTACTTAGTAAATTTAAAGGGCTTTCAATTATTGATTGAGTGAATTGGGCACACATTTAATTAAATTGCACTTTCGATTATAATTTCTGAGTAATCTTTTTTTAAGAAATAAAAGCAAAAATAATCGAAAGTGACATAAGCAACTTAGTGACAAATCCATCCATCCATCCACCCATCCATCCATCCATCCATCCATCCATCCACACATCCATTTCACTATTAACTGAAATTATTGGTTAGAAAGCACAAATTAAATAATATACACTGTAATCACTAATAAAAGTAAATAATTCAAGGTGGGAAACTAGGAGAATCACACAATAAATCACAAAAAAAAATGTAAACAGCACAACCAAACAAAGCGGCCATTACAAAAATGCCAAACCTGCCCCGTCATTGGCGCGCATCATTGTTCTGGTGCAGCGTTGCCAAATTGAAAATTTTTGATTCATGGTATATTTTTCGTTCCTTAATCAAGCGTGAGCAAAAAAAAACATCAAAATTTATATACAGAAACACTTGGCAACCATGAGCAAAGCGATGACTGCCCCACCTAAGTCCGCCTGTCTTGATGAATGACCAGGAAATGAGTATAGGAAGTTACGTAAAAATAAGAGATAAAGAACAATGGACAAATTTACTGGGCCAGTTATCAGTCTCTTCTCTTTTGACTGTTTTTATTTTTATTTATCCCTGTTAGAAGTTGTAACTGAATTCATATTTACGTTTCCCCCTACACTGGAGATATTAGATCGCGATTAGCTGTGTGGGTAGTTCGCGCTCCGAATATCAGTAATCCATGCCACCGAACAATAACTATACGATAAGAAGAACCACTCAACCGCGGCAGCTTTGATGTGCGTGATCATCAAGTACAAAGGAATCGTGGTGTTTTGCTTCGTTGCTTGGTAAGGATTGGCGGATTCTCGCCGCCGCGCCGTGTCAAAGGTCGCCTGCCAATATCCTGCTAGTGTTCGCGCGGGGAAGGAGAGACGCCGTTGATGTGCCGCCGCGGAGATTGAACCTTTTTATCGCATAGTTAATGTTCGGTGTCCATGTTCTTATCATTTTTTAAATATTGTTATATCGAACTACTTTAAGACCATTGTCAAAATTTGGGAATTTGATCTAAGAATATTTAAGTGTAAGTAGTCATAAGGGCACGATTGACTTATGTTTCGAACCCAAACTAATTTAACGTAACCCAAATTCAGATTCAGTTATAATATAATGCAATACATCCGTACTGGCAGGAATAATTTCGCTAATTATCTAAAATGATTCAGTCGGTCATTAGGGAGACGACTAAAATCATCTAGCCAATTAGCAAAATAATGAATCGTTTTTCTAATAGCCCGCGTTTACCTGAATGACTAGGGTTTTATGTAAAAACATTATAATTCTGAACACCTGCGATACAAAGAAGTTTATATTGTTTTAGTGGTGTATATATACCTCTTTTTTCAATACAAAATTATCAATAATAATCTAAATTGGCAATTTACTTAAAAAATATATAGTCGTTAAAGTCTTTTGTAACGTAATGGTACCGCTAAGTAAGTATTTAAGTCCCGGTTTCTTTTAAGAATCGTTGTCCATCTTTCCGGATAACAATAATAAACTGGGCTTTTGCCTTTATTTCACTTTATTAAGGCAAGGTATTCCTTGCGTTTTTTAGAAGATTCAGTTATAATAAATTATTTAAATTTCAGTAATCGCAAGTAACCGAAAGCTTAATAGCATAACATTTTGAAGAACATAAGCTTCAGCATTAAATCTTCCTTGTGTGCGGTTGCACATTCCTAATCTTCTGGCAATCATATATCCCGATATATTAATAGAAAATCTACGGCTTTTTTATTGTTTTTAGTATATTTTTCTTAGTATCATGTATTCCCAAAACTCCACACTTTGCGGGAAATATTCTAGCGCAAATCCTATTCTATATTCTGAATTAATATTACTTAAAATGACTTTTGAGCAGCAGCTCAGTTTTGAAATATTTCTAATTATCTACAGAGCCAGGGCTAATATACATTGATTTGAGTATTGAATTTGGCAAAGCAAAACTAGATAGGTAGGTACCATGCTTGATCCTTTGACTCTATAACCAAACAAATAAAAATAATACAAGCAAATTCTTAAACCCTGTTAAATTACTTATGAAAGACTAAAAAACAATTTCTTTTTACGCTACAACACAAATACACTTCACAAGATTTACATCTCGCAAAAGTTAACTTATTACAGGTAGCCAAACGGCTTTCATAAATTCCACCATGTCTATATTTCCTTCCTGCATGCATCTCTTATTCTCTTGTCAGGAATAGGTCGATTGCTTCATCTTTTGATTTCAGGTTGTTTATTTTGCTCTTTAAGGTCGTCACATTCCATATCATCTTGTACTTGAGTTTTACGTACAAGTGTTTTGGAGGCCGATAGTTTGATATCTGTATAGTCCATACCTAACTTCCTTTCTAGGTAAGCCGGTAGTTTTTGTATTTCCTCTATAGTCCAATCATCCTGCTGCTACTGAGAAATCAACAAACGCATCGTCCACTTGTTCGTCCGATATCTCATCGCATACTTTCCAATTACATAGTCTACAAGATCTACCCCGCTCATATATGCATGGTATGTTTTAATAATGGCTGGCTGCTTGATATAGACGTGTTTGTTCTCAAATTTCAACCATCTTCTACAGGTGCCTTCTAATTCCAAGTCAGAACAGGAAGAAACAAAACGTATAGGTTTATTATCAAACTACTTTACAAGTGCTATTTTAGCGTCATCTCGCCCAAGTTCATCATACTTTCCTCTCTCTTTTTCTTCAGTACACTGTTAGTCCAAAAAGTAGCATTTTTTGGCATTCTATAGGTCAATATTGAAACTCCAATTTTAGGACCATTCTTTCCCAGCAACCAATTTCTCCGGTGATTCCAATAACGCCGAGTCCACCGATGACCATTTGTCATCTTGAATATTGACCACTTATCCAATAGCCCACTCATTTCTGATTCCGAATATACCAGATTTGATATCTTTACCTTTAAAGCTAATTGAGAACAATGGCAAAAACGGTGTCATAAGATCAAAGCATTACACCAACAGATTATTTGAAACCATACTCCTTGTATTTATGCTATGATATCGTTCGTATTTTTTTCCATAGAGGTAGCAAACTTGGTATATTTGGATTCAGTAACGAACAGACTATCTAATAAATTAACAAAATATATGATGCTATATTTAAAAATCGTAAGATGATAATTTTCGACAGCTTTGCGATGCTCATTTACTTTTTCTCATAAAAAATCCTACATCATTTGCTTTTAAACTTTTTTTTCTATTTTGAATAACAAAAACGGCCATAGTTTGCCAAAATATGAAGAACAAGCCTCTATATAATAAAACATTATCAAAATCGTACTATTTTAAATTTAATATAGCAGTATAAAAAGCTTTGTCCATTTAACTTTTCTTTAATTTTATCATTTAACAAAATACCGTTATAAAATCACATTATCCTGTTATATAAATGTTTTAACGGACTCTCAGTGTAAAATAAAAAGAGTTGTGCCTAGACAAACTAAATGGGTAAAGATTATAAAAAGTAAAATTAAGTAAAACATTTCAAATCCAAATTTTAAGGCTCGATTCTCTAAAACCAGTACATAGATTTTTGGACGTCGAAAACTACTGAAACAGGCCGACCATAGGTATGCAAATTAACAAAGAAAATTTCTAAAATAATAAAATTCGCTGACAAAATTGGAATACACTCGGTATTATAAAAAAGTTTTAAAAACGCACTCATTACATCTATACCTTCGAAAATCAGGTAAAGAGGGTCGAGCCGGGCGATGGGAATATGCTGCTCACTTATTTGCGTCTCTTTTCGATACATTTTTCTAATGTGTGAGATCAGAACTTTAATAGTTTCTTGTCGCACTCACGCATCAAATGGGGACTTCTTCATATAAAAATGCTGCAGTAAGAAGCAGAGAGGCGTCTTTCAAATCCACTCTTTTTGGCTAGAGACTGGTTCTATTCCACTCGCTAAAGGTTGAGACTGGTTTCCCTTTAAAATTTCCTCAGATTTTCAAATTCACTCATTTTGGCTAGAGACTGGTCCGATTCTAGTGGCCAAAATTTGAGACTGGGTTCCCATTTAAATTTTCACATATTCAGCATCCACTCGCTTTAACTAGAGACGAGTTTCTCACACACTTTGTATAGTTTCTCAATTATACGAGAAATTGAGCATTTCAGTAATTTTAATGAGCCAAATGAAATTAAGAACACATCCTAAAACCTGAGACATAGGCGCCAGTTGCAGGGGAGTCGAGGCGGCTTCCTTACAAGTAGGTAAATCTTTGGTTTCACTTAAATTCCATGCGATCTTATATCTCGGCATCATTTTAAGGGAGGGTCGAACTTTTAAACCTCGTGCTTTAGTGTGATCAGATTCTCGTAAATTGTGCGATTTTGATTAGGTTTCGGAGGGGAGGTGATTGTGGCCAAATATGTTCAAGTAAACCTTAACCCTCTTATCTCCGGATAGCAACCGAATTACAAGTTGGGCTAAGAGTTGTAAGATCCTTAAAGAACACAACAAAGGGTACAATGGTCCTACGGGACACGAAAAGAGCCTACGGCACATGAAAAGACGCCTTCGGTACAACTCCGCAACAGAACCTTGTGAAGTGATCTCCGTGGGGGTATCTTAAAATTTACATATATTATATACGTCCTGGTTAGCTCTTATCCGCTACGCTCTCAACTTGTTACAAATTGTATTTAGTAGGTGGTATGCATATGTTTTTCGTACGAGTAATGTGAATGTATCGAACGTGAAGCACAGTGTAAGGGCACACACTTTGGTTTAATTTTTTTAGTTATTAAACGGTCGCGGTTTACTTCTTGGTGCGTGATTGAAATGACGTAACTTAATTCCGGTAAATAAAGTTTCTTTTTTATATGCATTCTTTCTTTAATATATAAGTTCATTTCATTTTGTATTAATTTTTAGTATATGTTAACGGTTATGTTATGTCAATTAGTAGTGAGTTTTCCTTAAACTGTACACGTAAAGAGAAAATCCACTTATAAAGATTGACCATACGGGTTTTATTGTCAGTATTGACTGGTCACTGAAGAAATTGTAATCATTCAAGATAATCGTTTCACAAACATCTACTTTAGAACCTGCTACCAAACAACGTCAATTTGACAGGGTCTTAACCGATAGCGGCCGTAAATCATTCACCATTGTTACGGTCACGTGGACAAGGGTGTTTCACTACAAAATATCAAACATTCAGAAAATTTTACTAATAGACATATTCCAGAAGATCGCTCGCCCTTGATTTAATTTTACTCCAGTAATATTCCAGGAACATTAATTAACTCAGCAAAGTAAACCATGATTCAGTGACTGAACTTATTTTGTTTTTATTTGCGAATCAAAATAAATTTTATAGCAAGATTTAGTTTCTCATTACGTTCATTACAAAACTAGCCTGTATTTTTTTGTTTCAGTTTATAGCTGCTAGTGATAAGTTATGGTTCATGCTAGAAATGTATTCATTCGTAGATTATTTTACGATACCCCCGTCCTTCGTTTCAATATATCTGGACCGAACTTGGATAGGTAAGGTTTAATTAATATATATTTATATTATATGCGAGTGTCAATTAATTTATTAAGATTTTTATTAGGCGTTGGGCGTTTCTTTATATACGATCTGTTGGGTCTATTACAATTCGCTATACTACTCTACAAGGAGGGGTAGTGGGAAGTTAACTAACTAATGCTATATTCTAGTAACTGGCCCTACATCAGTTTTAATCTTGTGCTTATCGGTGCTCATAAGACTTTACGTGTAGAAGAAATAATACTATATTCATCAAATTTGGTACTATTTGGCATAGCGAAACACAACGCGATACACCGCCGCGCTGCCTAAAAATATTGCAACAATCTGACCTATCACCTATTTACTAATCGATGGTATTTCGCAGTATATTTAACCAAGGGTGTCCCCTCAAATTAGTTTTTTTCTAAACTGAAGTAAACCATTAAAAGTATTAATGAAATGAGTAGTATGAGCACATGTTTGTTGCTATCCCTATCCTATTATTTTCCGTGATTATTGTCGTCGCCCGAAATGTGTTTTTAACGTACGTAATTTTTTTCTGGAAAACAACTTGGAGTGGAGTTTTCCAATTTGGGACGTTTTTAGATAACACTTGGGGGGCTGCCGACGTTAAATTGTTTTTGATTCTGATTTCCGGAGTACGGACGTAACAGTTACAATTTTTCAAAAATGAGCTAATAGTCACTAGTTCTTAAAACTTCCTAAAGGCCGCCATACACGATGCAGTTTACCGGAAGGCAGGACTTTCGATTCGCAAACCTGAGGCAAGCCTGTATTCTCGGCTAAGGCATACACGTTACGTTTTATTCGGAGGGTTTTATTCAGTTTTTAGTGTGGTGTAAAGCGAAAAGTTATAGACAAGATCTAGGAAAATGATTTTATGTTAATAGGAGTTGCTTTATTATCTCAAAAACAGCAAAAAATAAAGCGAAATGTTCGAAATGGGTAAAACAGAGGTTAATAAATCGACGAGTGAATTCGCATATGCACCTAATAAACGAATTACGACTGGAACCTGATAACTCTCGGCCTGTACCCATATCGTCACAATACACGTTTCGACTTGCAAGCAAAAAACCTAGCCGGAAGGTAAATAATCAAGCCCTGACTGTTTTTTGGGAGGCCGAGAGTTCAGGCCCGGCCTTCCGGCCACTATGACCACTAACGATACAGTTTGCCTTCCGGTTTGCAAATCGAAAGGTCCCTCTTCCGGTAAACTGCATGGTGTATTAGGACAATTCTATAGGGAATAACTCTATTAATACCTTTTGTTTGAAAATGTGCGGAAAATGTAAAAATATCCATTTCTTAGTAATGAAAATTTCGATTTTTATTTTTTCCTTGAAAACTAATTTTTGTATCGAAAACCCGATCACTTGAGGAAAATCTACGCACAAAATCGCACAAGACATTATGTAAATTGCGATGCGCTTTATGCAGTGGCCAGCGTTAGCTCACTGAATATACATGTTCGCTTAATTTAATTTTTTTCATGGCCATATAATATGTTATTATTGGAAAAAAACTTTCGTGCATCAAATACCCCTCTTACAAAAAATACCAAAAAATCACATCGATCGGATTGAAAATGAAGAATTGGTAATTATTTGATTTTCAGTTCGAAAAAATCTACTTTAGGCGTAAAACGTGCCAGCCAAAGCATAGCTATTTTCAAAAAACCTGAAGTTTGCTATAAAAAAAACTGGAGTAACGAGAAAGTCAATGTAAAAGTGAAGCATGCAAAAATTTGAAAAAAAAAAGTTTTTGGTATATCGTCAATTTTCGAGTCTGAATAGGATAGCTTTGCTTGTGACGCATATCTAGTAATTGAGCCAATAGAAGTTTTAATATTTTGACATGTCAAAAGTGGGATATCTCCTAGTTGTGATAAACCATGGGGAAAGAACCTAAAGAAGTGTATATAAAGTAACTTTTTAGTGTAAGAAACAATGGCCGATAGTTTGCGCACGAGACGTAAGTGGCGATAATGTGAGTGAGAAGGAGTTAATGGGCCAGAACGATATGAACAATCAAATTTGACAAATGTAAAAATTGCAGCAGGAAAGCGAAGCAGCTTACATTAAATAGAAATCTAACTATTTAATGTAACCTGCGCACTTGCTGGAAAGCTGGGTCAGGTGCGGAAAATTTGGACGTTTTTCGACGATTTGCAATTTTAAGTCAGATTTTGAAGTAAGATTTTATTTTAAGCATATCGATGCTAGTCTCTCTGGTAAATAATTTCATAGTAATAATTGTTCATATTATAATTATTCAGCATATTTCACCAATATTATGTTATCTTATTAAATCTTATTTGTGAATTATTTTATGCACTTAAACTATGACTTGATAAGTAATTTTTCACAATTTTTATTGCTCTATCGAGGTCTCTTACGATTTACCAATTGATTTTTTTTGACAAAATACTAAAGATTATATCTTAAATACTAATTGTAATTAGATAACTACAGAGGGTGGTTTAAATTACTCATACTACATTACAATTACAATTTCACTAAACCAATTTCCAAAGGGGTGATTTTCGATCGCCTTTTTCATAATGAATAAACTCATAAACTTTAAACAGTGATTTTATACCTATACCTACAAGGTTTCCCGAAAGTTAAATCAAAGAAATCATCCATATTTCACTAAGATACTGACTTTGTTTAAGTAGAATAAAACACAAAAACAAATCTCCGAATCTACAGTATCTTTATGTAAACATAAAGATACTGTAGATTTGGAGATAACTCGAGCTAAGCAAACTCAAACCCAAACTAACCGAAAATAAATGAAACTAACTGAGTCAACCCAAACTATTCCAAAGTAGCCAAAACTAACCCGAACTGAATTGTAACGTATCCCTCTCTCGGTACCCGAATTTTAATTTGACAAAACCTAGTAATTTTCCTTTCATTTATATACCAGATGGCCTAAAAAATAATATTGTAAACGCCTAATTTTTAGTAACACGTTTTATTTCACCAATATTATTACTGCCACTCTTATTTCCGCCTTACCCCTTAAAGCTTCGCCAGTATAGTCATCAAAATTACATAACGCCATGAGTCGACTCTGCTTCATACAATAACTATATCTACGGCTTATTTCTAATCTATCTATATACTCCGTATTATATAACACCATGACAACTTCTACTGCGCCATTCGCCTTCCAGGGTTGTCACGTCCTCGCCTATTTGAACGTCGCACGTCGCCACTCCAAAACTTGTTTGTTACAATATTTTAAGAGTTAGGAAAAGGGGGCGTCAAAGGTCATCAGAGCCAATGACCTTTTAATTTAACAGCTGTCATTTCGACCGCAACAGTATAAGATGATCAATATAGGATGGCGTAAAGTCCTATAATCCCCACGAGTTAAGAAGCTGTCAAAATTGATAGCTATTAAATTCCGCAAATATTTCGCTTAATACGACAATATGGCAATTATAATTTGGTAGTTAAAACTGTCACATCTGACATATACGGCTGTCATTTTTGTGTCACATTTGACATATGTCAAATTAGTCTTACAATTATTATGTCTGTTTGATATTTGGCATATGCAATTTGAGGAAGAAAATTATAGCTGTAAACAGTTATGTCGTATTATGGCGAGTTGAAAGAACTCGTCCAGGTATTTTTGAGAACTGTTAAAAAATATATAATTAACGTAAGAAAAGAATGCCATCCATAACTACATATCGATATATCGGTTATCGTTAAGCATATAGAGATTAAAGAGAATGTAGGATTATAATCTACTGACCTATCAACGTGTGTTGAAAATGCAAAAGATAGTTACCATGACAACTAAACGATATATCCCGTAAGGCAATTTTCCTCTAAATAATGATACATGAAATGTCGGAACGTAAAGATTAAGTCGAAAGGGTTTAATGCAATTTAGAAAACACGGTTGTCATGATAACGAAAAATAACAAACTACGTATCTGGGTTATTACTGAAGCAAAAAATATTTCTGTCGGTGGCCAAATAGTTATCTGACAACCGTTTAAAATAGAGATGGGAAAATTACAAAAATTACATTGTCGACGATCTCTTAACTTTCATAGCTCCCCGAGCGAACGTAGTAAGAGATCGATAATGCTATCGTTGCAAATGGCAAACGGTTTTCTATTCCACGACCTTAACTGACACATTCAAGATCATTCGTGAATGTTTCGGCTTATCGGAAAAAATATATTGGCATAGAGACAATAGCGGCGTTTACACGTACGGTTTTTTCCATAGTTTTGGAGCGTAAACTCCAATCGCGCAGGCTATCCTGCCCGTGTAAATACTCGGTAGATCGGCGCGTGGAACGCGAAGATGGAGTGACCGTCAGTCGCGCAGAACAGATACAACTTGCTTTGCATTTACACTGGCACTTTTTTAGACAGTCCATAACACGTTGTTTTATTTGAACCTTAGCATAAAGATAAATGTCGTGGACAAGGGAAAACATTGAACGTTTCATAGAAATTTATAGGAGTTACTCTTGCTTGTGGAAAGTTAAGAGTGATAAGTACAAAAATTTAAAAAAAAATTCTATCTTGACGCCACTTTTTTACCCAAATTTTCTTATTTTTTGTATCCTTTGTATTTAGGAATACGTATGCTGCTGCACAGGCAATTGCACGAGTTTTTTATTTTTTTCTGTCCATGAATCCAACTAGATAACCTTACCTCGTGGCGTGTTATATTGAACTTTCCATCTTTCCAACCAGGTGGAAATTCCACACGCCACTCCAAAATCGTATGGTTTTACATTTACACATACGTTTTTGACTTTCGCACTCCAAATAAGCAGAACTGGAATGTATAATTGTAGTGTCTTAAATTTGTATGTCGGGCGCGTCAAGCGTTCGCTCCAGTCGTGCGCAACGTCGTGAGACGCCAGAATACCCTCCAAAAACCGAAGAAACGGAACGCCCGTGTAAACGCCGCTAATATGCAGAACTGGAACGTATAATTGGAGTGTCTTAAATTTTTATGTCGGGCGCGTCAAGCGTCCGCTCCAGTCGTGCGCAACGTCGTGAGACGCCAGAATGCGCTCTAAAACCGAAGAAATGGAACGCCCGTGTAAATGCCGCTAATGGAGTTTTTATAATTTGGAAACAGAATTAATCCATTCAGACGGTCCCAAGAATTTTCTTTCTTTTTTTGTTTTCACGATTTTGTGTTGACTAATAAAACCTATCTCGAGAACGGTCAAAGATATTAATATCTTGGTGACAACCACAATTTTTATCAAAAGAACTAGTATATAAAAATAAAAAAAGAAATATAGCTGTTACTTTTTTATCATGTTATGATAAACCAAATGTCACTTTGGCATGTGTCAAAATTATTGACAGCTCTTAAAAATTACAGGGTAAATAATAGATACAGGAAACTAAGGCGTTTCCGTAAAATTCTTCATTTATCTATCCTCAATTAAATCGATCAGTGGTATGGCCGAAGGGCTCGCCACCCATTTGCTATAAATGCTGACGCCTTAATCAGATGATAACCGGAAGGGCTTTGATGAATATCTCAAACTGGTCCAAAGAACATAAAACACTGAATCTAACTAACTAGGTTAATAGTATATTATTTTATATGGAGGAAAAGTGATACTTTTCATGGCGCGCTCGTGTTTAACAGCCGAACGGAGTGAGGGTGGTAATAGAGAGCAAGCCATGAAAAGTAACTTTTCCTCCAAATAAAATATGCTATTTTTTCTTCAAATGTCGTCAAATTAATGCAAAAACATCTCTTTTTAATAGTAATAATATCTAATAATTATTATTAAAGATAAGTAAGTGAGTTCGCAAGGCGGCTTAGACCGGTGTGTCGGTGAATAGGCACAGGTTGTTGCTATAGTAATGTAACATAAAGCTGTCAGTAGACACTGTCAACAATAATTATTTTATTAAGATTGCGTCTCCGATTGGGTGACAACCACAATAAGCAGTTATTGAGTAAGTTCGATTAAATAATAACCAATTTGTTCCTAAATTAGTGATATTTAGAAATGCAGTCACAAATTGAGTGATAAACACAAATTGTAGTTTAATAAATCTTGAGTTCTTGAGGCTTAGTTTGCTGTCTGTTTGTATTGTATCTAGGTTGCTATGACAACACTTTTACCTCCGCCGGCGGAAAAGTGAAAAGTAAAGCTCCGGCGGAGGAAAAACGAAACTTCACGGCCGCCTACACAGTCGAGTATTGAGGTTTTTATTGACGTTTGAAGAAAAAAGATTTTATGAAACCTAACCCAAACGATGGACAAGTCACTGAATCTGACACTTGTTATTATATTCATTGAAAAGACAAAGACGGTACAAGATGCGTATCTCCTTGGGAATTTCAGCACGCTTTACGTATTTTCAACTGAAGCACTAAAATTACAAATTAAATTACTAATATAATTATTAACTATAGTCATATACAAATCAAAAACTGTTTTTTCTTGATCATATTTAAAAAAAACTTATTTCAGTATAGAATTATTATAACTTATGACTTAATCCCATTTATTTTTAGGTTTGCGATTTCTTCGTGCGCTACGCCTCATGACTGTACCAGATATTTTACAATACCTCAATATTTTAAAGACTTCCAGTTCCATTCGTCTTGCTCAGCTAGTTTCTATATTTATATCTGTGTGGCTTACTGCTGCTGGGATCATACACTTGGTAAGGATAATCATTATATCAATAACTTAAATAAATCTATTAGTAGGTATTTGTTTTACACTCGTATCCAGAAGAACTAATGAAATTAAGATTAAAGTTTTTTGACGCTAATAAACCTTTAAGCACATATCAGCTGGATTAAGTTTTAGGCAGGTGCTGTGATAGGGATATTTTTTGACCTAGTCAACCACACTGTATACCATAAAATTCGCAGATTCCAGTTTTGGTCTTCGCGGTGTGGTCCTGAATCTATTGTAGATATTAAATAGGTCCAGATAATGGAATCAGCCAATAAATCAACCCACGTCAGGTATTGAGTGCCGCAGTTAAAAATTTTTGACCAATTTTATGTTCCATATATATATATATATATATCGAGGTGTAAAATCTCATGTGTGTTTAATGTGAAAAAATCTGGTATATATATTGTTTATAACCATTAAAATGTTAAGTTCGTCAGATGAAATTGAAGAGGAATTGGAAGAATGTGCTGTGATTGTTTGTTACCCAAGAAGAGAAAAAATTGGGTTCATAATGTCAAATATAATAATTCATAAAGCTATTAACTAATTATCACCCTGTCCCAAGTTTGAACTTGAACTTGGGAATTATTTAATAAACATTAAAAGCAAACTATAAACAACGCGAGCAGTCAACGGAAGCGATTATAAACCTTAAGCATGCAATGATCAGCAATTTCTCTAATATAAATACACTGGCAAACCTTCAGTTGGTCAGACTTTTGGTCTCACCTAAACCAGCTCCAGGGTTAGTCACATGACTGCTTTTGGTTCAATCCGCTCTTTGGTTAGTCACATGATTGCTAAAGTTTAATCCTTTTGCAATCATGTGACTAACCAAAGAGCGGATTGAACCAAAAGCAGTCATGTGGAGTCACCTGGAGCTGGTTTAGGTGAGACCAAAAGTCTGACGAACTGAAGGTTTGCCAGTGTATTTATATTAGAGAAATATAAATAATTATATTATAAACCTCAACAGCGAATGATTTGGCGAATACCACACTTTGGTGAATCTACTTCTGTAAAGCTTCCTAGAAAGCCAAACACGTACTGATGGCATTCATACGTCATTTGACACTCTGATAATATGCCCACCCAGTACATTAAAATGCGTAGGTAATGAAAACTGTCTGATCCATGTCACGCTACGTGGCATCACAACACAATACGACGCATCAGGAAAGTTTGTCTCCAACCACGCAACGTGGCATGGATTAGACGGTTTTTTATTATGTATTTTAATATAATGTGTGTATGGTAAGTTATATAACACTACAACTGGATAGAAATACAAGCATAAAGTTTATCGAGCCATATGCCCCAAGAAGTTGAAAGCTTCTATGAAGAAGTCTCTCAAATCATTTCTCAAGATAAAACAACATATACAATAATAGGAGGTGATTTCAATGCGCGAATTGGCAAAAGACAGGATAAATCAGAAACCTGCGTAGGAGAGTACGGACTTGGATTACGAAATGACAGAGGACAGACACTAGTAAACTTCTTAGAAAAGGAAAAAATTTATGCATCCAACAGATTTTACAAATAAAGAGCAAGCCAAAAATGGACATGGGTAAGCCCAAATGGTCAAACTAAGAATGAAATCGATTACATACTCACACAGCATAAAACATAGTACAAGACGTAGATGTGGTAAACCAGTTCTCAACAGGAAGCGACCACAGAATGGTTAGATGTAATGTTAAATTTAATTTGAAGTTCGAGAGATAAAGACTAAAGCAGAAAACAAACAAACACACCAATAAGCTCAAAGAGAACAATCACGAATATAAAACGCAACTGAGGGAAATTAGAAGGATACGACCAGGGAAATGACAATATATACGTAACAAACAAAAAAATCACACAAACCATCTTAGAAGAAGAATTGTTATACAAGAAAGGAAACCCTGTCAACCTCGAGAACTATAGGCCCATTAGCCTTCTCTCGCAAATATATAAATTACTCGTAAGAATTCTTACAAACAGACTCGAACAAAAGTTCGAATTATATCTAACTAAAGAGCAAGCAGGCTTCAGAAAAACTTTTAGCACAATCGAACATCTGCATACAATTAATCGCCTAATAGAAAAAACACACGAATACAACTTACCCCTCTGGATGGCATTTATAGACAGAAAAGCATTCGATACTATAGAATACTGGCGCATCATCAGATAATTGAGAAGAGCACGAATAGATCAATTATATATGAATATGATACAACACATCCAAGACACAGCTACTTCACTAGTCAAATTACACGATACAACTGATAAAGTGAATATCAACAGAGGAGTATGGCAAGGATTCAAGGAAGTATTACCACGCCAAAGATCTTTACCTTAGTGCTTGAAAATGTATTCAGCAACCTCACCTGGTGCGACAAAGGAATTACCATACAAGGAGAGAAACTGAATTATTTAAAATTTGCGGATGACATCTTATTATTTTCTCAAAACGAGAAGGAACTACAAGAAATGTTAAAAGACCTAAAGCTAGAACCAGAAACAGTAGGCCTAAAAATGGATACCACCAAAACAAAATACACGAAAGTACGGACCATAACACACTAACTATCCAGAGACAATCAATAGAAAAAGTAGAGTCAATCGGACAATTGGTAAGCCTAACAAAACAAAAACAGGACATAGATAGAGAGACGAATCAGATTAGGATGGGCGGCATAATATGTAAAGTTAAAACATGTCCTAGACAAAAA
>MU182203.1:196862-280347 GCA_016904865.1 Pissodes strobi
AATATTATTATCACGACATCTCATCAGGAAAGTTATGTCGCAACGTAGTGTTGAAATCTTGGACCGTAGCGTTTCGAAGCGTCTAACTGTTTTGATGGTCTCCTCCCCGTAGAGGTGTTCAATGTTGTAGCGTAGGTTTTCACGGATGGTAGAATGAACAAAAGTGTTATTCCGGGTTTCAATCCGTTCGTTAATAGAATTGGTAGTCTCACGACGTTTCGCCAACATCCCAGTTGGCATTTTCAAGTGTTGTTTCCTTGATGGCTGCTTGACTCGAACTCGAGTTCGTATACTCAATTTGTCAAATCAGGGTATTTACTACGAATCATCAATAATTTACAATTGGTCAAAATTTACTTGGTCGAACGACATCAATGTTGTTTCTAGAATATAAACATATCTCATAAGAAGAAATTTGTCTATTTTTTTGTGTTCTGAATAAACTGTATTAAAGTAAAAACTACATAGTTATTACTGGGCACTTAGGAGGAAAGTTACACACTCTCGTCTCGACCGATAGTGATATTATTTGCTGGACGACGCGAAGTCGAGGCAATGAAGCACCGATGCCAAGAATGTGCCCTTCCTTCAAAATACACTAATACACATACTATTTTTTTTACGATTGAGAAAAAATTAATAAAGAAAGAGACGAGACAGTAAATAACTTACTATGCCGAAAAAATAGGTATAACTTTTATATGCGATTTTCTAGCAATCCTTAACAATATCAGAGTAGCCAGTCAGTGGACCTATTTATAAAATAAATTAAGAAATTAGTGTTTTTAGGCACGCGACGTGAAAATCGCTTAACGAGGCGAAGCCGAGTTGGACAACACGTCAAGTACCTAAAAGAAATAATTTCCTAACGTTTTATATACAAGATTTTTTTCTACGTACTTTTTATATTAAAAAAGTAGTTTATAATAAGATTTGAACATGTCTAAAATATTTATCACCTGCGTTTGCATGGCACCTTTCATGCTATTTGTTATTAATGAAGTGCAAAGAAATGTTGCTGCCTGTCGAAAAAATAATAAATAAAAAGTGCCAGAAAGTTAAAGTAAAAAATGAGCGATCTGGATGATTCCGATATGGAAAATGCAGCGAATGCTGCAATGGTAACACTTGTGCGACTAGAAGTACGTCAAAAATTTGCCCGGAAAGATGCGTCAAAGCTGATGTATTTAGTCAATGCTTAATATGAATAAAAATGTCGATATTAGTAGATTTGAGAATGTAATAGTCTTTTTAAAAAGTAAATCAGCAGGGTATAAGCATAAAAAAGAAGATATGGAATGGTGTATTAGAGAAGCACAGGATAAACGCTTGAACTTTACTTTGATGTTTCCAACATTGGTTTTATCGAGAACAAGACCAATATAACAATATATGAATATCCTAAAGCAAATTACCATAATATTAACTTTTTATTGATGATGTGGACGACATCAACCAAATTGTGGAGAAATTGTATGATGTTTTGTTTGCAGCGATTGAAATGTACGTCTCAAAGAGGGTAGTGACTGAAAATAAATTTTTAAAATGGTATTCTCCGCATGTCAAGGGGTTACTTGCGCCAAAAAAAAACAGATTTTACCGTAAGTTTAAAGTTTCTGGCCTAGAAAGTGATTACAATCCGAGTATAGATTGTAGAGAAAGTAAAGTGCAAATAGAATTGTGATATGCCATATACATTTCTAATGTTGAGCATATAATCCCGGATAATATCAAGCATTTTTGGTCGTATATAAACTCTCTTAAGAAGGAGAATGGGATCCCTAAAGAAATGCACTTTAACGGCCGTCCCCTAGAAGAAACGCGTGATATTGCAAACGCTTTCGCCGAACACTTCGAGGATAGATACTCTGACCATTCTAATATTGAAGTCAATGAAGCTGCTCTAGCAAATGTCGAGAGCGGTTGTCAGTTGCTAGCCACCACTTTACAGCCGAAGAGATCATTAACAAACTTGTCTGTTTGGACAGCAACAAGAGTGCCGGCCCAGATGGAATTCCGCCTCTTTTTCTAAAATCTTGTTTTTAGCCCTTGTCACTTACAGTGTGTGGATTATTTCAAAGGGTTTTTAATGGTGGCCACTTTCCCTCACATTGGAAGGAATCCACGCTATTTCCTGTATACAAGTCCGGTGACAAAGAAGATATCAAAAACTATAGAGGAATATCGAAACATTCAATTCTTCCCAAGGTCATGGAATCGATTTTAACAGATGAAATGTTTCATACATACAGGCATTACATCAGGGAGGAACAGCATGGTTTCTTTAAGGGTCGTTCAACCAGCACAAACCTAGCCATTTACCAGGATTTTCTGGTTTCAAATCTGGAGAGAGGATATCAGATCGATGTTATTTATACCGACTTATCAAAAGCGTTCGACAGTGTATGCCACAAACTGTTGATGAGAAAACTATCACGAGTAGGAATGGGAAAGGCTTATTTTGCATGGATCGAGAGAAATCTTCAAGGACGTCACCAACGTGTTCTCATTGGAGGGGTCTCATCAAGGGTAGTTAATGTTCAATCAGGGGTACCCCAGTGCTCACACATTGGACCTGTACTTTTCTCCTTATTTGTTAATGATGTATCTTCCTGCTTTCGAGTTACAAAGTGCCTATTGTACGACTCGTTGTACTGGTGTGAGAAGAATTGGTTGAGGTTGAACGTGGATAAATGCAAAAAGATGAGTTTTTGTAGTTGCCATAGTCCTTTGGTTATGGAATATAAAATAAATGAGACGGTGCTAGGATCAGTTCAGTCGTTTAACGATCTAGGAGTAATATTTGACCAAAATCTTACCTTTAACCTGCATCTGGATCAAATAATATCAAAATGTGTTAGACTTCAGGGGTTTATAAAGAGAAACACTAAAATCATTATCATCATCATCATCATCATTTAGCGCTACAACCCATGGTGGGTCTTGGCTGACTAGACAACTGTTTTCCAGAAGGTACGATCTTCCATCGGTCAACGGTCGAAGGGGATGTTCATTTTGCGGAAGTCTGATCTGATGTTGTCTCTCCATCGCAATCTGGGACGTCCGAGTGGTCTTTTTCCTGTTGGAACCTCTTCCCATATCAGTCTCACAAGCCTTTGATCGTCAAGCCGTTGTAAGTGGTCTACCCATCTTAAACGGTGAGCTTTGATTTTTTGGATGATGTCACTGTCTCTGTACAGTTCTGCTAATTCAGCGTTGGTTCTAATGCGGTACTGGTCGGTTCTTGCATCACGGAGGGGGTCATAAATCTTCCTGAGGATTTTGCGTTCGAAGCGTCGCAGTTTTTCTTCGTTGGCCTTGATGATTGTCCATGTTTCGCCCCATACGTTATTATTGGTCTCATGATAGGCATATAGACAGCGATTTGCGGACTGTATTCTGCCCTTGATTTCTTCTGTGACGTCGTTATCAGCCGTGACTGTAGATCCAAGGTATTTCAAACGTTCCACTCTTTCAAAGTTGTAGCTGTTCACTGTCACGTTTTGTCCTATTCTATCCCTGCGTCCCATTCGGTTTACGCACATGTATTTCGTCTTATCTTCATTGACCTTGAGCCCCACTTCTCCTGCTGACTTCTCGATTTTATTAGAAATATCCTTTACCGTTAATACGGTGAGGTCAATGTCATCCGCGTAAGCTAGTAGAAGTTTGGTTCCTTTAGTGGTTAGTAGTTCGGTTTTGATTTCGGCTGTTCTGATGGCTTTTCTAAGGCTTTTTCTAAAAAGTAAGGGTGATAGGGCGTCGCCTTGTTTTAGACCGCTACGTAAATCAAATTTATTCGATAGGCTCTGGTTCACTCCAACTTTGGATACTCCTCCTTCCATGCAGATTTTGGTAATCTGAATAAGTTTCCTGGGGATTGAAATCTCGACCCTTGCATTCCACACTTGGCTTCTCTCTATGCTGTCATAAGCTTGTCGGAAGTCTATAAAGTGGTTGTGTATCGTTCTGTTGTATTCCCATCCCTTTTCCAGAATTTGTTTTAAAGTAAATAGCTGGTCTATGGTTGATCTCTTAGCCCGAAACCCCGCTTGGTACTCTCCCACGATGTTTTCTTCGAATGGAGTAAGTCTGTTGAGTAGGATGTTTGACAGTATTTTGTATGCCGTGTTGATCAGTGAGATTCCTCTGTGGTTTGGGTTAGTTTAATAGTTAAAAAAACCTTAGTAAGTTAAGAAATGCACAATTATTGTGAATTGTAAAAGTTGTTTCTTTTGTATGTCTTCGTTTTTGTTTAATTATTACTATGTGTATATTTTTAATATTAAGTGTGATATAAACCAAATTTTTCTTTCCCTTTTGAATGTGACTTTCATTTCATGAAATACTTATATACCTTGTTTGTCTAAAATTATTTGAATTAAGTTAGGACCATTGTTGTAACATTTGGGGATCTTTCCCTGTAGTGTATTTATTGAATAAATAAAAAAAACAAATAAATAAAGACTACCTACTGGAGAAAGTTGATCTTATTGAGCGTGTCTCTGGTGTCCGTAATATCAGCATCTTTCATTAAAATAAGCATTCTCAATAGGAGAAGGAATTAATATTTTTCGGAAGTACTCCCAACTACGTTCAGCATATATACAGCCTTTCAAAGATTTTTTCTTCAGCTCTAAACATTTTATATGTTCTTCGCTTCCAATGGACACTGGTGCCACACCAAAAAATAATTGCCGAGTTTTTGGGACTCAATGCAAATGAACATATAGGCAAGCTACTGTTTTCGAAGATGCTCGGCGATTTTTGGCATATTCTGGAGGCGATATAGTAACGCTGAAGCATTGAGTTTGGCGGTCGAGTTCTGTCGCCGAGCGTACACTGAAAACTCTCTAGAAAATAAGAGAGAGGTTTCGAAAGGTATTCTTGGCGAAAAAAAAAGCGGAGGTTAAAAACGCAAGACGTGCTGAGCCTGAAGAAATTCAGTGTCAAAGCAGCTATACTTGTGAGCCGGTTCAAGTTGCTGCTTCAGTTGCATTTCCTATATCTGCCTATTAATTGAAATCGTCCAGAAAGAAGAAAACAGATTGTGTTTTTAATAATCCAAGGATTCAATTTACTAATTTAAATAATTGCATTTTTAATATTAAACAGATAACATTACATTCTGTTTATTATTTTTAAACAGCACTTTTAAGCACTAGTGCTTAAAAGTTGTTTTAGTGAGGTTAAGGGTTGCTAGGAAATCGCACCCTCGTCGGTCCAGAGCGGAAAAGTTATCACAAATAAAAGTTCGGATATATTACTTTTTCGTCCTAGGGTAGTAAAGTAATTTATTTAATGCTATTTCTTTGCATTCCACAATATAAGAAATATTATTTGTGCTTCGGAGAAAAGGCACACTATCGGCTACGGCTTGTCCAGCAAGCACCATCATCGGCCGGGAATGTACAACTTTTTCCTGCTAAGTACACAATATAGTACTAATCACAAGCTTTATTAACTTTGCAATGATTGCCACTGAATTAATATTTTTAATCATACACAGCAAGCACATACTGATAAAAAACAAGGTAAACTACACACAAATAATAGAGTTTCTGTTCGATCAATTTCTGTCTGCTAACTGACGTATTCGATCAATTGCCATATTCGATTAACTGACTCTCTGCTAGTCGAAGTGTTCACCAATTGTCAGATCGATTATCATCCAATTGAGGTAATACAAGTAATGCACACCGATTGCCTACTGGGACTGAAATTATAAATGTTAACAATTACTGAGAATTTAGAGAATTTTAAGGGTGACAACAATCATAGGAGGAACATATTATATTATATGTCACAAGAAAATATATAAGTAGGTACTAATTATTACCTAAGTATAACTGAATGATCTGTATTTTATTTTAGCTCGAAAATTCAGGCGATCCGTTAGATTTCGATAATCCCCATCCCCTGCCATATTGGACCTGCGTGTACTTTTTAATCGTGACCATGTCCACTGTAGGATATGGTGACGTTTTTTGTCACACGGTTTTAGGCCGCACATTTTTGGTGTTTTTTCTGCTCGTCGGCTTGGTAAGTTGTCTTGCTTTTTCAAATCTATTTGGCTAACTATTAGATCATAAAGAGAGAGCTGTGATGTTGCCTCGTGAGCTTACAGCTTTCTACTTTCAACATTTCCAAGTTTCTGTGCCTTTAAATACATTTCGTTTGCAGGGTAAACTAATTTTTCCCGTTGTTGTCTAATCGTAATAATTACACATATGAAACCACGTAAAGTAAAACGTTATTCTAAAACGATAAGATAAACTAACTGTTTCAAGTGATCTATGCTTAGCAAGTATGGAAGCTATGTCTTGGTTTTAAAACATGTATTATATAAATAAGCGTATTATCAAAAGTAGCCTTTACCTGAGAAATGATGACTTAATTAGAAACTTGTCTATGTAGATACATAGACTGGATAAGGCTTCATATTAAAGTTATTTTCAAATATTGATATTGTCTCAAGCTAAACACTTTTATAAAATAATCTCCTTTTTATTGAATTTTTGTATCATTGAGCATTAAAAATTACACCATATATTTCTTAAGCTAAGTGCTTAAAGTATATAAAATAAATAAAAACTCAAATATGCATTTTCGAGAAAATAAAATCTATCAAAAACCGCCAGAGTTGGGTGCATAAAACCATTAGTAAAATGCATATTTAAGACCGAAGAATTGCATTATATATTTCAATTATATGTACCTATATCTACAAAGCTACGCTGATCATCTCGTAATATAATTAAACGTATTTCATGAAACTCTGAGTGAGCTTTTTCTTCTGTCAAAATATTTTTGCGATATGTTATAAATCTCTCATATTTTTCATAGACAGATGCTTACATTTTGTTAAATGTACAATTTGTTATTCATTGAAGCTAACAGTTTATTCCAGATAAATATTTGCACATCTTGAGATATTTATTTGGAATAAGATGTATTTTTCCTTATTATTCCTGTGATGTTTCAGTCGTGCTTAAATAAAATTATTTTAAGTAATCAATCGCTTATTGTATTCGACATAAGAACTATTGTCTTCCTAAATATTATTTTTGAACTATATATATTCTGCTTAAAAAAAATAATAGTTAATAATTGTTTTCCTAAATAACTGCCAGTTAAGGTCACATAACTAAAGACAGTGCATCATTTAGACACTTTCGGAAATTTTTACAATTTTATTTCTTTATCATTTAGTTTACCCTGGAAAGAATAATATATTCTGGAAACAAAATATGTTCTATAAAAACAGTCAAATAATGCGAAATGAAAATTTGCTATGAATCTATTACATCTAATATCTGAAAACAAAATTTATACATAGAATAACTAGGAAGTATTAGGTTTAAGGCTATAATACAGTCTATGGTTTGGCAGCAGCCGAAAATACCACTTATTAACGAAATTTTCCCACTGCCACTCCCTTTTCACAACTCGATATAACCTTTCATCCATCTTGCTTCCACTAAAATTTTAATTTTTTCTCCTATACCTACTAAATCATTTATACTTCATTTAAAGGAATATAATAGCAATCGTAGTGTAGATATTATAGTATAATGGTTGTTTTCATAAATATAGTTTTTGATTGCTTTATATTCTTTAGAATAGGCTTTCTGTACCACTCTGTGCATGCCCTTTAAATCTTCCTGCACTGCTCTGTAGCTTCTAAAGCTTAGCTTTAGATTATGGCTGTTATAAAGCTTCTGTATTAGCAACATACTTAAGTAACATTTTATACAATTATAGTACTCACACAACACATTAGTTCATGTTTTTGCTGCAGACCAAAATATACACATAAATAAAAAAATAGACGCGAAGAAAAAGTATGACAGAGCCTTGCTGCTTACTGGCAATAGATAAATCATACTGCCCGAGTCGCGAGCTTTGATGAAACCTATATAAAATGACGTTGAGAGGTTGTTTCCAGTCGAAAATTATGCTGAAATAGTTATTTGTGTATTTAGAGCGCAAAGTAACGGATTGCCGCTTGAGAAAGAATGTTACTGCGCGACGCGTATCGGAGCGCAGTAATCTTTCGAAAACGGCAATCTTACTTTGCGCTCGAAAAACACACAGATCTTTTTCTACAGCCGCATTTTTTAAAATTAAATTCACATTTTTCTCTATACATATTCTGAAATTTGCAAATGACTGTTAGTTTTGACATATTATGTTCGGGCTTCGGGCATATTTAGAACAGGAGTGCCAGCAACAAACTGTAACAAACGCACGACTGTCATTTATTTATCTTCGGTTTCCATGACCATTTAGCACACTAGACGAAAAAAGTGAGAATTTCCTTTTCCATGTTCGCGCTAGAGCGCAAAATAAGGATCCACGGCATTCGTCGATTTTGCGATTTCATTTGAATTTAGTATTTAGTTATTTTGCGCGCGGCTGTAGAAAAAAATATATTACAAAATAGATACATTTAATCGGAGGTATTCGGTCTACGGGACTGTAGCCCAATAAGCCAGTCCAAATTTGATTGTCTCTGAGATATATTTTTATGAATAAAACAATAAATGTTGAAATAAGATCTGATTGTTTTTAACTTGTTTATGTTATCATATACATGTAGAAGCAAGGCCTTGGGCATAAAATGGGTTTTGCCGATTAGGAAAATGGTAAAGGGTAAGTGAAACATTGAAGTGAGATTCCTCTTAAGTCACTGGTGAAAAGCTCGATAGAAAGTTAAAATTTTGCCGAGTGTTCCATCTTCTTTTTTAACTGTTGAAAAAATGAATAGTTTTTTAATTTCCAAAACTTTGCCAGTTTGCCCATGCAATTATGTCGATACTGATCTTAAATATGATAGAATGAAAGTCTGTTTTTAATGGCTTCACGCAAATAATTTATACATTAGAATAGTGACATTGACCTAAGAATAGTACTATCAGATGAACTGACTAGATTATTATTTTCGGAAAAATCTAAATCTTGTAAAGTCTATTCAAACTCAGTTGAGACAAAATGAAATTAAACGATCTTACTGAGTATTATCAAATTATTACCACTTCAGTCCCATCGAAATAAATAACAGCATTTTTATTGATCGCTTCTCGTCAACCTCATTGATTTATAGGAGTGGATAAGCAATAAATAGACCAAATATGGCAAATTTACGACCGTGAAATGTAAATAAAGAGATTCACATTTTGCCCTGCGCATTAGAAAATTAGTGGGCACCAGCTGTTGCAGTGTGAAGGTCAATATGCAGGCCCGTACTTTTGAAATAGTATTATTAGCATAATCAACGATTATATTATCCTTACATATAGTAATAGAGGTCGAAAAGTCTGTACATGATAAATTTTTAAAAATCTATACTCAGTCGACTATTAATGATCTGCAGATAAAAAATTAATATTTAAAAAAAAAGTTTGTATGTTCGGGCATCACTGAAAAACAAACGAACGGATTTGGATGTGGTTTTCACTATTTGAAAGCTTAATGTCGGGATCAAGACATAGACAATGAGGTAAGGGTTAAATTCAGGGTTGAAATTTTAAAGCAGGCATCTTTGTCTAAAAAATAATAAGCAATGAAGGCCTGAAAATTAGTATGTACACTCTACTAATAAAATAAGAAAAAATATAACGAATGACCACAATACTACAAGAGTAAGTTAATATGTGTTTAACACTATAAGAACAGTAGTAGGTACATGAAATTACAGAAATATATGGAGGAAGGAGGAAGTGTATACCTGACGTAACTTCAATTCAATTGCACTGTTCTGCATCAATCCTCCCGGTCAAACTAAGGTGTTATTTGAATAACTTCTACTTGAGTAATCCCTAGACTGACCTTGAAATCGTCTGGTCACGTGCCCGAATCTAGAGAACGAGGACAACACGTTCTGACCAATAGGAGCAAACCTGAGGGCTATAGAGACTGAAAGTACCCCAATTTATTATAAAGCAGGCACAAATACTCACTAGTTAGCAGTTGCGAAGGAGCAGTTTGGTTACTTATTTCATTATTTCTCCGTAACTGTGCGATATAGACGTGGTAATTGTCATTTTAATTAGTGTGTTTGTACTATTGTTTTGATTGGATTCGGTGTCAACAAACCGAACAATTTCTGTTACATATGTAGTGAAGTGGCCCTGAAAGCTCAACGAGAGACTCTAAAGCATGGGCGTAGACAGGATTTTTTCTCAGGGGGGGGCGAGCCGTAGACAAGGCCGCAGTAGTGGCAAATTTTGGGGGGCCACGCCCAATTTTTACGCAAAAGTCATGAGTCGGTTAAATTCCCAGGGGGGGCCACGGCCCCCCTGGCCCCTCCCTGTCTACGCCCATGCTCTAAAGTATCTCGTACCACATATGTAACAGACATTGTTTGGTTTGTTGACACAGACTCGCAATCAAAACAATAGTACCAATCAAAACAATAGTACAAACACACTTTTTAAAATGACAGCTACCACGTCTATATCGCACAGCTAAATTTTTGTTGCAAAGCTGGAGAACTATTAAAGCTTAGGCTCCCCCAATGTGCTGCAATATTTGTTCTAGAACCCGGGCTGGTTGGTTAAATGGAACTCACCAGGCTATGGAATTTGGCAGGAACCTCAGGACCGCGTTGATGATTGTTACTTTTGCTTAACAAAAATCGGGAGGTTTTCTAATAAAAGCAAACATAAAATTGAATATCCTAATATTCCCTCGGACATTACATCTGTGCCTCCTGATGATTCAAACATACATGTCCATAACCCTCCAGAAAAATAAAAATAAATTCGGAATCTGACGATTTTACATAAAAAAACCGGCACAAGTGTTCAAGAGGACGACGCTTACGAATGTAGTAGTAGCAAGCAGTCCCATATAATATCTTAGAAAGAACTCGCGCGATCATCCCCAAACAAACGCACAGCTCCTTGGATCTCGTCTGCAGCGATGGAATTTCCTACAAGAAGAAGTGAATATTTCTACGTGTCGGAAAGGGGGAGCTTAAGATGGCAGTATATTTGCAGTGGAAAATTATTTGATTTACTATTACGATATTCCAAGCTTCATGAACTAACTTGGCCTTTCGTATAAACTTACCGAGTGACGACTGCTTATTGATTCCTCAAAGACAAGTCTAAAGGCAATTTTATTGTTTAATGGATATCAACAACCATCCCTTCCTGTTGGTCATGCTGTAGATATGAGAGAAACAATACTACAATATTACTTAAAAGCGTTAAGACCTTAAAAAGAGCATGTCATAATAAGGATATTGAACTTAAAGAGGCTATTCCTTAAACTTTAATAACTATAGTTCACGCACCATATATACACGGCACAAGATGCAGAGTGACGGCTGTTAATTATTATTGAAGATTACGAATCAGAAAAACGCATTTTGTGTTCAATCTGATAACCGAAGAGTTGCAATATCAACCTTGTCAGTAGGATGGGAGGAAGTAGGTAACTTAGGGCTTACAATACCTAACAGGATTTTAATCTATCATTTTAAGCACATGTCAATCATTTAGTTTGACGAGCATATTTCAACATAAATATGAATTTACATGTAAAGATTATTCTTTGAGAAGCATCATCAAAATAAAATATCTGTGATTTTCTCTATAGTTTACAATGGATTCATCAGAAAGGTGTCATATTTCAGTATTGCAAAATTTGTCTGCGTTTGATGTATGAATTTCTCTTAAATTGATCTAATTTAGTTAAATATGAGTAATAGGCTATTGATACCTGCACTTCGTCTATTCCACAGAATCATTTTAAGAAAAGCATAGGAAAATTCTATATAGCTATGTACTACATAACTTGAATACTTCGTTTCATAGAAATGAACAATGTAAAAGATCGTTCTCTTAAAGGACCATGTATCAAATGTAAGGGAAAAGTGGTTTCAAATTTATTTAACTTCGAGTTGTAACAACTCTTAAATACACACAAGTCCAGATGAGCTACTGTTACCTGTCAAAATTCAATTGTTTTTGAAAATCATAGCAACCTGTGTCATGGCTAAACATGATTATTTTTATTTCAATAAAAGCCAGCCACTAAATACAATTTTTATGGATCCAATAAGCTTAATAAAAAATAATATCCGTTGTTTGAAAATGAAAACTAAGGATAGAAATGGAAAGAAGACAAAAAAGTAAGATTGGGTAGTAAAAGTCTCATGGCTGTAGGTTAAACTATTTTCATACAAAAATCGATGAAAAATTGAAAATCAACATATCAAAAAAAAATTTTTGAAAACTCTTAATTTCAAGTTTTTTACTCTGCCATCCTAGAGCGCCTTGGTTGACGTAATTGCACCATTTGTTTTGGTAGTAGCAAATGTTGTTTTCTTATAAAATGCAAATAAATGTCAAAATAGGGTAAACTTTAAAGTCTCATAAGTCTAAATCTATTAAATTTAGCTATATTACATCCTACATAAAAAGTGTTTAGAATTTTTCGTAGGATTCAAATATGCAAAAATATACGGGGGTTGCCATTTAATAAAGTTAAACTTATATCATTTCCGGTGAAACCGGAAGTGACTGTCAATTGTTTTTTTGCTTGAAATGTGCACATCACCGAACCCTATGGTCATTAAAAATTTCAAATTTTTATCTCAAGCCATTTTAGTAGTTTCGTTGTCACCCGATATATATATATATATATATATGTAATGAGGTTTTTGCAAGTTTAAACTTGAACATCACAAAGATTTTGATCCGGCAGTAGTTTCTCTGCTATTCCCTTCTCAATGATTCGCAATTATTCTTCATGTATTTCAAATAACTTAACTATTGAAATTTTTATAAAATTGCACGATTAATTATTATGGTACAGGGTCATTTTTTATATTTTCCCACCCCCCTTAACTTTTTTGTGCCACTGTGTAGAAAAAAAATGTAAATATAAAAGTTGTAGTGCTTGAGAAGTAGTTCTCAGAAAACATATTTTTGTCTATACAGGGTGTTGCAAAAAGTGCGAAAAACAAGAAAATATACATATTTTAAATGGGACATCCTGTATATTTCTCCTCAGGACGAAAGATCTTTGTTCTCCGATTAGAAAAATATATAATTTGTCTACATTTGTTTAATCCATTTCCGAGCTATTGAACTTTAAAAGTTGAAAACATGAATTCAAACCAATCGAAGTAGCCTTGCTCATCATTAAGAAAAATATGAAATATGTCAAAATAGCCATGAATGACAGTAACAAAATAGTATATTAAGAAACTAGTTTTAAAAGATCATATTTTTTCGCACGAGCACGAAATTAAGGAACGACCCGCTTGCGGGGAGCTTCCTAACGTGGGAATGCGCAAAAATGCCTTTTAAGACGTATATTTTATACTATTTTTTCTATTTTGCAGGTTTTTTAATTAAAACATTAATTTATTTTATTCAGCACTTTTTATTTTATTCGATCAGCACTTCAGCGGCCATCTTGTCATTTTTGACGTCTGTATTAGTAGAAATCCCATTCAAAGCGGTGTCGAAATTTTTGCTAGTGGGCCTTGACATTGAACAATTTTGTTAATATCATAGCAACTAGTCAACAAAATGCGTATCGAAAAGAACCTCTTTTCGACACTACTTATAGTATTATTTTTCAAAATGCGTTATACAGATGAAGAGAAATGTGAAATGTTGCGTTTGTATTATCAAAATCATAAAAATGCGTGTGCATCTAGAAGAGAATATAGACGAATATTTCCTAATACAGAAGTTCCAGACCGAAAAACTTTTAGTAATATAGAGCGGGGATTTACGCAACGAAAATCAGTTCACAGGAAAATGCGAGTTGCCCTAGTTAATGAAAATGAGGAATTAGACATTTTGTTGTTTTTTTCAAGGTAACAGGAATTAACTACTATTAAAAACCTAATAATTTACTAAACTAACACCTTTTAGAAAACCCGAGCAGATCCATAGAAGATGCCCATAAGCATTTTGATAAGTCAGCAACCAAAATTCAAAATACGCTTAAAAAGTACGGGTATTATCCTTATAAAATTATGCCATTCATAAATTAGAAAACGCGCATAAAAATACGCGAATGATATTTTGTGAAAATATGTTACGAAGGATAATATTTTATTAAAAAAATAACGATCTTGTTCCGATCGTTATTTTTTTAATAAAATATTATGGACTGACGAGTGCACTTTTACAACTGCGGGCATATTTAATAGAAGAAACACACATTTTTGGGCCACTCAAAACCGACGAGAGTTATCGGAAATAAAATTTCAAGGAAGAAAGTCCCTGCATGTGTGGTGTGGCATACTAAACGGTCAAATTATTGGTCCTATTTTTTATGAAGGTTCCCTAACTGGCGAAGGGTATTTGCACTTTTTAAATCAGGAAATAGAGGTTCTCTTGGATATGCTTCCAATTCGCCAATATGCTCAAATAATATGGCACCAAGATGGTGCCCCACCTTACAATATTATGCCTGTGGTTAATTTTTTAAATAATAGATACGAAACATGGATTGGTAGGCAGGGAACCGTCCACTGGCCACCGAACAGTCCAGATGTCACGCCTTTAGATGCGTTTTTGTGGGGGAGAGAAGTGCCAATATTGAAGATCTCAGGGCGAGAACAATGCAATTTTTATTATCAATGCAACAAATAAAATAGAAAGCGACTTCCGAGATTGGTTCAATAGAAACGGTGGGCATATTCAACAATTGTAATAGTTAAGTTTTTTATTATCAAACATGTTAAGATATGTTTGTATATAATAATAATAATAAATTATTAAAACATTGATTTATTTTATTTAAATCAACTTTTAGAGTTCAATTGCTCGGAAATGGCTTAAGCAAATGTAGACAAATTATATATTTTTGTAATCAGAGAACAAAGATCTTTCGTCCTGAGGAGAAATATACAGGGTGTCCCATTTAAAAAATATATTTTTTCTTGTTTTTCGCACTTTTTGCAACACCCTGTATAGACAAAAATATGTTTTCTGAGAATTACATCTCAAGCACTACAACTTTCACATTTACATTTTTTTACACAGTTGCAGAAAAAAGTTAAGGGGGTGGGAAAATATAAAAAATGACCCTGTACATTATCTTAGATTATCATTTAATCTAAATAATTCAAGTATTGAAAACTCCGTTTTTGTGCGGTCTCAACTGAGTTGGTATAAATATTTCAAAATTGCCAATATTTTAGAAGTTATTCCCAAACTTAGCTGAATTGAAGTTCTTGTACCAAAGATTTTCCTATTTGTGTTAAACAATAAAAAACGTTTCCACCCTTCTTGCAGATAAAACTGGGTTAAACACTTCATATTGAAAAAATATTTCAATTCTGGATACACGGATAATAAAATGACAAATATCAAACGTTGCCATTTTAAAAGTAATTTAGCTTCATCAATAAAAGTATAAACAATTTTTTTACATCAACTAGCATCTTTAAATCCATTGGAACGCGCCGAAACTTATGCGGTCTCGATATAATATATAATATAGATCTACCATAGTTTCGGACAGTTAGAAAAGAATAATGTTATTTCTGTCTACACCTTCTATAATATGAAACTTTTAAATAGCACTTTTTAATAATTGTAAATGGAATTTAAATTGCATTACATGCCACCTTATTTATTATTTATGAATATATTTTGCCAGCTAATACGGTAGTTGGTAGTTATCTGCAATGTGAACGAATCAATTTGTATTATCCGATATATTGCAGAATCGTGCGAAAATGTAATGCTCTATATTTTTGAGGACATAAAGCGAGAAGACTATAAATTGCTTTTGTCGGATACATCATCCTATTTTATCGAAAACAAATGATTTCCTTTTATAAAAGCTATCAACACTATATATGACCTGTGGATGAATATAACTGAGGCATATCCGAAACTATGGCAAGCCAATTTACTTTCAATGCAAATTAATTTTTAGTTGGACTAGTTTATATTAGATACAAAATGCTGTTTAGTACAATTTATTAAATAAATTATACTAAACAGCACATTTTTAACTTTTGAATATATTTTTTTGAGAAATAATAAGATAATATTACTATACTTTCACAGAGAATAAAATTAGTTAATTCTATAGTAAAATTTTAGTATTTATTAGATAAAATAAAGAAAAATATAATATTTGCAAATACACCTTTTTCAGCAAAAATATGTTAAAATAATATTAGTACATGCAAAATGTTTAATGAATATATTAAATTAAAATTATTGATTTAAGGAACGACTTTAGAGACCATTTCAAAGCAAGTGTTTGTTTCCATTTCAAACTACTTAAAAAATTGGAATTGGAATGTAATGTCCTTGAACTTAGCATACTTGTAATTTAAACTAATTCATTTTAAAATAAATAAGAATGAAATTCGGCAAAATGTCGATATTTATTTTAATATATTAAACTATAGTTGCATGCTTTTATGGAAGAACCACAATAATTTGTGGAAGAACTATGTTTTTCCTAAATCCTATTTATATGTTACTTATTTATTTTCAATACGTAAAAATGTGTGACTGTTTGATGGAGTAATGCTGTATAAAATATATCAAACCACCATAGAAATCGAAAATCATCATCATTGGAATTAAATTGACGTTATATCGATTTGTCTAATGAAATGGGGGTTTTCTTCCCCCAACTAATCCAACATTTTGCCTCTCCACACGTACCTAGGCCGTTTCTCGCGTCCACTTATGTTCGAATCACTTTTTAAACCTAGTTCAAAATATGTATTAGAGGGCGTCATCAGTTTTGATTGTAACAATACACAATATTGAAACAAGAACAAATTCATGACCAATAAAAAGAATTTTTCATGAATTCGGTCAAAAAATTAAATGAATGCAATTCCGGTTTTAATTAATCGCTATTCAGTCGGCAAAGCCAATCTGGGTAGGGGTTCGCGAGACTATGGTCTCGGTCTCGAAAACGAGACCGAGACCGAGACCTGGAAATTAGAATCGAGACCGAGACCGAGACATACCTATCGAGACCGAGACCAAGACCGAGACCAGGTAACGAGACTCTCGGTCTCGGTCTCGGTCTCGAAAAATATTTTTATTTGTTGAATTTTCAAAACTTATTTTTCTGAAAAAATCTAAATTTTATGTATGTTATTGACGATTTATGCCAACCAAAAAAATTGAAAAATCGTGCAAATCCGGGTACCTATAACACTTGTTTATTTTAAATTGGGCTGTTTCTTTTTAAGATTCTAAAAGAAAGGTTATACTGTTATGTACATAATGTACCTACGGGAGCCAGGGCTTCTTAAAGGTGGGCCCCTAAAGATGTTTTTTTTTTCTAATTATTTCCAAAATTGTGTAAAAAATAGTTTTAAACTTTTGGAATCATCCTAAGTACACTAAGTTTAATATTTAGAATTCGGAAATGGAATAAGAAATAGAAAATTTTAATCAGGTCAGGTGCTTAACATTTTGGGAGTGATTATAAAAAATTAACGTCAACTTTTTTGTGGGCTATTTTTTTATTTTCTTTTCAAGTTTTGAAAATCTTTTTTTTTTTTGGGTAAAAAAGTGCCTTATTTCGTATTATTAGGACGCAGGGTTTTGAGAAAAACGGATTATAAATGTATTCCGACTGCCAAAAACGGGTGTAAATTGAATGCCTAGTTTATCAAAGTTTGAAAATCTGTCATAACTTTTTTCTGGAACAAGTGTTTCTACTATTTTATAATAATATGAAGTTTTGTAACGTCAAAAGGAATTTTTGGGGAATATCAAAAATTACAACCTTCATTTTACACCCGTTTTTGGCAGTCAGTATACTTTAAAATCCGTTTTTCTCAAAAACGCTGCGTCCTAGCGAAGCAAACTAAGAGGCACTTTTTTGCAAAAAAAATCAAATTTTCAAAATTTGAAGAAAAAATATTTGAAAAGTTAGCCCAAAAAAAGTTAATTTTTAAATTCACCCCCTAAAATGTTCGCACCTGACTAAAATGTTTTATTTTTAATTCCATTTTTGAATTCAGAATATAAGTTAGTAGAATCCCAAATTTTAAAACTCTACTTGACACCGTTTCGGAAATAAGTAATTAAAGAAAACCATATTCAGGGGACCATTTTTAAGAGGCTCTAGCTCAGCGGCGGATCTAGGGACGCGTGGACCTCAGGGCAAAAGATATTTATGGGCCCCTACCCCTTGTATATTTTAAAACTAAGTTAAGACATTTCTGATAGGTAATACATGATATATATGAGTATCGCATAAGAAGTAAGAATATAAGAATATTTTTTTATTCAGGATGAAAACTAAAAAAGAACTAGTATTTTTTCGTATCCCATGAAAAGTAAGAAAATAAAATAATTTTTTATTTAGGATGAAAGCTAGTAAATACCAAAAATTGTAAATTGGTATTTTGCGTATCACATAAAAAGCCAGAAAATAAAAACACTTTAAACAAAATATAAAAACTAATAACAAACTAAAATCTCGAATAATCTTTTTCTGACTTTGGCATTAGCAAAATTATCAAACACCAGCATAAGTAAACTTGTCAAACTATGATTTACTATTGTTAAACGTAAGCTGGCATTTTGCTGGTGGTGTTGTCTGGTATTTGCAGTGTTGCCTGTTCAATTTTAATGAAAAATTAGCTGCAATTTTATTCAAATAAATTAAGATTGTTTTGTAAAAAATTATTCAAATTCGGCATGTGTATTTACCAAAGACGTTTAACCTAAAGTAGAGACCGTTAAAATGCCTAATTATGCTCTAAAGTCAACAATGAACAAATATTGGAGAGTAAATTTAAAATTCGATTGGGATTTCCTATATGCCGATGCATCACACTGGACCATGTTAAAGGTTAAACTATAAAGCATGGTATATCACTCACACCAGTGGCCAGTGGCGTATAATTGACAAGCTCGTGGAGCACGCATGACGACGGGGGCTTCAAAGATAGCCGACTATATTTTAAGCAAAAAACTAGTGTACTTATTCGTTTCTATCGTAACAAAAATAGTTTATTATTATTATTAGGCTCTTAGTCTTAGTCAATTTATGAAAAGAGGGCCCCACAATATTTGCCGCGGTGGGAGGGCCAACGATTTCACTGTTTTAAACTACGCCATTCAGGGCCTATTTTCCAAGGAGTTGGGTCATAGGCCTTAGCAATTTTTCTGGCCCCAATATGACTTCGGCTCCCATTTGAATTTTTTTGTTTCGAACTAAAAATATTATTTATATTGTAGTTTTTTATTCAGATTTGAATTAAGTTTTTCCAGTATTTATAAATTTTTATTCATTTTAATAAAAAAATAATAGATTTTAGAAAAACCAGAAAAGAAACACGATATAAGATAAAAAAAGTTTTATTGAACCAAAACATAAATTATAAAAATAAAATAATATTTAGGTAAATTAACAGAAATACACTGGGGCTAACGTTAACACCTTTCTTCGAAAAAAAAAATTAAATACATAAGAGTAAACACAGCCAGATTTGGAACTAAACACTAATAACTCACGGAGGACTTTTCGTCATTTACTTTTACTTTGTAAAATCCTGAACTTTGTAATTGCCTATTTTTTTTACCGTGAAATTATTTCGCACGCCCACTTATTTTGTCTACATTTTGTTCTTGTATGTTTGTTATAAAATATTCCTGGAATTGTCAGCTTATATTCTTCGGCCTGTCTGCTAGGTCAATGGGAAATGCCTCTTCGCCTCCTTAAGAAGTAAGGTGTAAGGTCCTTATTGGTAGCATTGTCAATTTCTGAAGTACTGATGTCACCAGCGTCAGTGTCTTTGTTTTTCTGTCAACCTTGTAAGATTATTACTGGTTGGATTTACTTCTTCATACAGAGAACTAGACGTTTCTTGCAACATATGATGGTTTTCTTGCGCCGCCGTCAGAAGATATATCAACATTGCGTTTTTCTGCTTTTCCTTTTCATTTTCCCTTAATTTATTATTCTTCCGCTTCTCACTACCACTTTGATAGTTGTAACTCGTACTAATTAATCTGAAATTAAAAACAAAATAAAAATGTATTCTATTAATTTACTTTCAACTTCAAGACAATAAAAAACAAATTACGAAAAAAAATCTATTAGCTAATTACATAGAATTAAGTGAAGAGTAGTGGCTGTGTGCATGTATGAATCATACTAAATGAAACACTTTTGTATTCCATGGAAAATTTTAATCCAAAAAGGACTTCCTATAGAAGCATAACAACAGAGCGCTTTCGGCCTAGGCCATCATCTGTGTTACTTGTCATTTGGACCTGAAGAGCATATCAACGAAGAGAAACACCAACAAACAACGGCCAAATCACAATTAAAAATTTAAAAGTCATATTTTTAAAGATATACATAATTAATAGCCGATGCCCAAACCACGCTTTTCGTGGACACATTTTGTCATTCCAATGTGTCGTGCGCTTAGACTATATAAGGTCGTGCGTTAAAATGTGACTCTTAACTTTTTAATTGTGATTTGACCGTTGTTTGATGGTGTTGTTTGTTTCTCTTCGTTGATATGCTCTTCAGGTCCAAATGACAAGTAACACTGATGATGACGTAGGCCAAAAGCTCTCTGTTGTTATGCTTCTATAGGAAGTCATTTTTGGATTAAAATTTTGCATGGAATACAAAAGTGTTTTCATTTAGTATAATTACATAGAAGTTATATACCTATATAACTTACCTTAATTTTACCTTCTAGGGTAAACAATTTCATACACGGGTACAAAATCATGATAAACAGTCCAAACGTCACTTTAAAACTGAATAAGAATAATTAAGGATAAAGATAAAAATGTATTACCTATATTTTCTCCCACACATGAGAAAATGTTTATTTAAAAAATATATTTTTATAACTATATAGTGTTTTTATGTTGCACATTTCGGGCCCCACTTGTCATGGGGCCCTAGGCACGGTCCTAATGGTCCTAATGGTAAAAAAGGCCCTGACGTCATTGTATACCATCCACTATATAATTATAATATCGTATTTATCAAAGTAAAGTAATTAGTAAGTAATTGAGAAACAATTTAGAATCTTTAGGCTGAGACAAAAGATAAAACAATATGTAAAAATATAAATAGTCTTAACAAGTATGTACTTACTTACGTTACCTTTTTTTACATCTTCTGCCTGAAGCAGCTACAGTATAAGTCTTAGCACTCCACTTACTAATATTATTTAATCATGCAAACAAACTATTCAAGTATCAAGTATTTGATAATTTGCTCTTTGCTCTAAAGTAAATAAAAATGCGGCCTACTGGGAATAGTGGGAATCACAGTAGTTAATGTTCGGTGGCTGGGTCTGGGAGTTGCCAAATTTAACGCTCTCAGGCTCTCAACGAATATAAGGCATGGGCGGTATGGTCGATATATTTCATTAGTAGATACGTATAGGTATCTATACTTTGACTTTATTGAATGTAGCTTAATTATTATTTCATTATTTTTGGTTTGCATATTTGATGTTTTACCATTTTACTTACTTCGATACAAAAATTATTTATAATTCGTGGCATCGTGGGGCCCTTCTGAACCTTGGGCCCCAGGGCGACGCACCGAATTGCCCGGTGATATATCCGCCACTGCTCTAGCTTCCTTTCCGATATATATTTATAAGAAAAATTTTAGTTATTTTTGACCGATAAATACATGGTTAATGTTTCGTCCATTAATTTTAAGAGTTTTTAAAATAAATGTTTCCATATACAGAATGTTTGAAAATGACACCACTTTGTATGGCTACGCTACAACTGATAAGAAATGTAAAACATAAGAAGAAAAAGCGTTGACTTTGACAATAAAATTGACTTAAATCGGTTTGTACAGGTTGGCCCGTTTATTATGGGATGATACCTTATCTCAGAATCTACGGGGTGTACCAAAAAAAGTTTAATACAAAAGTTGATTAGATTTCCCTAAACTTTTAAAATATTTTATTTTAATATATACAGGGTGTTCGTAATTTCGTGGACAAGTATCAACTTCCTTATTTTAAATAGAATACCCTGTATATTAAGGCATTTTTGAATTCCTCGGAAAACTCTAGATGTTTTATATATAATATCCTACACCTAAGTCTAACCGTTTTTGACATATTTTGAACTTTATATCAAAAATGACGCTTGCAGGTCTAAATATACAATCAATTTCTCCCTTGAAAGCCTTTATTATTTAATTGGAGTTGGCTTCCTTGTAGAAGAGGATATACTTTAGTGGTCTGTGTTGACATTTTGATAAGAAATAAATATAGGGTGATCAAAAGCTGAGATTAAAAACGAAATGAAAAAAATCGTTAAAAGTAATTTTTTTCAAATGGAAACCCTCTATTTTTATAATTTTATCTTATTCAGCATTAAAAATAAGGGTGACTTTGTATAAGTTTATCTATTCCAAAATAGCGTAGTTTTTGAAATATTGGCAATTTAACAGTTTTCTATCGTAAAAATATTATGGGGCTTTTAAGTCTTCTTATCAGTTGGCCATGACGGCGAGGCGCGGCAAAAAAAACAATCGAGCACTACCTATATGACACTATTTTGGCTTTCTGTGAGTTTGGAAATAAATGTTTAACAGTTTTTATACTACCTAACTCTGTCAATTTATATTATTATTATTATATTGCTTTATTTTTATTAATATACTAAAGTTATTCAATGTATACCACAGAAGAAAGAGCCGTTATCCAGCAATAAAAGCCCAGTCTTGGCGCTAAGAAGTTATGTTACCAAATTCCCTCTAAGACACCATCCAGAAAAAAAGATTTTCGACAGAATCTACCAGTGTTTTCGAAGAAATCAAAGTCTGTTGCAAAAAAAACAAAGAGGCCGTCATGTTTTGTACGTCAGTTTATACAACGTGTTTTGCCCAAAATGGTGGACATATACAAAACTTATTGCAATAGTTATTGTGTTAAGTGTTGTCGTAGTAAGCATTAGTTACGATTATATGTGTTAATAATAAATATTGTTCTAGTTATCATTAAGCGTTTTCATAAAAAAAAATTAAAAATGAAATCTAAAACAATACTTAATAAATAAAAAAAAGGTAGTCACTTTATTATTTACAACATTCTGACAAAAAATAAATAAATGATATATGCAATTCTTATCAAAGCGGTGCTAGTAATTGCCTTAATGTCGTTAAATTTTTGAAATTTTCCATTATTCGTTTAACACCATTTCGCGATGGTTTCTGTTTATCTGGATATCTATCAGCAAATGTCTAGCATGTTCTTGATAAACTTTGATACCTACATTCCTGATAGAGAATACATCAATTTAAATAATCTTCGTGTTAATAACTTAATTTCCCCGGCCGGCATGATTATTAACAATAAGTAGGTATATTGTCAAACGACAAGAAATAGTGTCATTTCTGTAATGCTCAATTTTTTTTCGCCACGCCTCGCCGTCATGGCCAACTAATTAACAAGACTTAAATGCCCTATAGCATTTTTACGATAGAAAACTGTTAAATCGCCAATATTTCAAGAACTACGCATTTTTGGAATAGATAACCTTATACAAAGTCACCCTTATTTTTAATGCTGAATAAGATAAAATTATAAAACTAGGAGGTTTCCATTTGAAAAAAATTACTTTTAACGAATTTTTTCATTTCGTTTTTAATCTCAGTTTTTGATCACCCTGAATTTATTTCTTATGAAAATGTCAACACATACCACTAAGGAATATCCCCTTCTACAAGGAACCCAACTCCAATTAAATAATAAAGGCTTTCAAGGGGAGAAATTGATACTTATATTTAGACCTGCAAAAGTCATTTTTGACATAAAGTTCAAAATATGTCATAAACGGTTATATTATATATAAAACATATCTAAAATTTTCCTAGGAATTCAAAAATACCTTAATATACAGGGTATGCTATTTAAAATAAGGAAGTTGATACTTGTCCACGGAACTACGAACATCCTTTTAAAATATGTTATTTTAAAAGTTTAGGGAAATCTAATCAACTTTTGTATTAAACTTTTTTTGGTACACACCGTAGATTCTGAAATAGGGTATCATCCCATAATAAACGGGCCACCCTGTACCTAGTCTTTATGTGTTCATACTTAAAAATCCATATCACATCTACACCAAGAACTGATACACAAAAGACACTTATTAGATGTTTCATTTAACTGTGGCATTAACGAAATAAAGCAGTAAATTATTTAATTACTTTTTATTTGCTCAAACCGAGACCGAGACCAAACCGAGACAAGACCGAGACCGAGACCGAGACCAAGGTAGTCTCGGTCTCGGTCTCGAGCTTCGAGACCCGAGACCGAGACCGAGACTAAATTTTTTCTTCGAGACCAAGACCGAGACTTGCCAGGTCTTTAAGCTTCAACCTCATAACAAAAACATATTTTTATCTCGCTCTACAACCCATGATTGGCTTCGGATGTAAACAATTTGAGCCAATTTCGTCATTACTTTATTCAGCTAATTCACTGTTTTGAAACTACTTGAACCAGGTTCAAATAATTTGCTTGTGGGAGAACAGCTACCTATAACGCAAAATGGCTACAAGGCACTTTGGACTTTTTGAACTAAGCTAAGTTTTTTTGAACAAAAATATGTTTTACTTTCTAGGTTTTCATAACTACTTGTATTTTCCAGGGAGTAAATTCTGTCAAAAACCTCTTCCTGTATATTCTGATTGAGTTAAGTCCGGTCTCTGGATTTGTCGTCAAGGTCCTATGGTCCATAGGGCTATTATGACTTATGACACCTCTGAATTTCTTCGAATGAGGCTGTCTAAATATAAATGTACAGTATTTACTTTAAACAACCAGCCCTACGAAAAGTTTAGAGTTGCCAGAACAAGATATCGAGCATGTCATTCGGTAGGACATCAGCGTTCAATCCAGCGACCAAAGGGAACTGCATTGCAAATGTTTGTCAAAATGCCGAAATTGATACTCCTCGCAACTTGCAAAAAGGAGGTTTACGACAGGGCAACCCATTGAAAACACTCAGAAGAAAGGCAAATCCAAACTTTGACGTGAGAGTGAATATGTAAAATATTTATGATATTTTATTTCAGAAAATTTTCAAATATTGTAACAAGAAATCAAAAAGCGCCAATATGTTATTTTTCTAAACTTCTTAAAAGTCCGTTCGGAGCATAGCAAATAGGACCAACCTAACAAGTCAAAACGTACAAAGTAATACATAAATTGCATTCGTTTTCTTTAGTCTTTTTTTTTTGGTCTGCAGTCAACTAGAACTACTTCCTTTAAAACATCTATAGTAGATGCAATAAAGTTTAAATAATGCATTTGGGAATGATTTTCAGGCTATTTTTGCTAGTAGCATTCCCGAAATCATAGATCTAGTAGGTACTAGGTCCAAGTACGGTGGCGAGTACAAGAGAGAACACGGAAAGAGGTATTGAAAATCAAAGGAAATCTGGTTATATCATATATTTGGCTGGTAACAATTAGCTTTCAACACATTAGGATCACATGCTAGCATGTTATAACCATATTTTCTTGAACATGTATTTAAACTAGTAATATAATCATGTATATTCTATAAATATAGGGGATATGTGTAAACTTGTACTTCAGCCGATACCTAAATGCATGTGATGCGTTAATAAAACTAACGATTTAGTTTATCTTCACACAGCCAGCCCGCACAATATTAGTTTAAACAACCTGATATTTTTCACATCGATAGAAATTTCTCGAAATTTGATTTACGCTTTTTAAATTATGAACGAACATCTTTAAGTGGCCCGTTACATTGTATTTTGTTTTTATACGAACTAATATATCGAGCGTTAAAAAAACGTCAAAGCGTAGTACTTAGCTTAGATTGACTTGTTAATAAATTGCCAACAAACCGCATAATACTTGTTAGATTTAGCGTATTTAAAATTTTTCGTCATAGTATTTTAATTTCTCTAGACTCTAGAAAATTAACGCTCATGGTGAAACTGTCCCTATAAAAGAAGAGCTATTAAACGCGACTGCCTGTGTGAAATAAGAAAAGCTGATACTTAGTAGTCTGTCAAAGAAACCTACCTCTGAACTCACTGAAAACTCAAGAGAAGTTCTGGACAATCCCCTGTCAACTTTGAATTTTAAATTAAAATAATTTTTGATGGTAGATATTGATCTTTAAACATATTATACTGTTTGAAATATTTACAAATGTAAATATTTGGTGCAGTGCTCTTAACAAATAATGTATTTTCATAATTTGTGTAAAGAAATGCTTTAACTGAACTCCAAGAATAGATTTAATGTTTTCCAAAGAGGTTTTGCCGTCATTAATAATAAATTCACTGCGTACAAAAATAATTTGAACTTTTGTAACTATTGACTTTGCGCATTTGTAATATAATTTTGCATTTATAACTAAACTTTTCATGGAACGGACTTCATTCCACATTAAACCTATAACCAACCCATCAACTGAATCAACAGCTTCCTTTCGGCGTGACGTCGCAAAGAAGTTCGATACAATTTTTAGATTAAGATCGTTTAAAGTTGGATAAAGTAAATTTGTTTTTGAACTGGGCATCAGCACATTCGTCTTAAAATATCACCGCATTGTCTATATTTTTGGATATTTTAGACGCTTACTCAAATATCTTTTTGAAAAACTTCAAAACTGAATATTTGCTGTGACAGATCATCAGGGATGATCGCCAAATGCGATAAATAGAGTACCTGAATCTCATCCTAAGCGACCAGGGAATAATTTTCCGCAAGTTGTACCAATACTTGCGTCTGCAGAAGGTTGTTTTTTTAAACTAAAATATCTCTCTTAATTAGTATTCATAAAACAGTGCGTTTTGAAGGTAGGCAGTTGTTCTAAAAAAGTAAATACTGTTGACAATGAAACTTCTCTTGTTAAAACTGTTTATGCGATCAATGAGTGAATCTCATTCTGGGTGACCAGGGAATAATTTTTGATTAGTGTTCATAAAACAGTGTGTTTTGAAGGCAGGCAGTCGATCTGCCAAAAAGTAAGTACTGTTGACGATGGACCGTTAGCTCTTAAAGCTGAGGATGCCCCCCTGTTGGGCTACTTTAATTTTATCTTGAGCTGCAAGAGAATAATTTTTCGGATAGTAAAGTTATACAAATACTTGCATCTCCATAAGGTTGTTTTTTATTGAATTTAATTATCTTTCTCTATCAGCTTGCATAAAACGGTGTGTTTTGAAAGCAGGCAGTTGTGCCAAAAAAGTGCTGTTGACAATGGATTTTTCAGCTGTTAAAGCGGAAGCATGGTCCCTTAAATTTTCCCATTATTTCCAACAAACAAAATTAGTGCTTCCTAATAAACTGCTTATAAGAAACAAATCATCTAGACCTCCAGTACAGACTTCATTTGTTAAGTCGCAGCAAACTTCTTTTATCAGTGAGCTTCCAGGGTGTATTGTATAATTTACGGAAGTTTGCATAGTAACGACGAACGCAGCGAAGAGAACAGTACATACTCAAGAAGTCAAGAATAAAATATGCTAATATGCAGGCCGCTCTCTTTATATAAATTGAATGCTACATTTACAGTCATTACCATATGGCGTTTTTGGAAAGATTTTTTTTTCTGTCCCATAGCATTTCTACACTGGGAGCTAGCCTACTTATATAATCTCTTGAGAAGAAATTATCAACTCTCTTTGTCTTCATTTTCAGTTATTCTATCACTTCCCCTTTCCACCGTACTTTCTGAATTTTGGAAAATGCCACAGGAGTAATTTTTTCTTAATTTTCTTAAGACAGTTCTTCTATGCCATCACTTAACTGACATGGCTCTTCACACAGGAGTAATTTTTTCTTAATTCTCTTAAGACAGTTCTTCTATGCCATCACTTAACTGACATGGCTCTTCAAGCTTTTTGTAAAGATTTTCCTAGACTTTGGCCACATTTGTATGGACCTAGTTTTCCAGATTTTCAGTTCTCTTCCTCTGCGCTTTCTTTCTGCGCCTTTCCTCCAATACTCCTCTCCAGTATTATTATTTTTTAAATTTTAGCTTTATATTAGCGAACCGCATCTTTAACTTTCGCCTTGCATGTGTTTTATTTCCATTTTATCAAATGTATACAAGAACAGAATCGAGACTTAATTTGAAAAATAAAAGATTGAAGATATAATTAGTGGTTTAGGAGGAATATCGCCAAAGATTTCGAAGATTTAAGTCCATTACATTTTAAAAATGTCCACCGCCAACCTCCATGCAGTAGTGGGGACATGCTCATAATGTTCTCTAACATTTTGTAACATTACAGGTGTAATTTGGTTGCATTAATTAATTATACGTTCTTCTAATGATTCGGGCGGTGTTGCTTAGATTTTCGTCATTGCATGCTCTCTGTACTGAAGCCATGAAGCTGCAATAGCAATAACGTTTCCCTCATACCAATAAAAATCTAATGGAATGCTTTTTAGGGTCGCTATGACAAAGTGTTTAATCCCCCTGGATTAGGCTTACCCCTGACAAACTGCCTCATCATAACTTTTTCGTAAAACGGAGTCATTTGTTCATCAGTATATATTATATCTTTGGACCTTGTGTTTTGATGACAAGTTCTCTGAACAAGCAAAGAGCGTATCTTCCAGAACCTATCCAATTCTCTCTTTTTTTTCCGAAAAGGCATTATCATCGAGAAGTTTTAAACGCGTCTTTAAACGCGTAGTTGAAAAAGTCTATTTCTTGTCATAGGGTCTGAAATAATAGACATTCTGGTGTCATTAGCCCAAAATATTTTTATTCTTGGAAGCGTAAATACCCATTAAACATTGAGCAACCAAAGAATGTTTTAAGTTCATTTGAGGATGTTTCCCATTACATTGTACATGTCATCGAAAAAAGTGTCAGGAATACACTTGCTGAAATACTGGATTGGCTCCTGGACACTTTCTCTGTCACCTTACTCTTCAAGGACGCCGATGTTCACCTTCAAATGTTCGTCTTCGCGCTTCCATTGTTTTCGGTAGGTGCTGGTAAGTAACGAGAAAGTGGCTCGTCGCCTGAAGAATTTTTTTCATCCTCCTTAGCATCTACGGATCCTTCATCATTCTGTTTGACCAAATTCTCCTCTTCATCGGTTTCTACGAACTCATTTTCACAGTCTGATCCGTCAAAATTACTGATCAACCAATTATTGTAACTCATGTGGCTTTAGTGGTCCTAAAAAGAAAAAAAGAACGTCCCCATGCCGACTGTGATGGACTCAAAATAATCTTGAAAAAAATACATTACGCAAAAACCAAAGGTATCACTAATGATACCAAAACGATATTCATAGAGGCCCAAGGTATCACTGTAGTGTCATATTAACTACAATATTTAAAAAATAAATTTAAATAAAATGAAAAATACATTAAGTAAACGTCAAAATTTAAGCAAAATACAAATAAAAAAATCAGTTGTAGCAATGGAGTCACTAAGTATCAGTTATGATACCACAAAATTGCATCATTATATTGAAAAAAACAAAACAATATACCGCAATTTCTACATACAGGAATAATAAATAAGTATGGAATAACTAATTATGAACAGATAACAAAAAAAAAATTAATACTTCCGTTTATTTGGATTGAATGTCATAGTTCTGACACTAACACCTGTTTAGTGGTCTATACTCAACCATCTATTGGGCCGTTAACGCAGAGGGTATACTGTCTCGACGTTAACCATTGAGCGCATTTACGAAGTAGTGCGTGACGCAACCTGGCATTTTCCGCCAATATAAACCGTATCAAATGTGATATTTACGGGACCGAAGCGCAAAAAGCTTTGTGAAAAAAGTAAATTACAAAGGTATCATATACGATATCAGGGAAATAAGGAGGATTATTAGTATTTTTATTGCTTTTTGATTTTATGATGCTTTAAAATTCCTGATATTTTTTCCAAATTTTTGCACACATTGAAAATGAAACCCAATGCTTACTAACGTCAAGATATGTTCTCTTAAAGTACTATTATTTCGATCAAAGTTTTCCGAAAAATAAGAAAATATAAAAAAATTGTCCCACATAAAATCAACTCTTCATCAATATAAGCGGATGGTTTTAGACAAAATGTAGTACTTCACTCACGTATAACAGCAGTCGTTTATGACGGTCTACATTATTGGCTCGTTAAATAATATATTATTATATTATTAAGTCCTACATGTTCTTTCGTTTTGACGTTTTATTAACGCTCGTTATTAATTTATTATTCCTTAAATGAGACGCGAAAAAAGAGTGAGCAAAAAATGACTTTCCGCCTTTGGTTCAATTTTCACAATTTAATTTCGCTAAGGTTGTAAAAGTTTGAGTACCTTTCAAGATATTAGTTTTTAACGCTAAATTTATTAGTAATCTGCAATTTACAAGTTTGAGGTTCTGCGTTTTCATGAATAGCTTAATAAAACAAATATTTCAAATACAGTGTGTCCAAAAAAGTATGCAACATATGGGAAACTTCTTTATTATTGGATTTTCAGAAAATTTTATTCTTCATAAAAGTTGGTGCTTGCCCTAAAACAGTAAACGAGTATTTCAAATTTTACGTACTGCTTTTAGTGCGGACGCAAATGTAATTTTTCCGAAATCGCGTCAAGAGTAAAGTACCTTAATTTATAAAGATACAGCAAAATCTTATATGGAAAAGTTCTTCCAAATTAAAAAAGTAATCTAAATATGAAATTTGAGATAAGTACATCAATTTTTAATTTCCCTTTTTTTCTCGATTTTTTTCTCAAACGTTACGTCATCGGTGAATGTTTTGTTCTTTTGTTATTAGTATACTTGCCAAGCAACTTCAAAATTTATTTAAAGTAGACATTAGTTACATAGTTGCATAATGTTTCAGTTTTTACAGAGATAAAAGCCAGTTTAGGTATCAGTGTGTTGCAAACAAATTTAAACAATTTTGGTCCAAAATAATTGTCCACCATAATTAATACAAAATACAATTGGAATGACTGACTCAATAATAATTAATTTGATATGTCAGAGCGAAGTAAAATTATTGCTATTTATTTGTTTTTATTCCAAATGCATGGCCTACTCTTCAAGACCAAATATTTTATATGGCTTTTTAGGATACTTGGGCATATTTTACTCATCGGGTGCAAAAGATAAATAAATTATTAGTTGTTTTACATGAAATGAAAAGAGTTGGGTCTATTCATGATTTTGAGTAGAATAAATTTTGAATCAAAAGTGTTTAAATGTGTTTGCAACACACTGATACCTAAACTGGCTGTTATCTCTGGAAAACTGCAACATTATGCAACTATGTAACTAATTTCTATCTTAAATAAATTTTGAAGTTACTTGGCAAGTATACTAATAACAAAAGAACAAAACATTCTCCAGTGGCGTAACGTTTAAGAAAAAATCGAGAAAAAAAAAAGAAAAATGAAAAGTTGATGTACTTACCTAAAATTTCATATTTAGATTACTTTCTTAATTTGGAAGAACTTTTCCTTATAAGATTTTGCTGTATCTTTAAAAATTAAGGTACTTTACTCCTGACGCGATTTCGGAAAAATGACATTTGCGCCCGCACTAAAAGCAGTACGGAAAATTTGAAATACTCATATACTGTTTTAGGGCAAGCACCAACTTTTATCAAGAATACAATTTTCTGAGAAACCGCTAATAAAAAAGTTTCCCATATGTTGCATACTTTTTTGGACACACTGTATATGTTGGCTTTTACAATAAATACTAGATAATGTATAGGTAAAAAGTAATCTAATATTTGCAATAAATGACATCAGAAAGCGGAGTATCGATTTTGATGCAGATTAATGTTTATTCACTAATTTGGATAAGCACAAACAACTCAGATATTATATATACTCCTTAAAAGTATGCATTCATTCGATAAAAAATCAGATACAGTTTTCTTCTGGCCCAATGATTCAACTTTATAACTGCATAATTTGCTATTCAAATCAATATAGCAATCTACAGGATGACTCATGCAAAACAATACGAAATTAAATACCATATAACGGACGCAAGCGTCGCGTCGTTCCGGTAATAGACTCACTGTATAAATCGAAAAATATCAGGTAGCACTAGACACAACGAAGTTAACTCGCAAGTAATAAGATCATAGTTTGTAGTATCTGATATTGAATAAGTTATTAGAGTAGAGTAATAAAGCACTTTGGATGATATCTTAATTAACACCGTTTGTCTTCTTTTTTCGTATAATAACCAAGATTACCTGCATCATGTCCCAATTCATTCATCCAAATCAAAATTTCCTTGACTTAACAAAGAACACAATATACTCCACACCTATTGCACAAGTATACTTTTCTTTCTTTTGAACGAAGAAATACCAATCATATTTTTCCCAGTTGTGAATAATCACTATTTCATATAAGTATTCCTTATATTTGCTCAGCTCATTGTCAGTTAAATTATCTTTTATATAGGAAAATATAGTTTTGCTATTAAAGTACGGAAAGTTGAGAAATTATTTTTCAAAATGTTTTGTAAACGGGAAATTAATTTGATGGTAATTGCACAATGATATAACCAGCAAAAATGTTTATAACTAAAAAATAAACAAACGAAAACAAATCGAATAAAGATATATAATAATTAGTACGGATATTGTTGATTAATCATTCGTTTTGTTTATTTCTTATAAGCTTTCTTATTTTTTGGCAATAACAATTCTCTTGGGGTCGAAAATACTTACAGCAAGTTTCTGGAGAACGTAATTTAAACTTTATTAAAAGTTTTATGCTATAACCTGTTTTGATGTTCCTATTTCTCACTTCTAATGATAACATTTCCAATACATTATGACGACATCACATACGCAACACACACCATAGGGCCAAATAATACCTAGAATTAAAACTAATTCACATATTAGATTAGTAAGAATATATTAATTGGGGAGCCTGATTGGGGATAATGTGGGTTCTCTGGTAGGCTGTATTTGCCAGTTGGATTCCGGAGATCACAGAGTTAGCGGCCAATCGATCAAAATATGGTGGAAAATACAGCAAAGATATCAGGCGCAGGTATTCGAAGCAGTCACAGAACAAGCCTGGCACCTTAGACTAGAAAAACTTTTAATTATAGGATACGAAAGCAGTCACGCTTATTTGCATCTACACGTAACATATTTAAACCTATTCAAGATAACTTAAATATATTGAATGCATAAACCTGCTAGGTAAAATATAAAATCAGTAAAGCAACGTTCCTTAAAGTGGTCGTATATGAATTTGCGTGTCATCAGTTCATGCACTCATCCGATAATAAACAGGATGGTGCAACCAAAAATTAGTGGAAGATTGCACCTAATGAATACGCTTACGGATTACGTTTAGATGGGTTATTTATTAAATATAGAGGATCTCAGAAAATATGACAGGTAAAATATAATTTAATATTAAAGTACTCCTGTATATATTATTGGATTTCTGAAGTCTTCTGATAATTCCCTAGATATATTTCATAAATACCACATGCCTAAGTTCAAGTGCTTAGGAAATATTTATATATGAGAGTTGGCTTTTTTACCATTCGACTTTAGCTATAGATGACTAATGATATTATTTTCGTACAAATCGATTATAAAAATGAAAAATTGTATTTTATAATATTTTTGTATAGGTTTTAAAACATATAAACTAGAAATTAATTAGAAGCACATAATATGTTTTTAGATGTCTCAACTTGTTCTGACTTTAAATAATATTCCATTAAGAGAGGAGTTATACTATTCTCTAAATATTGCATAAAGGCATTTTCTAAAGTAAAATGAAGTCCCAACTCAAAAAGTGTATTAAACTGAATAGCATTTAATATCTTGACTTTGTAATTTTATCCTTACAAATACATCTTTTTCCTGATTAACTGCTATTTATTAATATAAAATGAGATTTTTTTAAGATGTAAAGATTTATAATATTTTAGTATATGAATTTATTCAAAAATAATATAATTAAAAGTTGAAATGAAATTAAATATAAACCAAAGATAGTATTGATCCTAATACAGATACTTGATTTTTTAGACAATCTAAACTTTTTAATTGAAACAAAGTTTTTTACAGATCTTTAGGTAATACTGTAAGCAATAATAAACTGTATGTAAGCATTTTAAACGACGTAAATGATGCTATCAAATGCTGTACATACATCCAGTGACAATAAACAAACAAATTATTGCTTTTAGTAATATCAACACTGATTAGATTGTTAGTTAGCAATGACATCTACTACGGTATTCCAAGTCTATCTAGATTTTTCGAAGAGTAATAGAAATGAAAAGAATTTTTTTCACATATAAAAGTTCTTGTCATGTTACTACTTTAATTAGCAGTAGTAGTGGTAGTAGTATTATTATTCGAAATGAAATATGTCTAGAACTATAGACCTAATATAATTATAAGTCCAATAATATATAATCTCCCTATTTAAAAACGCCTGGTATATCACAAATAAACATGAGACTCAAGACATATATTTAATATTTAATCATTTTTATCTCTTAGACCGTAATGTTTTTAGTTCCACTACCCTGTGAATATAATATCCAATAATGAAAAGTGAAATCAAAATTGTGTTTATTGTTAGTTTCACCTTTAACTCCTTTTTATTTAACTCTTACTTTACTTAAACACTCTTTGCACTATTTTAGCACTGCTACCATTTTTTGTATACAACGCCAATATTCTTCAAAAACACAAAATAGCTCAAAGATTGGCATAGTTCTAAGCTGGCTTGAAAGTTAACCCGATTCGATCTTTGTTGAAACAGTAACTATTTTAAATATAGCTAAACCAAGCATAACATGTTGTTAATTTTTTCAGTTTTTCCAAACCATAAAAAACTGCATTGTTATTATTTTAGTTTAATTTGGCGGTTAAGAAAATAACTATCTAGAAGCTGCTCAAAAATAGAGATATCTATCTCTATAAGAACATATAACGTTATTTAAAAAAAAATATGCTATACTGTATGTAGTGGTCAGTGAGATTTAGCCTGCCACTTAAGTGCTAGAGTTTCGATTCTACTAAAAATAGAAAAGATATTACCTAACATTAAAAATTATATAAAATGGCCACAGCTCTCCTCGGGACGTCCTCACCAGTGGATCGAGAAGTTTGAGACGCTTTATTTGAGTACTATCATTTCCCTGGCCATTTTTCAACAAAATTGTGGAAATCATGCGTCCATTTTTTTAAGTAATTTAAATTTTATAATTCACTAAAGTTCTAAATTTGCAATAATTTTATAACATTAATTGTGTGGTTTAGTGTTAGCAGCACTGATTACAACCAGGTCCTATTAATTTTATTTTATTGTGGTCTTTGTTCTTTATGTTTTAAAAATTACCAATTTTCCAAGCATCTTAATTCTAATATTGGCTCAAATTTAGAAAAAGCTTTTTTCTAGCCAGATATTATTGATATTCTACGATAGCGTGAGATCTGGAGGAATTGGTATACGCTTCAAACGCTCGCCTCCAAGATGAGTTTAGACATATGCAGGGTGCTCCAGATAACTGTTTAAATGGATTAATTAATATTTTTAAAATTAGAAAAAAATGCTTGGAACAAATGTTGTTTGATTTCATCTGCTTGCTTTGGTTTTAACGTATATATGGTGTTTCAAAAAATCAAGGCACATACCAACTTTGTTTTTTTAAACGTAATGTAAGTACCACATTTTTATAAATGAATTATCTATTAAATTTTGCATATATTTTGTATAGTATAACATGTATCAAAACCTAACTGTTTTCGAAATATTGAAGGTTTTAGAATTACGAAATACTATGATTTTTCCGATATAAGTACTTACCTGCTGCTACCTGGAGATAAAGGTTTATTTTCCAGATCTCAAGGCATCCATGTTTAAAGACAGATTTACTGATTCATTAATTTTGTTAATATTTTACAAGATAAGCTATTCGATCATTGAAAAGTCGAAAATGGTCGAGCTTTATTTCAAGAATGATATTAACACTATAAAAACACGAGAACAAGATACAGAAAATATTCAGAATGGTCGAAGAGTATCACCTGTACCAACTATAATTAATACAAAGGAGTTATTGAAAGAAACAGTATTTCCAGTAAATAAGAAAATTACAAAATAAAGAAAAGAAAAAAGGTATCTTATTATATTCCAAGGAAATCTATTAGACTTTGTCAATAAGATATGGGCCACGAAACAAGAAAGTGGGTTATGGAACAGTTTAGAGAACTCTTCAATGATTAAACGATGAACCAAATATAAGAGAACATAAATTTGTTCAAGATCGAAATATTTCATTGATCAAGAGATATTTACCATTGCCGGTATTTATAATGGGAAAAACTGCCATATTTGGCCCGATAAAAATCTGCAAGCTGTTGAGCCAATTACTTTTCAGAGATGTTCCTCAATACAAGTTTGGTACGGCATTTTTGGGCATAAAGTCTGGTTTTTATCCGTGGCACCTTAAATGGATTAAGATATCAGAAACTTTCGGAAGATTAAATTGAACACTTTATTGATGAACTTCAAACTCGGCAAAAGATAATTTGGCAACAAGACGTAGTACCTCTCCACAATATTTTGGCAGTAAGAAACTTTCTTCATGATAATAATCAAGTGTGGAGGAGTAGATAGGGAACAATCAAAAGGCTTGCAAACTCCCCATATCAAACATCCATGGATACTCTTTGAGGTTATTTGAAAAATGTAGTCTATAGAGAAAGAAGTAATAATATTTAAGAAATTTAGAGAAAAATTGTGAAAGAAATAAGAAATTTAAATGCAACATAGAACGAAGCAATAAATATAAATGTACTGGAACCCCAGAAAATAATTTACGAGAAATGTGACGAGCTTAATGGGGGACAGGCGGAGCATTTTATAAAATATTAGCTGAATCAGTAAATCCGTCTTTTTTACAAGATTCCACAAGCATGCGTGAGTATTGTACTCGCGAAAAACGTCTGTCAATAAGCATATGACGGTTTTTGCAAACTTGAATGGCTAACTGTAAAAAGTTGTTCCAAGAGACTGTTTTTTTTTGCAAACTAAAATTTATATTTCAATACGCATTACCGCGATGCGAGAAATCTTTAATGTATATCTCGATAGTTTAGTATGTCCCCTATTAAAGGCAGACTTTTAAAAAATAGATCCCTTTTCTGCCACGAGCTGCCGGTGTATTAAGGTATTGAATAAATAATGTGAATAATATATGTCGAAAGACATAACTCTTTTTGGCACACGGCTTGAATCTATAGCACGTTTGAAGTTTTTACGATTTCGAAAAAAAAACTAAACATAACTGTAAGTTAAAATAAATAAAACCATCATCAAAATTGAGATTGGTAGATCATGTTTTTGAATAATTAGGTATGCGGCAGACAATGTCTTTGTACTTTTTGAAGCCAGATGTAATTAATACGGCTTGATCTGATTATGTCAGGATAATATGCGGTTTTGTTCAAGTCACGCCTAAAACATTTTCTGCTTGACTTGAACGTTCAAAGCCGCTTCAAAAATATTTCCGTGGATATTCTTTCAAGCCGTTTGGTACAAGCCATGAAATAAACACAGTGTAGTATGAATAAAATGGAGTGCAGGTGATTTAACCAAATGATTTTCTATTGAATATTATTAGAAGACACATTTGATGACATATCAGAAGTATTATTTCATTACTTCTTTTTAGTCTTGTATGAGTTCATGGTATTAAAAATGTTACGTTCAGATCCAAACGTCTGTACTAAGTATTTAAAGAATAATTAATTTAGTCTGTATAAAAATATCGTATTCTATGATAAAAAATTTTTCTTTAAATTTGAATGAAGCTCTAAGTGATATTTTTACTGGATATTAATGACATCTTGTAGTTTGAAGCTAATATCAAAAACACCAATATTTAAGCTCGACGGAGTTCGGATATGTTTTAAAGTGCTCAAAAATACCAGATTTTGTCAAGACCAAACAACCCTTCTTTTTTATTTTAAGAAAAAATGCTAAATAAAAAAAAATATTTCGTTTTCAAGGCATAGTTCAATTCCAGTTGAATAATCAAAGTTTCAAAATGTATTGGAAACCCTATTAAGTTTCGCTTGTTTTTACCTTTCTTTTTTTAATTCTATTTACAATATTGACGAAGCGACAAATTATTTCAAAAATTGTTCAGCAATAATGAAACTTCAAGAAAAAAAGCAGGAAAGGTAAAAATAAGTGAAACGTAAATATACAATAGTATTTACATACATTTGGAAAGTTTTAATATTTGAACTATACGATATTTGCTGCCATTTTATGTTAAAATGAAAAATAAGGCTAGTTTGCTTTTGATTTTTTTAAACCGAAAAATTTCTACGTGCATCCTATTTTTCTTTATCAGGAAAAACTGTTTCAAAAACTCATCCTCTATACGTGGTCATACTGTATATAAATATATATATATATATATATAATGTTAACAATGTTATAGATTTGTTAGATATACTTTAAATATCTTCTACCAAAATATTTTCCGCCTAAATAACCCGCGATAAAATGGATTCCGCTAAAACGGCATTGACTCATTTTATTGTTTCTCTGAAATTATAAATCTAGTTGTTGAGCTTAAATATTCAAGGCACTTTTCTAAACCCGCTTTGATGAAATATTCAGATTGTAAATTCGCAATAGGCCCAAATAACGGCATGTTATCATGTTTTAGGGTGCCTTGAGTGAGAATGCGTTATACAGTGTTTTCTAATAAACGAAAATATTACTTCGAGAGAAGTAATATTTTTGGAAATTAGCATTTATTTTCACTTTAGATTTTGACATTTGGCATGCTGTGCTAGGCTAGCTGCCGAAAGTAACAGTTTTTCATTTTGTTCGCTTATACAGCTTTTCTAAACATTATTATAATACCTTTAGCAAATGTATCATTAATTAGACTAATACGCAGTTGTTTCTAATATATTAAAATATATTTGAGCATAAATAATTGGAAATTATAGTGATTCTGATATATTTCTAATTTAGTTGAATTAAAATCCAACGCAATAATGTATTTTTCCAATTTGATATTACCTTACAAGGTTTGGACCAGTACACTAGTATCAACTGCCTTTTTAGATCCCATAGTTAGATCAAGTAGGTAGCGAATTAGAAGCATTTTATTGCCTGCACAGCCTTACTGAGCCACGCACGGGTCAAAATTTTGTCCAGAAAATGCAGATGCCAAAGATGCGGTTCACATATGCCAACAAATACAAACATATATATGCAAGAGCATATAATTCTACAAAGAATTAGTAAATAGCGCAAGAGAAATTTAATATATCACATCATGAATGTTTAAAGTAATGAGATTAAAATATAATGTAAAATTTAATGCACAATTTTATTCGATTGAGTTAACCATATTTTGCGACCTAGATTTGGCATGAAAATATATTATTTTATTTTTATACTAGTCATTGGTAGACGTATTCTCAAGGAGATAATTATATAATATTAGAAAATCAAGCATTTCAAATTTTAACAAATAGAAATTACCCGGTTTTATCACTCAAAAATATTGCATAATTGAGACTTAGTTAATAAATTTCAGATTTTTGTATAGTAACGTATAATATTTTAGCGACTAACTTGAATTAGTAATTAATATAGTTGTGACTGCATAATTTTACGAATATAAAAACTCTTAACTTCCGATAGAATAATGGTAAAAGCTTAGCTAACACATTGACCTATAAGGCTCCTCAATTATTAGTCCTATGTTTGTGATTTTGAATTTTCTAGTTGGTAAGGGCACTCCTAATCCTAATCTGTCCTGTTGTTCCATTCCATCAACTTAAACGCTTACACTAAAAGTTTTGAAAATAATGTGTTATCGTCTATTTTGTTACATCACAATAGTAGGTTACCTCTTGCATTAATTTAGATTCAGATTTTTATAATCGATGTAGACGTATTTAAAAATATATACACTTTGTGGCACAGTGTATCTTTGATTTGACTATTTTATGCAAGAAGTAATCCTACTGCCTTTTGTATAATGCGTTCAAAATTATGCAAATGTTTATTTGTCTGGCTATAGGCGATTTTCGCCAGTTGTATCCCAGAAATCATTGACTTGATCGGGACTAGACCAAAATATGGCGGCACCTTGAAGAATGAACGTGGCCGAAGGTGAGAAATTCTAGAATTTGTTTTGCATTTGGACCAGTTTCATTTATGGTCCTTAGAAGGAATTGAAACGTATATCGTTGTGATATACGATAGTATATGTGAATAATTCTTCGACAAACGACTAAGCAAGGCTTTGAGAAATATCAGCTCAATATTTTCCTCACTGAACTCACTGGATATTGGTTGATGATGCAATTTTAACACATTTTCTCTGAAAAGCAATGCTAAGTCGCTTATCATTGATTTAAAATGAGAAAAAACTGTAACGTTTACAGATTTTTCCATTTTTTTCCTTAAAATTAGTGTTTGTTAATCGATGTGTGTCCATGTCGTAGACTCAATGCTCAGTGGCTATATATCTTCCTGCACGCTTGTTATCGACTTTAACTGTTGTCGTTTATTTTATTTGTTGTGTTAGATGTGACTGAAAATATGTTGCATTTATTTTTTGCTCATCTTAATCCTGATTTCTGGAAAATTCATATTATATGGATTGAATATTGTTATCGTATTTTTCTTGGTTAGCTGTGAAAATGTTCTAATTATTATATCGTAGAAGAATATTTCGATAATAACCAGCAAGTTCTTTTTGCTGGTTCAGTAGAGATAATAGGCCGATTAAGTTTACTTAACTTAAATCAATGTTAGTTGTGGTTTGCATGAACATGACATGATGTGGCGTTATGAAAAAATTAAATAGCATTACTAAAGCTGGAAATTAAATCAACATATATATATTTTTAATTGGAATCTACAATGTGCGTGGCCAGGCTGTGGTTAGGTTCCCACTTTTAGATGTAAATATTGAAATCGTTATTACCAAATAGATTTTATTCTATTTTACCATTGTATATTTTACATGCACAGTAACTTTAAATATTCTTATTTTCTGAACAATTAGATTTTTTGGCTAGTTGCATGTTGTTTCTGATTTATGCAAAATAATAACAATACTAATTATTTAGAATTTTTCACAATAATAGATTTCAAAGAGCTAACTAGAAACATACATTCAAAAATTATGTCGTAAATGTTCTAATTTTGTTTTTTGTGTATAGGCACATAGTGGTTTGTGGGCATATAACTTACGAATCAGTATCCCATTTCTTAAAAGACTTTCTCCATGAAGATAGAGAAGATGTTGATGTTGAAGTGGTATTCCTACACAGGTAAGATTATAATATACGTATTCGTTAAACATAGAACAGGGAGCCCAGCACCCGCAGGATCTGTTTGGCCCGTAAACGCAAAGCCTCGATGAAAACGTAGGCATAAAAACGTTAATAGCCAAGGAGTACAAATGTGGAAATTGAAGTCGGTACAAATAACTTTGTTTGTATATGTGCTGCAAATTCGGTTAAATTATCAAAGTAGGTACCGATTATATTTTTCGGTGTTTATAGGTTTATTAAGAATTTTTATACATTTTGGGTAGTTCCCTCACTCATTTAAATCTTCTAAAAGTAATAATATGTCGAAAATAAAATGACGATACAAAAAATAAAATAAACTACAGAAAGTGAAATAATACTACAAAAAAAAGGTAAAATAACATATACGAAAAGTGAACGAAAGTCCAGAGACGAAAAATTGTATAAAAAGAAACAACAGTAGTAAGAAAAATAAATTTTAAATTTTAAAGGAAAACACAAAGGTTTTATATTTCCATAATTTACTTTAACAAAGCCGTGACACATGTTTCGGCACACAATGCCTTGTTTTTCTTTAAAATTTTGCAATGAATTTCGATCAAGTATTAGCTAAATCAGTCGATTTGAAATAAATTTAAGTTATAGATCAATAGAATAGGGGCTACACTATTGTAATGTAAAAAACGATAGGTTTCATTTTATCAAAATAACGTTTGGTTTAAAGAAAAGGAGAACCATTTAACTGAAACACATAGGTACATGATTAAATTATGTGTTCGATTATTTTGCTAAGTATGTTGAACGCATTTCTTGTAAAATGTGATAGGGACAATATTTACAGTAAACCTCAAGTCGAGTTAATATCAAAGTTTTGAATATTAAATATTTTAGTTTTCTTTTCAGTAAAATAAAATATATATAAAAAATTGTTAAATGAATAGAAATAAAATAAAAACCCTATAAATTGTTCAAAAATAGATTACAACACTCATTGTTAGAGGATTCCAATGAAACCATACTCTTCCGGTATGCGCAATGAAGTTGTGTTTATCATTGAAATATAATTTATTCTTGGTTAGACTACATCTGTCAAGTTTTGCTATATGTATATTTGAGTTCTTTTGATTTCATAATCGTAGTATGAGAAAACCTACCATGCAAAACAGTTTAAGCACCCCTGATATAGAATAATATAATAATAGCAGCAGTCAGTAACTGACAAATATATTCCTATATGTAATTTGGGAAATTATTGGCAAGGAATCTATAATTTGACTGTTAGTAATTACCACAGACTACCTAGACTGTATCCGTGCTATTTAATCTAAGGGCACAGATTACAATAAATCTGTGCTAACGGTACATACTAACGGTATGGAGCATTCGCGTCTACCTACCGTAATATTGAGCCTTCACGCATGCGCACGTACTAATTTATATATTTTTCGGGTCTTTTTTTGTTGATTTTGTGCATTGCCTTGGGTTAGTTTGGGTTCGATCTGTGTGGTTGCGCCTTTGGAGCGAGCGAAGCGAGCGGAGGGCCACGCGTGAAGTGAAATATTAAAACGGCAACACCGGGCTGCTGCCAAATGAGCAGGTCCGAAGGTCGAAAATTTGCTGTAGGTAGACGCGAGTTCTATGAAGCCTCCACTAGAGGAAGGTAAAGGGTGTGCGGTGTGCAGAAGTGTGGCTCCGCCCACAGAGGGCAAAGTTGAATTCAATAAAATACATATTAATGTAATAAAATTAGATGAAATCAATAATTTTAATCTGTAATATAAAATGGAAAGGAATATATTTTTAATAAATCTTTACAAAACATTTCATTATTTTGTGAAATATTTTAAGATCTGGATTATGAAATAAAATGACAATTATTTTAAAACCTTCATTGTCCTTTCAATATTATTGCTTTATTCAAAACTTGTTATTTTTATTGTATTTTGGTTTCATGATTTATTTATTCTCTTACATCTATATATTTTCAGAAATTGCTCTAATACATTCTATTTCTGATTACAGCTATTTGAAAAATATCAAGCTGATGTTAATGTAAATGCTTGAATATATTTATACCTAAAAATACTTTAACACTAGCTTTTCCTAGCTTTTCTAAATTTCCTTTTAACAGCTTTGAACAGAGTCTTAATTTTCTTAGTTTCATCTCAAATAACAACATATTTAGGAGGAACATATAAGCCACCAAAAGTAATTCGTTCGATGGCTGAAGTGTAATTTGAAACTGTAATTTATTGCAGTAGAATGTGGTTGCCCGGAAAGAGCTCTCTGAGCTCTAAATGAATCAATAGTTTGCGGCTTTAAATTGTCCATCCGATGGATTATTGCTAAATCGACCTTGTTGCCTGATATTTCGAAATAAAATTCCAAATGGTCCCGACCGACTTTGTATATATTGGTAAAAATTCAATAGCATTTTCTTTAACTAAATTTTGAAACAGTGTGACTGTGCTGTCAATACAGCAGCATAACCCAATAAAACCTACTTTCTTATCCGAGTCAGGCAATCGAACATTATCAACTGTTTTTAAATTTAATAAATATTTTTTTGTCTCTACTAAGAATGTACCTATATACATATATGGTATCGATTCATTAAGCGCAAGGAAGCCTCAAAACCAGTACAATTTATATTTCTTAATGTATCAAAAACACTATTTATTAACAGAATAAATCTTGCCCTGGCATCCACATTTTCATATTCTTTATTTTTACAATATATACATTAATGTATCGACAACATTTTTGCTAAACTATTGTGGGGCTAATTTAACTTTTATCTTATTGTTATGAAAATTGATATGTTGTTTACGTCATTTTGCAACCGAATTGAGTCTCTTCAGTCTGAATTTTATTTAATTTTTTTCAGTAACTCCATTTCAATTGATTACTAGGATCAACAACTAAAGCTTTATTAAAATCTGAACAATGTCTCGCCGATTTTAATACGTAACAAGCATCCGGAAATATTACAATGTTTTTCCTTGGCGACATGGTGTTCAAAATGAGTCCTAAAATGTGTAACCCTAAAAGAACAACTTAAAATATTACAATATTGGCAGCGCATCCGTCAAATGTTAAAGAGAAATCAATATATTATTCATGTAATTCTTCTATATACAAGTTGATTACCTGCAACATCATCAACAAGAAAGAAGCCTACAGGTATTTCCATGTTTCATCAATTGAATTTAAAATAAACCCAAAGCTTCTTTTCGGATTGGTGGATTGCCCATATCCATATCTCCAGCAGCTCCATAGTCTACATGCCCATGATAAGTTTTACCATTCCATTCTCCATGCTGTTATAGCCATTTCGTCATTGATTAAAGCAGCAATAGGTAGTTCTCTTCTCAACATGTTCAGATTTATTTTTTAGGGCCTGAAAGCTTCTATCGTAAAATTAGCTTCTCCATTTATTTTTCTATAGCACTTTCTTAAAGTTCCTAGATGAAGTAGACAGGTGTCGAATATCAACGGTACATATTCGTACGCTTTAGGTCAGTAATAGTGGGGAGTAATGGCTAAACGCGTAATTTAGAAGAATATTCCTTTGGAGTGTGGCCTTTGGGTTTAGATATTTTTCTCGCAAAAAAAAATCCGACATTGGCAAATTGTCTTCAATATATTTGTCTTTTCAACGCTAGATATTCAAGATGTCTGCCGATGTACAGTCGCTAGTAAACAAGCTCTTGCGTTTAAACAAAAATGAGCTAGTTGACATCATAGTTTTACGTAAAGTACCTGACAGTGTGAGTGACTACCAAACTCTACAATATATTCAACCCAATTTTTGTGGAAATAGTGACCATGCTAAGGAAAATGACGAAGTTTTTATTGCCGCCGAGTCGGATTGCCAAACAACACAATGTATACGTGTTCACAGTGAGTACCAATTTTTATTAAGAGAAATGGAAACAAAAAATAAATTAATATCAAACCTAGAGAGTCGCATTAATGAGCAAGTTGCCTTAATTAATATGCATAAAATACTTAACCAGACTAAAAATTCTGCAAACAAACAATCTGAAACGGTACAAGTAGTGCCACCTCCCGTCACAACGACGATGCCGAAAACCTCTGATGCAAACAAAACCAGTGACCTTGCAAACAAACAATCGATTTCGCCACCACTGGTGCGACTTCACCAGCAAGACCAAAATACAGGCAGCAGGCGAAAAAGTGACCGACAGGGAACGGCGCATTCAAACAATGTCGATAGCAATAGTAAGCCCATCGACGAACATGAAGGTGCACCGTTTACTGTTGTCACGAGAAATCGGCGTCGAAACGCAAACAAGCCCATTGTGGGAAGCAGTATTGCTGCAAACACTGGGCTTTTACCTAGGAATGCTCTGGCTTTTCTTCATGTCTACAAGTTACACCCAACTACGACTACCGATATTTTAACCAAATACCTTAAACAACATTTTCCGGAAGCAGAGGCCGAACAGCTACAGTCTCAATATCCCAATTATTACGCATCCTTTAAGGTGACATTGAGTGAAAGTCATTATCAGCAAGCCTTAGAACCATCTCTTTGGCCCAAAGGTGCATGCGTAAATAGGTTTTTTCACCGGAGAAGGAATCAAGCATTGAAAACATAGAGCATTCTACAAAAATCAAAAATAAGTTTAGTGCTTTTCATCTTAACGTACAAAGCCTGAATAATAAAACCGATGTAATATCAGCTTTTTTAGAACAGTATTCTTTCGACGTTCTTTGTTTTTCCGAGCATTTTTTGAAGGAGGATTGTATTAAATATATAAATTTTTTAGATTATAACTTACAAACTTTTTATTGTAGAAAAAAACACATACATGGGGGAGTTTGTATTTACGTTACAAATATGTTAGACTGTAAATTTTTGGACTTGTCCCACTATAGCGAGGAATTTCATTCGGAGTTCTGTGGTATTGAATTTAATAATACAATATTTATTTGCATTTATCGGTCCTGTAAACATGGCGATTTTAATATCCTTCTGAATAATTTAGAAGGTCTTTTAAGTTTTATACATGGAAAGTTTAAGAAAAATATTGTTCTTATGGGAGATTTCAACCTTCATTTTGATAGACCCTCTTTACCTAATGTTAGTAGTTTGCTGGAGCTGTTTGCTTCATTTAATCTAAAACAAACCATTTTTCAGCCAACTAGAATTGATTTAATTTCAGCAAGCTGCATAGATGGCATCTTTACTGATCTAGTGGATTTTAGTGTGGATGTCATAAATGCCGGTTTTTCCGATCATTTGGGGCAAAGCATTTCTTTTCAGTCCTCTACTTCTGAGTTGAAATCTAGTTATATCTCAAGAAGTATTACCCGAGAGGGCTTAAGCAAGCTTAAAGCTCATATAATGACGGCGGACTGGGGAGTCTTCCATCAGGAGAACACAACGGCAAACATTATGAGTGAATTTTTGACTAACCTGTACAGTTCAAATATCGATATTATATTTCCCCTAAAAACTAAACAACAAAAAATTAATAAATTGTCTTTTAACTGGTTTAATGAAGACCTTAAAAATATGCCTAGTCAGGTAACGAACCTTAAAATAATTAGCACAGCTAAACAATGCCAATTGTATAAGAACTTGTATACGTCATACTATAATTTATATAGAAAAAATATAGCAGCGGCCAAAAAACAGGCGTGCGATAACTTCTTATGGGCATCAACAAATAAATCGAAAGCCGCGTGGAAGTTAATAAACAATCAAAAAAATATCAACAAAAATATTTCTAAAAATACTTGTTTAACACCTGATGATTTTAATGCATTCTTCGCAAGGATTGCCGGTGAGATTATTGCGGGCCTGCCCGTCAATGGTCCGAGCGAATTAGAGTTTTTGCTCACTGTTCCTACCACAAATAAAACTTTTTTTCTCTATCCAACGACCGAATCGGAGGTTGAGGAATCTTTTATGAAAATCAATAACTCTTCTTCTGGTGATGTTTATGGAATGAATTGCAGAATAATAAAAGACTCTTTTGAAATGGTTTTAAAACCTTTTACTGTACTTATTAATAAATGTTTCCAGGAGGGGGTATTTCCGGATTGTTTCAAAATAAGTAAGGTCATACCTCTTCACAAAAAAGGTGATTTGAGCTCTATAGACAATTAGTATTGTTCCCTTTTTTGGCAAAATTATTGAACGAATACTGAAAGATAGGTTGGTAAATTTTTTCGAAAAAAATTATATTTTTTGTAATGCGCAGTATGGGCTTAGAAAGGGTCGTTCTACCACGAAGGCTGTCCTTAAGGTTCTTGAGGGCGTGGTTGAGGCTTTGGAGGGGGGAGAACATGCTGTTCTTTCACTTTGCGATCTGTCCAAGGCATTCGACTGCGTTCCCCATGACCTCTTATTGTATAAGTTGGAGCATTATGGTGTGCGGGGAATCCCTTTGAAATTATTAAAAGAATATCTCATGGGCCGCGTTCAGTATGTTGAATGGGATGGCAAGTCGTCAAACCGAATCATGATGTCGACTGGAGTTCCACAAGGGTCCATTTTGGGGCCCTTGCTCTTTATCATTTTTATAAATGATCTCTGCTTTTTCATGGCTCATACTTTAACAGTTAAATTCGCCGATGATACCACATTTATTTCAGGCTGTAGAGTTTCATCCATGTCGGATCAGGTCTCTGGATACGTGGTGGATAGAGCACATACTTGGTTTAACTCCAATAAATTAAAATTAAATAGAGATAAAACTCAAAAACTATTGATACCTACGGATAACTCATTGGCTTTATCCAACTCTGTTAAGCTGCTGGGTATCACTATTGGTCTTGTCACACTAATAATCTGGGTGGAGAACTCTCCAGTCTGACTTTTCTGTTTCGACGCTTAAGAAAGTTTATTGACTTCGATGTTTTGAGGATGTGTTATTTTGGCATATTTCACTCGAGAATTTCCTATGGGGTGCTTTTGTGGGGAAATAGTTCCTCTGCGTTGAATATCTTCAGACTTCAGAAAAGGCTTGTACGCATTCTAGGCAATGCTGGTTACAGGGACCATTGTAGGCCTCTGTTTCAAGAACTGAAAATTATGCCGTTGCCATGTGTTTTCATTTATGTTAGTCTAATTCATATCCACGAAAATAAAAGCGGTATCAGCTCTTCAAGTAAACTGCATACATATAATGTGAGGAAGGACCTTCTTATTATTCCTAAGTATAGGCTGACAAAATCTAAGAATAACTCATTACCCTTGCATTTATACAACGTTCTTCCGACTGAGGTTCAGCACTGTACATTTTCTAGGTTTAAGTTTTCAATAAAAAGATTTTTGTTAAAGCACTGTTTTTATTCTGTTAATGAATTTTTAAATTATTCTAATTTTAATGAACTTTTGTAATATTTTGTTAGTATTGTGTGTAGTATTTTGTTTATATTTAAAATTTTGTAATTGTAAGTACTTTTTTATCACTGACTTGCTATAATGTGTTTTTTATGCAAAAATAGTCAAATAAACGATTCTATTCTATTCTATTCTATTCTATTCATACATTTGCTCAGAATGTTTGTTAAGTTCAACACCTTATGTAACGGCTTGCAGTAATGTCTTGAAATGTCAATGTATTATGTGAAATTATTTGCCCGTAGTTCCTTTTGTCCATTATCAATTCATAGCCTAAGAGATCTATAAAAAATCTTGATATTTTTCCATATAACTTTTCATAACTAATCCCAGAAATGTATTATTAGCTCACTTCAGAAAATCTTTTATAATCTTCAAAGTTAATTAAAATAAAACAACACAATATCTCAATGAAAAAATATTACCTTTTTAAATGTTATGCATATTCTCAATAAGTTGTATTTAGGTTATATACCTTGCTTCCAGGTGACAGTGATATGGTTGATGCCGAAAGCGCTCTGCACTGATTTTAATAGTGCAAGATCCGGTATTAGAAATATAAATCCTCATCTGTTATTTGACGATGACAAAGATTATATGTTAGATAATATATAGATTGATAAATCGCACATGGGTTGCCAAGCTAAATCTGGGGCCAATGCCGTGAAACAAATTCGCTTCTTACTATTGGGATTTCGTAAACGGTTAAAGATACAGCAAAGTTTAAATTGGGGCAAAGCTGCGCAATTTAGTGCCCAGTATTTTGACATTTTGAAGTTTGAGATATCTCGAGTACTTCCGAAGATATCCGCGAAAAACCGAAATTTTCGATTTTTGTTTTTAAGTTTTTCTGACGTTATTTTTGGAAATATCAAAAAAATATTAACACTTTCTAGAGGCACTTTTTAACGGTCTACCCTAAGATGTTTGTTTTCTAAATCAACGTTTCGATTTCTCAGAACCATCAAGCCAATTTTTTTAAATACGGACCTGTAGTTTTTATCAATTTTTTTGCATATTTAGGAGGTAATTTGGTAAAATCCAGCACCCCAAATTTGGGTTAATCTCTCTTTCATTCAGCTGCTGCCTAGCGCACACCTGCCTCTCTGGATCCATGTCACTCCACGTTCGCGGTCAAAACCTAACATCTTAAATCTAGGCAACCATGGATGTGACAAACTTTTACCAAATACTGTTGGGCAGGGAATAAAATATCCTTTTATTTCATCAAAAAATCGATTAAATAAATGATGAGGGTATATTAATAACGCTTGCTCACCTGGCAACTTCATAGTTGGGCTGAGTGGAAAGTAAGCAACCTATATTTCTCCAATTCCTTGAGTCACATTCTCTCGGCTAATGCTAGTTTTTTTTTAATAACAAATCGGGGAAGTTGTTCCAAAAAACTTAATTAGAATTTATATTATACAGGGTGAAACAAATTCGCTTCTCACTATTGGGATCTCGTAAACCGTAAGATACAGCAAAGTTTAAATTGGGACAAAGTTACGCAATTTAGTGCCCAGTATTTTGACATTTTGAAATTTTAGGATATCTCGAGTACTTCCGGAGATATCCAAAAAAGACCGAAAATTTCGAATTTCTGTTTTAATATTTTGTGACGTTATTTTTGGAAATATCAAAAAAGAATGACACTTTTTAGAGGCACTTTTTAAGGATCTATCCAAGGATGTTGTCAGATTTCTAACTCAACGTTTCGATTTCTCAGAACCATCATCAGGTCATTTTTTTTTAAATATAAACCTATAATTTCTGTTTTTTTTTGCATATTTAGGGGGTAATTTCGTAAAATCCATCACCAGATATTTTTAACTTGTAGGTATTATTAACACCATGAACACCTCAGACAATTTACAATACTAACAGGCGCAGATTAAGTTGAGATCTGAAATTTAAAAAAAAACCTCCGGTAATTTTGTCAGTATCGCTTATAATTTAAAAATATCTGGTGATGGATTTTACCAAATTCCCCCTAAACATGCAAAAAAAATTGATAAAAAGTACAGGTCCGTGTTTAAAAAAATCGGCTTGATAGTTCTGAGAAATTGAAACGTTGATTTAGAAAACAGACAACATCTTAGTGTAGACCGTTAAAAAGTGCCTCTAGAAAGCGTTAATATTTTTTTGATATTTCTAAAAATAAAAATTAAAAACAAAAATCGAAAATTTCAAAATGTCAAAATACTGGGCACTAAATTGCGCAACTTTGTCCCAAATTAAACGTTGCTGTATCTTTTACCGTTTACGAGATCCCAATAGTGAGAAGCAAATTTGTTTCACCCTGTATAACGGCATTGACCCCAGATTTAGCTAGGCAACCCATGTGCGAGTTATCAATCTATATATTATCTAACATATAATCTTTGTCATCGTCAAATAACAGATGAGGGTACATATTTCTAATACCGGATCTTAGATTATAATGAAAGTTTGCACAGAATACTACCTCCCTTATTTTTCTTGAACCCCAGACTGTGCATTCACCATATAGTTACATAATTACAATTATTGTCAACAATGAACTGTCCCTTAAGACAACTAGTATATATCATAAAATATCCACGATGTTACTTACCACAACGAATTGTTTAACTGAGAGCGTGAGTCCGCGAGCGTGAGGTCGGTTGGACCGAGGTTGGGCAAAACCGACTCAAGAGTTATTGGGTTAGGTAGATGGATGGTTTCACTAATTTGAGCCTACAGTTCAGTTTAGGTCATCTGTGTTAATTACTAATTCTGAGTGGACTGAATCCTCAAGGTCTTTCCATACTCTAAATTATTTATATCACAATTGTCATCTATCAAATAATTATCTAGCGAAAGTAAGTACGTAACAATAAATACTAACATTAAATGAACAGAAGGACAACCATTTTGGAAAAGCAAATATAGGATGACCATGTCCATAAGCCAAAATAGTATGAGCTGGGATAAACCCGGCTAACCCAAACTCATATTTTGCCAATATAATTAGGTTATTAACAAACAAATTCGATTTTTGATGGAGGTAGTTTCGTGAAAAAAATATAACAAATTGCTATATAACGTACTAGTAAAGTAAAATGTTTACCAGATTTAGATGTTATATCTAGGGTTCCTATGGTAAATACGAAATATGGGCGAGGAAATGAATGAAATATAATATAATAAATCTAATAGATTTGGCGATTTAAACTAATTTTCAATTTATTAATTTTACGATATATTTTAATAACTTATACGTGCATAGCTTGGAAGGTAAGTGGCTATAAAGTCGAAATGCACGCTGCAAAAAAAATTACGGTAAGAAACTTTCGGAAAAATAGAAAAATAGCACGCGGGTAACTGAAGGCCGTTTAATTACAATGAGAGATAAATACACATTTACTCGTTTTAGCCATATGTTACCCCACTAGTCTTAGAATTCATTAGGTCGGAGAAAATTTAGTCCTTATTAATCATATAATCAAATATTATAAACTGTTGACGATAAGTCATTATATGAACGAATATTTATGTAAGTTTTAGTCGGCATAAGTATCATAAATTTAATTTTGGTCTTAAAAATTTGAATATACTTATGTCGTTACATAAAATTACAACAAATTCATAATAAAACTGCAAGTACCAAGAAAATATATTAAATTCTGAAACTAGAGTTATAGATTATATTGATCGATCGAGTCATAATCAAAACGTTGTAAGATAATAACTGTATATTTACCATAAAATTCCCTATTATATCGAATTAAATAGGTACCGATCAATATTTGTAGTTTTGCTACTTACTTGTCGATATCGACTCAGTCTAAGGTATGCTTCTTAAAAAGCCACCAGGATAAGTTTAAATAAAATCACCATGTTCCACGGAGAGATACGAATATGTTTTGGTGTACAGGGTGGCCCGTTTATTATGGGATGACACCTTATCTCAGAATCTACGGGGTGTACCAAAAAAGTTTAATGCAAAAGCTGTTTGGATTTACTTAAATTTTTAAAATATTATATTTTTATATTAGCTGGTTCGGGCATTAAAATGGAGTTGAAGTGGAGTACGAGTGGATTTTCGGGCACGTGATCTTGGAGCGTATGGAGTCAAAATGTATAGTCGAACGATTCGGAGTTGTTGAACCTGGGAGCGACAGATTACTGACGGATTCAAGACAGCTGTTTTCTGTTTTCAATTTTAATTTTCAGGAAAAGGGTTTTTTAAAGAGAATTCTAACAATGTTTGCTCAATTACAAATTTTATTAATGTTTTGTTCCATAGTACCTGTGACTCATCAAATACAATGGGGATACCTGCCTCGTCTACAATAGGACAATGCGAATATTTACCTATTTCCATATTTTTATAATCTTGGACTACACATGGCCACAAAATTTGTGCATATGAGCCAAACAAAATTGAAATTCTCAAGAAACAAGACACAAAATGAAAATCAAAAATGACACTACTCGCTCTATCCTCAAACTACGCAGGCTCACTCCAAAATCTTCCTTCTGCGAGGTGGAAATTTTGGAGTAAACTCTTTTTACTCCACTCCGTGATAGTCGAGCGCTGAAAGAGCTACTCCACTTGCACGAAAAGCTTTACCCGAACGGCTGGAGCATTTTAGGTATGCACGGAGTGAATGGCGTGAGCATCGCGAACGCGCCTATGGTTGTATTTTCGTGGACAAGTATCAACTTCCTTATTTCAAATACAATACCCTGTATATTAAGACATTTTTGAATTCCTCAAAAAATTCTAGATATATTTTACATATAATATCCTATACCTAAGTCTAACCGTTTTTGACATATTTTAAGCTTTATGTCAAAAATGACGTTGACAGGTCTAAATATAACTATCACTTTCTCCTATTGAAAGCCTTTATTATTTAATTGGAGTTGGTTTCCTTGTAGAAGGGGATCTAATTTAGTAGCCTGTTTTGGCATTTTGGAAATAAATAAATACAGGGTGATCAAAAACTAACATTAAAAATTGAAATAAAAAAATCGTTGAAAATATTTTTTTTTCAAATTGAAACTCCCATTTTTAAAATTTTTATCTTATTTCGCATAAAAATAAGGGCGACTTTGTATCAGGTTGTCTGTTCGAAAAATTTCTAGGTTTTGAAATATTGGCAATTTAACATTGTTCTATTGCAAAAATACCATACGGCTTTTATGTTTTGTTATTAGTTGGCCATGACGGCGAGGCGTGGCGAAAGAAAAAACAATCGATCACTACAGAAATGACACTATTTCTTGTCGTCTGAAAATACACCTACTTATTACCCCAGCTTTGACGATTAAATTATTAACCTTTCGTCAGGCGCAGCTGTTCTAGCAGATATAACAGTCTTTCTTTTGCATCGTGTATGATAACCTTTAGTGTTAAAATCCCCACCGCATAGGTAGCCTCCAATAATGTGTCTAGAAACGTAAAACGCTGGCCAATGGTAGTGTTCTTCTCTATGCCAAAATGCGATATTTATAATTTGTAAATTATAACGTAATCAGGTGCAGTGTATCCAAGAGATCAAAATATTTGCCACGTGCACATCAAATCTTCTATCACAAACTGCCACGGACGTATCGATAGCTGGTCTAAAAATAGGAGGCTACCTATGCGGTGGGGATTTTAACACTATAGGTTACCATACATGATGCAAAAGAAAGACTATTATATCTGCTAGAACAGCTGCGCCCGACGAAAGGTTAATAACTTAATCGTCCCGGCTGGGGTAATAAGTAGGTGTATTGTCAGACGACAAGAAATAGTATAATTCCTGTTGTGCTCGATTTTTTTTCTCGCCACGCCTCGCCCTCATGGCCAACTAAACACAAAACTTAAAGTCCTTACAGCAATTTTACAATAGAAAATGTTAAATTGCCAATATTTCAAAAACTGCAAGTTTTTCGAATAGGCAACCTTATACAATGTCGCCCTTATTTATAATGCTAAATAAGATAAAATTATAAAAATAGGGGGGTTCCATTTGAAAAAAATGACAACGACTTTTTTCATTTAAATTTTTATTGTTGGTTTTTGATCACTCTGTATTTACTTATTATGAAAATGTCAACACAGCACTAAAGTAGACCCCCTTCTACAAGAAAACCAGCTCCAATTAAATAATAAAGGATTTCAATAGGAGAAATTGATAGTTATATTTTTCTGAGATAAGGTGTCATCCCATAATAAACCGGCCACCCTGTAAATTTTTAACGCTATTCTGAAAGGACAGATTGGCAAATGACAAAACATGATTTTATTGAGCAATAATAGTATACATTTGTAGCATGCGGAAATAAGTATATGCCATGCTATTTATTAGAGTCTTATTTTAGAAGATAGTTTAAAACAATAATAAATATTGCAGTTAAATATTGAAAGGCTGACGACTCACGAAATGCAAACAATTCTTTTAACTAGGATGAGCTGAAATATTAGATAATCCTGTTGATAGGATCATTCTCCATCTTTAATTTTAGCTTCACTTTTTCAAATTTTTTTGTTTCTACAAACCTATATTCTTCAAATCTTTATGACAGCGATGATTTATACAATTCTAGCCATAGTAATTATTCCTAGAATAGTTATTCAGATTTGAAAAAATTAGTACTTAATAAGACAAGCCTTAAGTAAAGATTGGGAAATACACCAAGTTAAATTTCCCCTCAATATGTTTATAATAAATTGGACGAGACATATAAATATCAGACAATTTCAATGCCGTACTGAAGTACTTTATTATGAAAATATGAGGTTGAGGATCTAAGAAATGTAGCCAATAATTTTTTATTAAAATCGACTTTAAAATATTATCCTAAACTATATCGATATCATTACAGAACAGCGAAAAAGTAGCGGCCGAAGAACTACATTAACATAATTCACAAAATACAGGTTGCTAATGAGCGCCGTACAATTAACTCACTACATTAACAATTTTCCCAAAGGCAGGCAGAAAAACATCTATAGTGTTCATCCTAACCAATGATAATTAATACTTGGATTTACATAATTTGCTCTATATTTTGGTGTAGTAGCAGGTATTTTCCTTCACCCCTATTCACTGCACTGTTACGCAACATAGTTGATTACTATTAGGTTTCCGCCAATAAAAAAATCGTCTAAAAACACTCACTTTATGTGTTTCTGAGGAAAAAACGCCCACATCGACCTGACACATCTACTCAAAAATTACCACTGTTTTTCCGATATGATCCCTAAATGGGCAATTAATATCTTAAGTGTGACAAAAAATTTACTTTATTTACCATTATTATTATCAAAATATTTTGTCCAGGTAGACTGGGACCGTCCTAACTAGCTCTCGATGTAACTGTCACAACACCTTTTTGCGGTGCCTTTTAATTTATTTAGAGCTTAAAAAATGGTTATATTATCGTACCATAGATATTAGCATGTTGGACAAGCTGGACAATTTCAATTCAATGATTGTTATTAGGATCAAATGTAGATATAATTGTCGATATTTTCGAAATAATATTTAATTCCAATGATGCCAGGGCAATAATGAGGTAGAGAAGTGTAACTTACGGTTTCACGTACTCTGCTTCCCTTCTTATTTTTATGCGATTTTGTATTCCTTACGTTACTTGATGATCTGCCCTCTGCTTCGGCCCATTTTAGTTTGTACTTTGTATAGTAGTATTTTTCCAAATTTAAGTAAAACAAATATAATGCTATAAAAATATTACTAAATACAAAAATTGCAAATGAACTTTTCTCATGATTCTACGTTTGTGCACATTTCAAGAACCCAAATGCCGCATTTTAGACATTGAATCATATATTTAATGGCACATTCGTTGTAGATTTTGAAATACCATTAATATTCATTTATTGCTGTCTTCTTCTTGATAGTCCTACTTGAAACAAATTGAACTTTGCCCTTAACTGTTCTTTTTTGTCTGGTAACTGTTTGTCTTGAAGTTCATCTTTATTGGGAGCTGATGTGATCACTTCTGGTTTTTGAGCACCTTTGGATTTCTTGATCTTACTTTGATCGACTGCTGGACGTTCCAGTATTTCTGTTATTAAACCATATGAGCTTCTTTAGATGCTGATGCTACATTGTGATCTTTAACGTAACGTAGTTAATGAGTGGTTCATCATCACTATTAGAAGTGGACTAATTTTTCAAATCTGTGATGAAATTCATATTTTGATTCTGAAAAACCGCTGCAGGGATAAAATCAGCGTCGCTAAACACGTTGCTGTCTACTGGCCATATTCCGGATTTTCTAAACTCGTTCATGGTATTTACGAATACTGCAGCTCTAGCATAGACTTCTCGAAGTAGTTGATCAACTTGGTATTGTGAAAAACTTAATTCTGGATGAGATCTTAACCATTTTTCATTTGCCTCAGTATAGTAGAGCTCCAGTGGTTTAAACATGGCAACATCCAACGCCAACGGTTAGAGTTTATGGGTCGTGTGTCCCGGAAGCGGTAACATAATATCACCATTGTTGCGGGCAATATTTCAAGACTCCTATTTTCGTCCAATTATTGGGACCACTTGCACAGCAACAGAGGTATATTCCTTTTAAATATTGCCACTTCTGTCTCAACATCAAGTATCAAAATGTGAAACAATTTAGCCAGATCTAATCTTAAGTGTATTCAACATTTAAATGCATTTTTTAGAACACCAAAATAACAATAATGTGCCATTCAAATGTCTCTTTATTCTCGGGAATATCACATGAAAAAAATCAACTATGTTGTATAAAAACATTGGGTATATATAAAAAAAATAAGTTGTTAATTTATGAATTGCTTTATTTTACTTTATACGGGAGGAATTGAAAAACAATTTTTTTGTAATTTGTTACCTTTTGCACCCTATATATAAAAATGATAACTTATTGTGTCTTGACATTTCCAATAGGATAATCAGCAGATTGCACTTCTGGAAACCAGGCAACAGAATTGAAATGTATGGCAAAATTAAAATTGGCGAAAATTTGAAATGCCGTACATTATTTGAGTACCTACTGGTTTAATATAGAACTCAATTAATAGCAAATTTAACTCAGTCATCGAGAGCCTATTATTTATGCGTTATTTTGGATAGCACAACTTATTACTTCAGATATCTCGAACAGGTTCCTGGCTAAAGTTGGCTAAAGAAATATCCCGCCCATAAGAGAGACGAAAAAATATATAGATGCATCAGATATAGAACATATTGGTAATTCGATAAGATATTAGTATGATTGATGAAGATTCCATTAGGTTAAGATAAAGTTCTCTTGAAAGTCCACGTGCTCTTAGTACATTTGTGTTTTCGTGAATTATTGTTTGATATCGACCAGAAAATTTAAACCGTATTTTCATAGTAACAATATAAGAAGCACGACCTAATAGTCTTTTAAATCTTGGTGTATTTCCACGATTTTACCAATAAACTGGTTTCACACATCACACAATCTTCTATGTAATTTTAAATTAAAGTTCTTGTTACCCATAATTTGTAGAAAAGAACCTGACTTGGAATTGGAGGGATTACTAAAACGACACTACACTACTGTGGAGTTTTTTCAGGGCACCATGATGAATGCAGTTGACCTTGAAAGAGTCAAGGTATCGACCGGGGACATAAAAAAATGCTTATTTCAATTGCACATTGCCTACTTTTTTAAGTTCTTGCAGATTATGTAGTGGCTGCATGGTAAATCTCAGAAATTCCAAGTTATTAGATAATTTCATTGAGACCTGTGCATTTGCCTCTTTTGAGTTTTGATATTTTACGTTTGTATCTTTCGGAATGTATAGGAAGCCGCCCGACCTTGAACTGGAAGGTCTATTCAAGAGACATTTTACCACGGTGGAATTCTTCCAAGGTACCATAATGAATCCCATAGATCTGCAACGGGTGAAGGTAAGTGTACGGTGATAACAAACCTATACAAATTGTATAGTCTATTTTTCGAATCGTAACTATAGGATTCTAATTGAAAATTATTTTATATTGAGTTTATAGGTACCTACCTACGTTATTAAATTTATTTACAAATATCATGAATATTTAATATTCAAACATTACTAAGAGCTTAATTGTTTAAATGGCACGGTAGAGAGAATAGGTAAAACTTAACTTTTATTAGTGAAATTAGTCCTAGAAATGGTGTACATAAAAATACATTTAATAATGCTTTATTTTTTAATAGACCAAATGTTTATTGAAAAATTTCTTGTAAGATTTGCGATACAAACTTTCTTGAATTTGAAGATTTTTCAAACACCAACATTCATAATAAATTATTTTCAGTGATGGTTTTGGTAGCAATCTCTGTGCATTTGTTAATAATCGCGTTCCAAAATTAAGGGAAACTTCCAAATCATACAAACATATGAAAACATATAACACGCAACCAAGATGGTACCTTAGAAATCATTGAGTCAAAGTTCATTGTATCACAAGAATAAATTATACAGTTCTTTAACGTTGCACTGCAAAGTAAAGTGAAGGAAGGCCATGGGATAACAGTTTAATTATAAACCATGCTTAGTTTGCAAAACTGAATAAATTCCCTTTCTGAGGATGGGTTAATCAGTGCTCAGTTAAATCGTCAAACTTTTGATTAAATTTCATTTAACATTTAAAATATTTATTGATTGTCTGTTACCATATAACTTCTATTTAAAACATATTTTAACTGACTGGAAATACAAAGTGGCTCTTAGGCAATTAGCAGCAGGTTTAATCGTCAACGTAATTATATTTGTTTATAAAATATGTATTTCGACATTTCCTTTTAATTATATATTGGAGGATTCTTTTATGCGATAGTGGTAACGAGTACGAGAAAATATTACAACGTACAACATAAGGGAACACCATACAACCTGAGAAAACGTAAAAATATTTCCATGATATGGATTCTGCTGATCATGATTTAAATTACTATAAAAACGAAATGAAAATGTTTTAATAGTAGCCGTTTGCTATAAACATCAACAAAACCGCAATAATACCAAATATAATTACAAGATCAATCGACTTACCTGTAAGGAAGATCGATCGGAATTATCCGAGCATCTCTGCCGTCCTTCATTACACTTTGTAGTATACAATTTTATCCCAACCGGTACAAGTTTTAAAGAAGTTATCAAAAAACATGATGATTCAGCCGTCCCAGGCCCGGCCGCTCGAGCTCGTCGCCCTGTTGCGTCATTACAATTTTGTTTCCTGAGATTTTTTATTACATTGCATTTGGGGTGATAGGGAGAGGGTAAAGACTGGGTGGGTTTGTAATGAAGGACGGCGGTGATGCTCGGATAATTCCGATCGATCTTCCTTACAGGTAAGTCGATTGATCTTGTAATTATCCTTCGCATCTCCGCGGTCCTCCATTACACTTTGTAGCTGTTTAAAGTATTTGCGATGTAATCTACATTAACTGAAAATTGCGATTTTCTGTAGTCCTAGATTTGCAAGGTCCTTTTTATAAACTAAAATCCAAATTTATAGACATTAGATTTAATAGTACACATATGAAGGTACATATATCATGTTTAACGCTTAACTGATATTAACTTATTTGTTAACTTATTTTTAATACTATACCAATAGTCTTATGTAATATGATAATAAATTGGTAACTAAGTTATAATTGTAACTTAATATTTATATAATTCCTTAAAAATTATGGTTTAATAAATATGATGCAAATGAGCAAGTTTCCTGAAAAATTAAACTGATAAATTTCATGGCAAACTACAGAACAGTGAAAAAAAATTGATACGTCTTTTTTTATTTCCTCTAAAGATGATTATTACGAGAGCTATGATGCCAGTTTTTAGTTTTGTATATATAGGTATACTCAGCATGGTGCAACGTAACAATTCATGTATATTGTAACGTCATTTTTCGACTTATGAAAAAAAGAAAAAACACGTGTCCACTTATTTTTCATGGGCTATCGAAATAAGCAATAAAAAAAATTTGATGAAACTTCTTCATTCAGTGGGATTACGCGCGATAGGTTTGTTATAGAACTTTGAGAACATTTTTAATTTTTCTGTCCAGCCAGCTGTCTTCTGAATGGTTTGTAATGTTTCTTTGAGCTGCTGAAATTGCCACGTGTCGCGTGCAGTGTGTCCCAACGATTTCCGTGTTTATTTATACTGCTGGCTTTTAATATTGACTTGACCCATCTGCTAATGGTTTGGCTGCTGGGTGGGTGATAGAGCCTTTGGTGAGTGAGTATTAAATTTCCTTTGGCTTTGCTACTCATGGTATCGATTGCATCTGCAAATGCAACGATCTATTAGTATATTTACAAAATCTGTGAATGCTGTCTTTCTGTTTTTGAACAGAAAAATAGGTATGTTCACTACCTGCAACTGCAATTGCAGACAGTGGAGGGTACGATCGATTGTATCTGCTAATACAACGAACTATTCACCTTTTATTGACTGGTAGCACCCTTTTTCATTTTGTGCATTCTATGTAAGTCTCTAATAGTGTGGCTATACATAGTTCAGGTTGTTTAATAAAATAAGGTAATATCAAATTAGGTTGAAGCCTGTTTAAGCCAATTGAATGTTTAGGAACTCAAGAATAAGTTTACGATTATTGTTATATATTTGTTGGTGCTTACAAAAAACAGAAATTCCCCCATTTATTGTAAGCATTTCCATATTGTTTAAGGGTGCTATCTGTCAATAAAGAAATAATCACTTTTATCGCTTCATTAGGTATGCTTTGTTGTAGAAAAGCATTCCTGACAATTTTCCTACAGCCAGGGAAATTTTCTTCCACAATGGGGTTTCTCTCTGCAAGGAGATGTGAGTAAGTATTTCTTGGGTAAAAGATAATAGACTATTTTGCCAGTAGGTGCGTGAACAATGGGCCATGTTTGTGATGGCCAAACGCGGAGTACAAGTATTCCAGTAGCCCTATGACTGGTAATTTTTTGTAACACTTTTTGTATTATGGAAAAAGAGGAACGCATAAAAAAAATTTGTCGGACCAGTTTACTGTAAATGCGTCTATGGAGTCAGAGTACGGATCCGGGAACCAAGAGATACATTTTTGCACTTTGTATTCATGTGTGTAGCAAACAGATGTATTTGTGGGTTCCCGTATATATTGATGATTTTTTGAAATGCTTTCTGTGATAGTGCATACTCTGTTTCCATAGAATTTCGCCTAGACACCATTTCTAAGTAGCTTTTGTTATACTCTTTAATTTTTTGAATCGTACACCGCCCTTTTTGTTTATGCACGATATGGCCGTTACATTATCAATTCTTAAGAGAATATGACAGTTTGAGTAGGTTTTTGCAAAGCATTTTAAGCCCACAAAGGCTGCTTTCAGTTCTAGGATGTTGATGTGAACATCACAGTCTTTTCTGTTCCAAAAACCCATGTGATTTTTCCCATTGCAGAAAACGCCCCAATCCGTTCGTGAGGCGTCTGAAAATATTTCTAATGAAAAATTATGTTCAGAAAAACGTTGAACATTATGTTTTTTAACCATCAATTCAAATCTTCTTCCATAGTGAAAGTTATCTTAATCTTTCCGTGAGCTTAGCCCTCCTTTTCAATAATTTAATTATGGAAAAGGGGGGCTAAGCTCACGGACTAGTTGCTCCTGTAATTGATACAAGTAGTTGTCTTGGCGTGCAGTTGCAGGATTTAGTACAGTTTATACTTTTAATTTTGGTGGTCTGCGGACATTGCAGTTGGCAGCTGGTGGATACTTCTCTATCATACTGTTTTTTTTTAATTTAGTCCTTTTAATAAGTAGTTGTTCTATCTAAAAACTATCTGGGTATATAGTGGTTTCTGATGTGGGTAGGTCTCGATTCGGATAAGTTACTTCCTCAGCTAGCGTGAGCGGATCTTCTAATGCATCGGCAAATGCAAAAGAATTTCCTTGGTTTTGCTGCTTATGGATTGCATCTGCAAATGCAACGATCTATTAGCATATTTACAGCATCTGCCAATGCTGTAATTTCTGTTTTTGAACAGAAAAATAGGTTCATAAATATGTTCACTACCTGCAACTGCAATTATTACAGACAGTGGAGGGTACGATCGATTGTATCTGCTAATACAACGAACTATTCACCTTTTTGCTTGCCGCTTAACCCTGGTTATGCTATCGACTGCATCTGCAAATGCAACGATTTTTTAGCATATTTACAGTATCTGCAAATACTGTAACTTCTGTTTTGAATAGAAATCAAGAGTGTAATAATTCGCTTCCTCCAATGCAATGATTTTAAATTCGTCTTAAGTAGCCTGCAACGTAAGGAAACCCTACACATGAGGAAACATAGACAAGAACTTGCATGAGAAATTGTCTTCTTATGTAATAGGGTTGCAATAGTAGGGTAGTTATTTGTTTATGTATCTGCAAATAGTGCAAATACATAGCACTATACCATTTTATTTCCGTCGGTACATATATCTTTTACATCGGCAAATGTAGGGATATAGTGTGCCTCTAACTACTTTAACATAATATACCTACTGGGGTGGAGGCTGTTGGAGGCCCTTCACATCTGCAAATGTGAATTGTTAAAGTTATTCGCATCTGCAAATGCGAATTTGCAAATAGGTATTATTATTATTTATTAACATCCCTTGCAAGCAATGTTTACTCCAATTTTTTTCCTCACCGGCCGGCTCATATCAACACAAATTGCTTACAAATAATGCGTTTCGGTATTACATCGATTCGACAAAGCCGAACGATAACATTCCGATAAATTTATGACAAGCGGCTAAATCCCAAGTTGTGATCCAAAATGCTGCGCGCGATGCGACACGAATCCATGTCTCCCTTCTAGCAAAATTTCTATTAATTTACTTTTTTTCCTTAATTTTGGGTTAGTTTGGGTTAGCCTTGGTTTAGTTTTGGTTAGCACTTGGTTAGTTCTTGTTGATTGAGCCCCCGTAGCGAGCGGAGGGTCATGCAAAGCCATAATAATACCCATACGTAAATTATGAGTAAGCTTGCCTTTGTGGCTAGTTTTTGTGGTTAATTTCGTGAGCAAAGGGCACTCTTCGACTTACTCAATTTTTTTTTAAATTATTTATTAATACAGTAATATCAATAATAATTATAATATACATAGTCCTTATTCCTCTAGACACTGTTTTTGAACACTGGTATTGAGGATAATTGCATTTTAGTAATAACAGTACGATTTCCTATAAACTCTCTATATTATTCTGGCTATGAACATCCCTTGAAAATATTATGTTAATATTTGATTTTTGAGCTTTTTTATTATCCTGTGGATAAGTTTATTCTGTTCATACTCTTAAATTATCATATAGATCTACAGTATGAGTGATGATGATGTGGATCATAATTAAATATAACTTTTAGTTTGCTTTTATATGAGAGATAGTTTCTGTTTTTATATATTTAAGATAACCAGGTATTTATGTATATTTGAAATTTTGGCATATAGTCTTATATGGACTCCTTTGCGAGCAAGGTGTGTCACTAACACTTTCACTGAAGTTGAAATACGATTTCTAGGCATTTTTCTTCTTAAAACCAAAAGAAAGAACCGATTTACGGATTCGTTACTTCTTGTCACCGATCGGTACAAAATTGTAATGACGCAACAGGTCGACGAGCTCGAGCGGCCGGGCTTGCGACGGCTGAATCATCACGTTTTTTGATAACTTCTTTAAAACTCGTACCGGATGGGATAAAATTGTATACTACAAAGTGTAATGAAGGAGATGCGAAGGATAAATTATATTTTTATAGGGCATTCTAAATTCTCTTATATTATCAATGGTCCTCATATATATGGCAGCAGCAATATATTCCAATAAACCGTATAAAACAGTGCCATTTTTTTGTAATATAAGTAATATAAGTACTTGAGGCAGATCTTCATTCATTAAAAAAATCTGATCATTTTTTACACATGTACTTTGGCAACTTTCGATATACTAGTTTAAAAATAAACATATTTAAGGAGGGAATTATTAATTGGCTGGTAACTATACCAAGAAAGTCATTATTGTAACAATCGTTTTTATAGTAATTATGTCCTTCACCAGGTTCTGGGACGGGGCTAGGAGGGCGGCTTAGAGTGAACCTTCTAGTATATTGTTAATGTTCGATGACGCAAGTAATAAGGGTCATATATAGAGTGTGGTCCCCTAAGTCTGCAACAACTGGGACTTTTTTAATTAATAAGGTTATATAAATATAAATACTATCAAAATTTGGTGCAGTTCGGGGATTTTTAAAGCAAAAAAGGTATAAATGCTATAAAGACCGACTTTACAACAGTAACTAGAGAACTAATAAATTTACTAGTCGGAAAGACGGTAATACAGAGACTTTGATTATTCATATTTTATATAGTTTAATTGCTCTAACTTTATCGACTTTTAGAATCATTTTTATGATTGCCTTTTTTTAACTGCTGATTAATATTAATGCCCAATTTTTAAATCTTTCCTCTTGAATGTGTTGTTTATTATTGATTAATTTATTGCCGCTAAACTCTAAAGCTTATAATTTATTATCTCATGTCTCATTCAAAGACGTTGGAATTATCCTTGAACTTTAAATGAAACTAATTAATATAATATATATTTAATATTCTTAAAAAGCTGTAGGGTATAGGGTTGCTTAAAAAAAGTTCAATTAAATCATACCGATTTGAATTAACTTTTAAAAAAGTAGGCATATGTGATTTATCTTGCTCTTGGCTGTATGAATGAAAAAATCAATAATACTGTTTGGAATTTTTTTGGAAAAACAGTTTTTTTTTAGATAGGAGGTTATGACATGACTAAATCTGGATATAACTTTTAATTCTAAACAATTTTTCGTAATGCCAAGAGAGGCAATTTGGTTTAAGCGATATAAAGTCCCATTTATTGCATACTTAGTGAACCACACTGTATACTTCGTTGGTCGTAAAAGTTAGTTTCAACTTGCCACACTTGAGATCTAATACTAGAGAAGGATGCTACGAGTTTTTAGACAAGATGTTATCAAACCGACAGACAATCAAATGGAAAACGTAAAATACACTACTCAAAAGATTCAAAGAATTTAAAAATATTTCAACTTCTAAGCGAATCTTTTACGGCTTAGCAGTAAATAACAGGAAATAAATCCAGTACATTATAATATATGATTAGGTCTCGAAGTGATCATTGACTCTTAAAGTGACTCATTGCAGCATGTCTAAGGTATACCTACTCAATTGGGTTAAGCCCAGGCGATAGAACGGGTTAGGGTAAAACTGGAATTTAGATAGTCCCAAGAAAGTTTTGGATATTTACGATGTGTGGGCGGGCATTTTCATGCTTAAACAGAAATCAGGACTAGTAGTATCTACGAAAGGAAAGATGATGAGACGGATTATCAAATATTTATAAGTAATAAGTGAGTTTAATGAACGAAATCCGTTCTTTCCTTCAATGTCTCTCTGCTCCGAACTTAAATCAAAACTATCTTTCGAACAAGGGAGCACGTAAGCACGATGAAACGAATTCTGGGTCCTGGATACTACAAAGGTAGTATAGTTTTTGTATACTTATGGGTGGCTACTACATACAAAAGTGACAGCGTTAATGCCTCTTGTGCAGCAGGATTTCACAGAATATCGATTTAAATTGCTGATAAGGATATTAATCTGACTAGGGAACATTTATAACTGTATTTTTGTTGCTCTTGGTATCCAAACAATTGTGGCATAAGTCGCCATTTGACCACATGCATATTGTACTGGTCGACAAAATGTAACCTTATATCTGTTAAATTAATTAGAATGGCCGTTTCTTATAAAATTCCTTGCACTGATTCCAAATTTGCGTAGCATTTGTTTGTAACGGGTAAGATTTTTTTGTAATACAAAATTTAAAATTCATACCAACTGTTGTGAAATAATTAATATTATTGATATTACGTGCATGTATTAATCTATAAAATTGAAATCAGAATGTACTTTTTAACGATTTTCTGCTGTACTCTGCTTGAGGAACCTCACTTCTTAGTGCCCAGCAAGAATATTTGGATTCCATTTTCTCTGATAACGATTTTCCATTTCTGAAATATCGTGGTGGAATCGCTCGCCGTGTCCGTAGCTTACATCGCTCAGATTTTCGGGAAATAAACCCAGATGTGAATATAGAAAATGAAGTTTTAGGGACAGAGCTTTATAATTGCCAATGAATTCTGTTATGACATTCTTAAAAGACTTACATGCAGTTGCTTAAAATCCATTTACTTTCCTCAAAATCATTGTTCTTCTAAAGCTCTCTTATTTGTGGGCCTACAATATAAACTCACTGATCGAAGGGAATTTGTTCTTTAAATATTGGAAACCATTACCACCTCTATTCGTCCCCTTAACTAAGTTTTTCATTAATCCAAGTTATGTGTGCAAGGGAGGAATATATACGTGTTCAGGATTTAGAAATGGTTGTGAAATTACGTTTTATGTCCAGGTATCAGCTTTATTTTAGGTCATTGCCTCTTGACATAATGGCTTTTTTCGATCTCTGCTATCCCACTCACATAGGAATCAACACAATTTTGTATATCCTAGTTGGAGACCTAACAAAATTGTAATAACTTTCAAATCGCCGCATATATTCCAATACCAATAGTATTCTATTGGTATTGTATCTTCGACAGCAAAGTTTTCATGTTGTCATACGTCTCTTTCATATGGGCCACATAGGAATCGAAGGTTTTTGATTTACAATATGAAGAAGCACGGTTTTTAACCAGATTTTAGAGAAATCTATAAACAAACTTTATTCCTTACGATCATGACGATCTCCTAACTTACTCAGTCGTGAATCAACATCGGTAAAATATACTAAAAATGCCTTCTGCAGCGAACAAGCATTTAAGGTCTTGTTCCTTTCAACGATAAGAAGAAATTTTAGTTCCCTGCTCAATGAGATTTCAGCCTTTTAATCTGGACGTCAACAATTCGGCCTGATTTTAGATCTTGAACTAGATCATTTGTTTCAGCTTGATTTGTCCTATGAGGGTCTCTATAGACGTTCCACCAAAATCTGGGCCTTCAATGTCGTCTTTTTCTAGGCTTATTTGCAGATCTTCATTGTCAGAGTTCTCTGAATTTAAACTATAATTTTCAGGTGGTGCTGCTATAGGCAGCTTGCCGCTGTGAGGAACCGGCCTGAGAGCTGAAGGGTGGTTGAGATATTCAGTGGTCCTCTTGGTTTTGCTTGTAATGCAGAAATAACAGTCCGTGAAGTGGGTTTTCGGTTCCTTCCATATCATTGGAATTGCAGACGGCATGTGCCTCAACGTCCCATTAAGTCAGCCATTTAGTAATATTACACAAGATGCACATCAAATATGTGGGGCTCAAGATTTTACCTGATCACCGATTTTACATCCAAAATAAAGTTCACTAGTCTTTTTTATTAAGGGAATAATATTTAGTTTTTGAGAGGTTAAAGTTAGTTTACCACACACATAACAGAAATTGTTTGGATTCATATATAGGCATTTTAGAGGGAATTGGACAACGCAAGAATCGATACGAGATATTCAAATTTAATTATTTGAAGTTCATATCAAAACATTTTTCTTCAAGAGTGTCATGTTTGAGTGCGTCGTATGGCAAGACAAGATCCCGACAGACGAACAGCAAGTTTGGTAAACTCGAAGCTAAGAGGATCTAAAAAAAAATAGGAAAATAAGAAACGATGGCCAGATGACATAAGGAAGCATTATTATAGGAAGAAATTGTTTTCATCCACACATATAGAATGGTTTTATCTAGCAAATATTGATTTTTCAAAAAGTTTATAAAGTAAGAAACAATACGGGGTTTCTTTCAATATTTTATAACAACAAAGACCAAAAAGTGCCGAATCTAAAAATGTTCAGATATATAAGGGTTTTATTTAAAATAAGTTGTACTTGTAGCAGCCGATGAAAAACGAACCAGATCCTAGGTATGAAAATGTAACGGCTTTTGATAACTTTTAGTCTTAACTCCTACAGGTTTCAACATAAGGTACGAGATCATCTTACGTCTGTTAAGCTAGGTGTTTCCTTCAATTTTGAGTTTTGCTTATTCGCCTATTAGAATGCAGTCACACCAAAAATCAATTTCTTTTCTAAAAACGATAATTTGTAAACAAATATGAGATTAAAAATATAAGAGATAGCATGAAAATTAGATAAATTTAGTAATGACGTTGCTCTATACTAGTTTAAGTTTCACAATAGCCAAATCTAGCCCATGCTACCAGTTTCATTTTAAGGCAATAATAGAATAGGAAGGCTATATTATATCACTAGTATTATCCCATATCGCGATGTGGCCATCTAGAGATAGATACTGTAGGTTCTGTTTTTTAGTAAATCTCGAATTCATTATAGGTACACCAAATGCGGTCAAGTTCGTCACAATATTGCCAGAAATGTTAATTTTGCTACTAAACGTGAAGCCACTAATTGCCTAGAATATTAATTAATCAACAACCCTATTAATAAGTAATTACCTCATTCAGTAATAAAAATTTAAATGTAGAAACACAGCATAATTGCAAATATTCAGCTCAGGGCATAAATATTGTACTACAACATCTAAATATATAAATGCATATCTGAAAGAATACCTTAAGATTTGAAAAATAGACTAAAATTTAATAACTTCTGCAAAACAGACAAGTACAGACATCATGTTACGAACTATGAAAATACATCTCCAACTAATATTTTTTCTCTAAAATTGTAACACAAGGAAGAAATCCTCTCTTTGCTGGAGTTAATTGTGAATAATTCATCTGTAAATGTGAACAGCATTAATTTGTCCTGGTCAATAAAATAACTTTAATTAAACTGATTAGAGCAAGCCAATTATTATTTTAATTGTCATACAAAATATTATTTTTCACTAACATTGTTCTGATTGGGTTAGTACAAAATTTTATTTTTCACTAACTTAGTTTGATTGAAGGTGTCAACTTTATGTTTTGTTAAGTAAAACATGATTATTTTTATATTATAAGTTTGCCTTATAAATTTTAGATCTAAGCCTCCAAGATCGTACAACTGGATTTTTACTTTTTTCATTTTATTGAACTTCATTGAATTGATTTTTAAATAAACAAAGGATTTGGTGAATCACATTCTAATAATTACTGATGTATTTCTGCTAATTTTTATAATTCATCATATCCTATATCAATAAAAAGTCTTTACACAGAATTGACATTGAGGAAAAGATGTAAGCAGATAAAATAAGGGGTTTCAACATCTTTCGTCCGCTAGAAGAACTATTTATATCGGAATCTGTGACATCTAGGTTGTCAATTTTAAAGATTGCAGCATTAGTGCCGACTAGATCAGATAAAACTTGATCAGACTCGATGAAACCCAATCAGATTTGATCCAGTCAAATGCAGCTGTCACCAGCTTTATGAGGATGGTTCATTTAGTCAGATCGGGTTTCATCTGCTCTGGTCGGATTCAGTTATTTTGGGACAATCGGCATTCGTAGCTTGATTCGTAGCGTTGTCTATATATTATTAAATTGAACTGGCTTTGAACATGGAATTTACATTCGTTAATAACTTTTAGAAATGTGACCTTGTAATTCTTTGTTTTATGTAAATGCACTAGCCAAACTGCAACACTAATGAAGTAGGATTTGGAAATATCCATATTTATTGAAATGGCCGAGCTTAAAACGTGCCACAATGTTGTTCTATATCTAGAAGCCATTTTCTTCGGTCCCCTATTGCCCTTCTCATTATTTTTGGTCTTCCTCTTTCTTGCGGCCTAATTAATTACCTTAGTTAATCTCGGATCAGCCATGCGTTTGACATGTCCATATAAAGCTAATTTCCTCTTCTCAATAATTTCTCCCATTCATCGACCCATTTCCTCATTTACCAATTTTTGAAACTTCCACCTATCTTTTCACGCCATTCACCATGGTTCTAAACCATAGACCAAACTACTTTTTCTTATTGTATCGTAGATCCCAAGCTTTTGACTTGGTTATACAACATTCCATTTAAACATCTTATAATCTTTCTTGATGGTATTATTCTTGTTATTATTGCTGTGTGGCCTGTATCAGTCCTATTAAAACTCACCCACAAAGCTGTCCAAAGGTCAAGGATTTTGTTTCTTGGATATTTATTCTTAGATCTGTCGGAGACTAATTCGCCGAAGACAGAAAATTTTGGAGGTGCCACGCCCAATTGTTGCTCAAAAGTCGTTAAAATCGTTAAAAAAACATGTCTTCCACGAGCGGATGAAGTAGATTTTACCAAGCATTATTGACAAATTTCCCAAGCCAATTAAACGTAAAAAAAGTAGAGATGGGGAACAAGCAATAAAAGTAAACTGATACTGGGGACCTCGGTCTTGATGATATAATATACCAATCGAATCTCCAATCGTTAAGACTCTTCTTCTTTTTCTTAGGTTAGGTTAAATTGAATTCAAAAAATTTATTATTTGCATGTAAATATAGCAGGAACTTTTGAGAATATCATGGATGTACATACCTATATTTTCCTAATCGGAGAAAAGTAATACCAGATTTCTTCTCTTTTGTGAAAACCGGTTTATTGCTTTTTCAGTAACTCTATCTTTATTATTATTCACAAATTATGTGTGAACGCTAAGCATACAGAGACCAGAGAGTTTTCCTCAGACATGATCTCAACCAGGTTTTTACACGTCGGATGGTCCTGAAAGATCTTTCAATTGTTGTTGTGGTATTGTAAGGAAATATTCACTGTAATTTTCAGGTACCTATGCATGCTTCACTAAATTTGAAATGTACTTTGATACTAAGCGTTATTTTAATATTCCAGGCGGGGAGGCAACTGCTTCCCTTGCCACCCCCCCCCCCCCTCTTCCGGCGCCCATGCACGTAATATTCCCAAGAAATCTTACCGAATTTAAATGCTAAGTTCAAATCGAATTCATTGATATTATATTCTGGGACATTCGGTTTGGGGTTCGGGGTTCGTCCAAATAAGCAAGCCTGAGAACCCATCGTAGGTATCGCCGTAGCTTACATAAGAATACAGCTGAGACACATTCTGATACCATTTTGATCCTTTCACACTTAGATTTGCAAGGGTTGATAGGAAAACTATAGCCTAACAACCGCCCGATCGACGTTTTCACCGACTGAATGTTGCATTTACATTAACAAGGCCTATGCCCTATTAAACGTTTACACGTTTCAAAAAATTTCAGGCATAATTATGGCATTGATTTGTGTAGAGATTTACTAGCCAGAAATTTCTTCGGCTGGATCCCATTCTTACTTTCATATTGAATTAAAACCAGTAAGAAATGGTATGTTGCAGATTCCTCATTACCTAGCATAGCGAGGACTATCGAACAATTAGTTTAATGGGCAATTCACTTAATTGATCTCTTCCCTAAAATAATCGGCCATACAGAAACTATGAGGAATTCATATTCCTTTTTTAATTACTAAGTGAAATGATGATAATGATTTCCGCCAGACTGGTTGAATTTTCCTTCATTCCATTAGCTTAAAGGAAAAATGTAAGAGACTGCAATGAACGAGATGATGAGCTTAATGAGTCAACTTCTAAGAATACTTCTTGGGCTAGTGTAAAACTCGAATAAATGAACTTGAGAAATCGAACATCTAATACACACATCAGCACATCAAGAATTTTAAGCGAATGTGATTGCCAACTTTCAATAGCAGTGGCTAGGCAACTGAAGAAAATATTATTTCCCATAGATCATCTTCTTTTCTTAGGGGTACTGCCTTCTCAGTTCTCCCAGAAATGAGATCTCCCATCTTATTATTGAACCATTGAATATTGATTGCTTGATCAACTCGCACCACATCCTTCCTTTCAGGAAATGATTCTGAATGTGAGTACACAAGGAGCTCCATGAACATAGAGAAGTTTAGTGGACTGTTTGTATGTTTTTAAAGTAGATATGCCTCGGCCTTAGTCACCTGTCACCTGACCCATATGATCTGACAAAAACAAATCCAAGACCCAAGAAACGACAACAGTCATGTCAGAGCGTACAAATGTATTGTTAAGGCATGCATTATTGCGTGTAGGTTGATCAATTGTTTGCCTTAAGTTAAAACTCGGGAAGGCATCACACAAATCAAGAGCATAAGTCGTTTCTGTGCCAAAAGAAACATTGAAATCACCAGATAATATAATAGACTTAACTTGTTTAGTGCATCTTCCATTATGGTCAGAAAGGTGTCAAACTGACCCGAGGAAGGGCCTGTACAATACAAGGATATACTAGTTAAAATCTCTTAAAAGCACACAGCTGCATTCAAAACATTTTTCAACATTACAAACATTGACAATTTCAATTTCTACACTAAACGATGATCTAATAAAAACTTACCACATCCTTGTCATTGACTTCTTACATAAAAGCCTGCTAATACATAGTTTTAAAAGCTTAGCTCTTCTTCTCGCTAGCAATGTTGTGTTAAGCACTTGACGTCAATGTTTTGTTCTTCTAGAACTACCCCAAGTTCAAGTACCTTTTTACGTGATGATCGAAGATTCAAGTGCAGTACCTTTGGGCCTCGTATTTTTTGTTGCAAAGAGGAAAGGGGATTCTCTGGTTTATCATTACTCTTACGTTTAGCTTTAGGGACTGCCAGTTTGAAAGAGCTAATATATTTGTTTTTTCTTTTTTGGTAGCAATTTTGTCACAGCTGCAACCCTCTCGAATAATATTAACATAAACCTTTACACTGTACAAATATTATTATACTTTAGATTATACAGTTCCATAATCTTCATTATGCATACATCATACCTAAATATCAATAATCAATATTTTTTGAAGATATATACTCAAACGGTGGCTAGTTTATCAAGAGTTATTAATGTTATAATTAATGGAAACAGCATTATTTATAAATTACATACCTGTTTTCATTTTAGGGAAAATTAAACAAACTACAAGCCCAGTTAACCTTATAATTATCTGCACAGCGGGTTACTAGACATGCTGGATAACCTTAAAAAAACAATCAATTAAATAAAACTTCTTGTAAACATATGCCAGTAGCGGATCGGTAAAATTTGAACGTGCGTTAAATCGTTGAGTGTCTGAACTGTATTCTTAAGTAAGCTGTGATATCACTACTAATAAATTGTAGACAGTTTCGATTTAAAAAACCTCTTTTGAGAAATCGACCTAGGCGTCAAATAAATTCTCTCAATATGTTAAAAATTTAAGATAATTGAGGAAATACCTCATACTTAAACTTTCGTTTTTTTTCTTGGATTAAATCTAATATGTATTCGCTATAATATACTATGAATTACAAAATATAAAGTTGACACCATCTTTCAAAAAATAATCTACATTTCACATTTTAAATAAAATTCAAATTATACTACACACTCTCTAAATTTTGCAAATATTAGCAGCAATAATAACTATAATAAAATGCCAAATACAATGGCAAAAATAAAACCAAAATTATCTATAAGGAAAAGGAAAAGGGTCAGTTTCGGTAAGTTGGCTCCCCAGCAAAGTTATTTTAATCAACGTTTTAATTCTAAAAATAGATTAAATTATGCTTGCATGTCAATAGATTATTTCACTAGATCCATTAAGAAACACTTTAAATGCACATGTTCGACTTTTACCTTTTGAAACCTCAACGTGTGTTTTAAATTGTTTTTCAATTACATACTAGGGGAATGTTAGAAGTTTAGCATGCAATTCAAGCTGTAAACGGTAATACCTGATGTTTAATTACTTAGAAAATATTTAGAATTTTGATATTAAAGCTCATGTTGCTTAATTAGTTTACTAATATTAATTAAAGTCGACTTCTTAGTGTTCTTAGTTTAATAATGAAACATGCATAGTAAAACCAATCAAATTCGTCGAAAGCGAATAAGAATAATATATTTTACTTTGCTGACTCTTCTAAAATTTAAAGGTCATTAGTTCCAACTCTGATTAATTCATTTGAAGGTAAATACGCGCCATTAATGAACTAAAATTCTACTCCATCAAATATTGCTTTGCCTCTTGTTCAAACCAGTATGTATCAAGACGTTTGTTTTCATGGAACAGTTTTGGAAGACTCTGGATTGTGGCTAAAAACATAGCGGGCATAAATCTTAAGGTATAGGCTTGTCACACAGAATCTAATTTCCATCTTTTTTTTTAGTCGATTCGATGTTGGCTATTAATAGCGATATAAATTTTGGAGATAGACCAGCAAGTTCTGTAGAGATATACTAGCCAGAAAATCCTCTTTTCATATTGAATCAAAACCAGCACGAGATGGTGTTTTGCAGATTCCCCACTACATAGCACAAATATTCTAGCTTCCTCTGCATATTGCAGTTCAGCAGTTGGAAACTAGTTGCTTGACGGAACTCTTTGCCGATTTAGCCATGAGATGCTTACGTTAAAATATAACAATAAATCCACATCTTCAATCCTCAAGGTTATAGTGGGGAGTACATAGCTTCTCACGATTATAACTCGAAAGTGCATCTTCAAAAAGGGAGTCTAGCTCTGTATGACATTTTAATTCTATTCAGTTGTCCCAGCGCTACGAGAACTAGGAGTATTTCCGAGTAGAGGAAGTGAAATTATGTAAAAGGATGGTATAATTAGACAAAAAATAAAAATATGCTGGATAAGATAAAGCATACACTGAGTCTCTAGATTTATGAGAAGGGAATTAATATACTTACACAATTATTTAATAGCGTTAATAAAATAGGTATCATCCCATTAGACCGGTTCAGATCAATCTGTATAACCCGACCCAAAAAATAAAACACTGGATATTCGAGGAATATCGAATTGATCTCTTCCTTAAAAAGATCCGCCATGCAGGAATCGGTTTTCCTTTATTAATTACTAGGCTGAACGATAGCCAGGATTGTCCCCTTCGGAAATTTATCTTTAATAAAAGATATCAGCATAATTATCTGCCTTGATTCCATTAGCTTGAAGAAAAAATGCAAGCGCGTACAACGCGCACCGAGTGATCAGCTTAATCAGTCAGTCAGTCGCTAAGAATATTTCTTAGACTAACGTAGCAGAATCTGCGGAAAATATAAAATCACAATTTGGCTCAAGAAGCGCCTTTCGGATTCAGACTCTTAGCCCATATACAAGAAAAGCGCCTCCAACAGAGCCAAACATAAGAAACTGATTGATATATTAAAACGAACTTAAGTAGATGTGAAAAATATTCACTCTATCACAGTCTTTATAGGCATCAAACTGCAGAGAGAATAACAAAAAATTAAGTTGATCCATTCTATCTCACTTTATATTTAACATGTACTCCGAAGGGCTGAAGATATACTACAGATATAATACAGTCTAGGTGAATGGAATACGTCATATGGCTCTGTCTTGTTAGCTGGTAGTATCGAAGAATTGCAAGAAATATTTAAGCATAGGTCATGATATAGAAACTTGAATAAAAATTACCCTACGAGAATGCTAGAGTTGTTATTGACAACGCAGCTTAGAGCGTACCTAGGTAGTTCGTTGCTGAAGATCATCTGCAATATACGTCTTCAAATTTAATAGCATCTTTACTCAATGAATAAACTAGTTAGTGGGTAAAAAGGAATGACAGTGGACTGAGAGAATGATACATCTTGAAAGGAATGGGAAAATACAGTGAAATATTATGTAATATAAAGAAGAAAAAAACAACTTACTTTAGATATTTTATGAGAAACTTAAAATACCTGTAATAATGGTGGGTAAAATAAAAAACAAATGTTCTGGCTGAAAAACTTGAATAAATGAGCTTGAAAAATCAAAGATCTAGTACACACATCAGCACATCGATAATTTTACGGGAATGTGATTGCCAATTTTCAATACCTCTCCATTTTCCCCATCAATCAGTTGGAGAATACGGTGAAATCTGGATGAGATACGACATTTTACATTTGACAAAGGTATTCAAACTGTTCCGTGATGTATCATCCAATATATTTAAAGTTAGATATCATCTTTATACGTCCTTCATCAACTTCCAATGCATCCTCAGGATGTGGTGCACGTCTATTATGTGATATTAAATCATTGGTTTTCTTTTAACGACGTTTATATTTAGTACACTTTCTTGCTCCCCGTATTACCAAAAAACAGCAAAATTCAGAAAATCGTGAAGACCTTGTAAGATTTTACTTCATATAACCATCTCATCGGCATATCCGATTGTGATCTTAAACTCAAATTTACGATCGTATAAGGCCCCCTTGAAAAATATCTCAAAATATATGATGGTTTTCAACTCATACCGCCGCTTTTCGTATGTCTCTACCATCATGACAGGTATAGTAGGAAATTCTTTGTCCTAGAATATGGAACTGAACAACAAATTGACAAAATCAACGCAGTCAATCTTCGATAGAAGCTGATGTAGCAGAAATAAAAACACTTGATTTTGGCATTATTTTTCTCGTGTGTAAAATTAATATAAAAACAACCGTTTGTGTAAATAAGTTTTCAGCAGGGATTAAAGTGTTGATTTTAGTATTCTAAAAGTAAGTCAGACAACCATCGATGATGCAATTGTCTTCGTCAGGAAAATGTATATTGTGACTTTGCATCTTATATGCTTTACTAAAATCACTAAACAATAAGGTCACTAGCAATTCGATTTTAATAATATAGGTAAAACTCTTTAAGCAAAGCTCTAATTAGGAATAGTTTCATAGTACCTTTTCTTAATTATAAGTAGTTAATTTACATTCATATGATGTTAAGTTATAAAACTATTAATTCAAATTTAGTGAAGAATTTTAATTAAAGTTACCAATATGATTTTAGGTACACGAAGCGGACGCTTGCCTGGTGTTGGCTAACAAATACTGTCAAGATCCAGATGCCGAAGACGCGGCTAATATAATGAGGGTTATTTCTATTAAAAATTATAGTGATGATATTAGAGTAATTATTCAATTGATGCAGTATCATAATAAGGTAAGTTTCGTGATGCTATTATGAGTAGTAGCTGCAGACTCTTATTAATAGTATATTCGATAGCATATTTAATTGTCATATAATGTATTACAATAATGTATAATATTTCAAAACGTGCTTCACAATAATTACTTACAATAGTACAGATAAAACATTTGGTTTCTGAGATTAACATAATTTTTTATCGCCAATTTGCTTTGAAAATTAGATTTGGCTATTTTATTTCTTACTGTATGTAGATTTAACCATACCTTTATTTTATATGAGAAAGTAATGCAAGTTTAGTGTATAATGCGTTCTCTAATATTTATCGTGACCGAATGGATTCTCTAAAAACAATCATGAAGACCTTCGAGTTTAAAGAAAAAGCTGCAACCTTAATACCGCGAATTCGAACGTTATGGAATGAGAGGTATATAGATACGGATATGCAGACTGAATCTCTTTTTTTTCTGTAGGTTAAACTCATTGTTAATAAAAGTATGGTGTTTTAAAGAGTGCCGAAATATCATAATTTTCTACTCAGGGATGAAATTACGCTCATTATCACAAAAAAGAGTTCCTTTTTGTTGCATGCATGCATATGTACAAGTGGAATTTCATTCCTGGGTAGAAAATAATATTTCAACAAGTTCTAAAACACACTTTTGATTAAAATATCCAGGATTCAGTAGAAAACGAGATTTAATCTGTATATCAGCTATCTCCATATACAGTGACCGAAAAAGGGTTGTGTACTGGGCAGCATTGGTGATTAGAAAAAAAACCAGGAGGGTGGCGAATTCGTTGTCGACCATATGGTGTTGTGGAATGTGGCCATTGAAGTCTCCCAGATCGACCTGTATTGAGTCAAACGTGGTAGCTAATGTTGTAGAAAAGCTTTGGTAGGCTCTATCTTGAGCCTACCAAACCGAGTGGTAGGAAAAGGGTAGTTTACTGTTGTTGTAGAACATACTTGTGTTTCTGTAAGGGCTAGTATGTGTGCTCTAAATGCTTGTAGATGTTACGTTGCAGAAATCTAGTCTAAATTGGTTCGGTATGTTTGCTGTCTGTGAAATGCGGAATGAAGGCCTCCCAGCGCATCCAGCGGCCGGAGATCCGAATGGCCGGGGAGTTTACTTCTGGAATATTGTCCATCATGTCCATATATTCCTACTGTGGAACCTGGAACCACCAGCGCGGAAGCGGAACGTGATTCAGAAAAACCACTTGGCACTTCCCAGTTCTGGTGGGGTGGTCTTTCACCGGACGATACGAGTAGGCGTATGCATCTACCACCTCGGACCGCTTCCACTGGATGCATTGGCCTCAGACTCATTCTTTTGGTGGTCCCTAGTCTGACAGGGGTTAGAATGGGGTTTGTCGGGTCACTTCGCAGTGATCATCTCCAGACTTTGTACTTCGGTGTTCTCCAGCCTGGGGGAGGAAGACGAAATATTATGGGACACATCCCATATAGCACACCAAATCAAGATTACGATGTGTTCGCATTGTGACGATGTATCTAGATGCAGACACAGGGTTGCACAATTCTACGATGTAAATGTGCTACGTTTACACATTTCAGGTACACACGTATGCACAAAGGTTAAACGTCCGCCTCACAATGTAGCCACAGTATACCATTTACATATACACAACTTAAGTGATCCACAGTGTGTTATCGGCTGCACAGTGATTGTGTATTATGCTTAAACTCTGCTTACACATGGCATTTGTCCTTCTCAATTTTAACGTAAATATACTATTCCGTGTATATGTAGCTCCGTTGCCCCATGTATACGCCCTGTCAAAGAAACCAATTTTTCATGAGCTACCTCAGGAAAATAAAAGTTTTGCCGCCTGACCTTTATTCGTTCTCAAAACAGGTATTTTAAAAAAATAATTAATATTATGGTTTTTTGAGAACGAAAGAGCGGGCAGCGAAACTTTTATTTTCCTGAAGTATCTGTCTGAAGAAAAGTTATTTTAAAATTGTTCTTTTTTTCTTTCCACATAATATACCAAGAGCGGCTAAAATATAGAACAAATTCATTAAAAAATCAGGTATTGACTTTTTAGAAAAATGCTCGATCACGTCAATTATAATTTCTGTTCCGTTTTTTTTGCATCAAAAAGAACAGGGTGTTTCAAAAAAGTAGATTTGATGTACATTTTTTTTTAAATGAAACACTATTTTTTAAAATCCAATTTTGAATTCTGTCTTAATTTTTAATAGCCTATCGATTGATGGCAACTTCAATATCTCCAAAACAGTTAGATATGGAGTATAGGTTCATGCTACATGAATTATGCCTAGAATTTGACGAACAATTCAAAATTGGAATTTAAGCAATAGTGTTCCATTTAAAAATAAATTAAGTTTGATGTCAAATCTGCTTTTTGACACAACCTGCATAATTTCTTCTTTTTAGAGCAAAAAAGCAGAACAAAAAATTATAATGGACGTGTTGGAGCATTTTTCTAAAACATCAATACCTGATTTTGAAACGAATTTGTTCCATATTTTAGTCGCTAACTTTATATAGTTACTACTACGGAACGCTATGAATTGGTGCAACAGAAAGCAGAAGTACGAAAACACTAGAAAATGACAGAACTTTTACAAGAATATTAAAATGTATTGCAAATATTCAAATAACATAGTAAAAACGCAAATATATCTTATGCTATACATTGGCAGCCTTTGTTGCAGCTCAGCAGCTCTCTTTTCAGCCATTCTTCGTTTTTTGAAAAAAAACAATCCTCCAGTCGGTTGGTTGCATGTCGTAACCATTCGCAGACCGCCACGTCGTTTTGGAGCTCAAATTTGGCAAATTGGGTATTGGACAAGAGTCTTTCATAAAGTCACTGCAATAATACAAAAAAGTACCTATAAGCTGAGCACAAAAGATCAATTGTTATGATTGTAACTATAAATACTCTGAAGGATGTTCACTTTCTAATTTAACAAAAGTAAATGTGCAGAACATTATATGCCGTGATACCCAATGACCTTTGATTGTGCATTTCCTACAGCATCCATACCCAGTGTGGCCTTTGAGCTATATATGAACGAGGCGGTGCCGGTGCATCGCAAATGTAAGCATCCATTACGATTTTATATGTAATTCCTGATTCCATAATTCCATTATTTACGAGTTCCACGTTTTCCTTTACAAAATTAGGCAAAAATAAAGAACGAGACTCTGGTTTGCTATTTCGGTGATATATTTTTAACACTTTATTGATTTAAAATGTTCCAAAAATAATAAAATTGGACAGTTACGGTTTGATAAAAAAAAGAACGTTAAATTGACATGCATCAAAGGGTGTTGAAAATTTTTGTATCAAAAATCTGTGTAGCGATAATCGTTACTGGATTTCCATGACCGCCTAGGTATTCTATAATAAGAAAGTGCATACCACCTCAGAACTTTACAAATGGTAAAATAACTACTACCTGCTACCACATGAGATACAAATGGCCAGGATGCCAACGCTCTGCGCTGGCATTGTTCCATCTCCCTCGAATGTAAAAACGACAACACACAACTGCAGAGTGTATGTTATTACACTGTACCATTGGTGGTGTATACACAAGATTTTACTTAAAGTGATAATCACCACACTAATGATTTAAACTTTGTCAGCATCCTGTACGAACGTTAATTTTCAAAATTCTAACGACCCAATTAACTTTACATTATTATAGGTACATAAAAATGTTAGGTAGAAATCCAACAAATTACATTAAACCATTGTAAGCATCATGTAGGGACCTATGTCCCCTACAAAAATGAAGATAATCTTCGGAGATCGAGTTCAATAATATTTTGTTCCCTAGGGGAAATATGGGGAATACCGATCACTTAAGAAAAATAATTAATATATACCAAAATAGCTAGAATTTAAGACTTGTTTTATGTAAAAGTTAACCAAGCACAATTACGGAAGAATAAGAAAGGGTGAAAAGATGGAAATGAAACAAAATAAAACATTTATTTCACAAAAGAGTATAAATGTAAATAATCGCTATTACCCTACCTATTCGGACAATATCGACCATAAAAAAATTAAACAAAATGCCCTTTAATATCAAAAACTAACAAGAACAAAATTAACAAATATGTACAAAATTAACAAATATACAAATAAGTACCTTACTTAAAAACCTTACAGTTTATTAAAAAATCTATGCCTGGCAAAAATGACAAATGTACAGTTCAGTGATTTCCACGCTTGTACATTCTGCATGTAACGATTTTCCACAAGGCAAGTCATCCACCACTCATTGTTCTTGCCAAATTTCATGCATACGATGCAAGGATACGTGGTCTCTTCCAAATTTTGTTTCTTGCTATTAGGCTTTTCTTTCTTTGAGCAGGAATTTATGGCCTTTTCCATTTTTTTCCTGGTTATTTGGTTTGCTTGTCTTTACTAAATAATCTGTCACTAATTTTCGTTTGGTTCTTTGTGATTTTGCCAGTTCCATTTTTCTTACTATTTCATTTTCTTTAATCTCTAATTCTATTTTATTTGGTGTCATGGTAAACAATTGAGAATTAGTTTTCTTGCCCTTTTCCTGGCTAGACCTCAAGAATCGGGGAATAGGCTGAAGATCATCAAATGACACATTAGCACTCACGCTTTTTTCTATGTCATTATCACTATTCTCATCTGTATAGTAAACTATACCAGGTTCTGATCCACTATCGGTATCAAATTCGATAGTTTTCCGTTTTGAAATTCATGATGGATCAGCTTCTGCCAAGTCTTTACTTGATATGTTTGTCTTAGAAGGATCTTTTATATATTTTTTCGTATTATTTGCTGTTTTATCATTAATTCCTACGCCCTTGTTAGTCTTATCCCCGTTGCCTTGGTTGTCATATTGTCTTTGCGTTTCCTCCTCCTCTATCACGTTTTCTTCACTAATGATAAATTCTTCCTCATTTATGACATCTCTGTTTAGTGGAAAAAAACCTGTTGCCTCAAATCCCTTTACACCTTTTTCAATTGTTGCTATCTTGTTATAGACCTTTTTAAACAGCTCGGCAATATCAGACTGGTCAATTCTTTGGTAATTTTTCGACCTAAGAAAATAATCACACTCACGATTGTAAGCGGTTTTCAATGGCCCATAGGCGCAAACATCGAGTGGTTGGAGTCGATGGGATGTGTAAGGCGGTAAGGTCACTATGGTTATACCACAGCTTATACCGTACCGAATCAGTTATTTAACTCTCCACGTGTTTTGAAGCAATAAAATCCAACCAATGGGAGCATTTTCCTCATATTCTTGGCGTCTGCAACGAGCCGAATTATATGAGGGCGACTTCGTTTATTTATGAATAACAGTACCGGTCTGGTGTCCAATGTAGTGTTATCTTTTTCTATTACGACAGTTTGCCGAATCGAAGAGACATAAACGGAGGTTGAGTCGGAAACTGAACACACCGCACAGCGTTGGCCTCTCGATTTTTTGACAAGAAGCAGCAGGTTACGTTCTTAGATTGGATTGTTTTCGTGTTATTATTTGTGCTCGATTGTTCGGTGATTTATTTAAGTGTGTTAACTTTTTGGACATTAATCATTAAAGTGTATTCAATATTAACCATGGTCGTACGTTGTTTTGTCTGCAAAAGGTACAAGAAAGTCAATCCAGCTTCAGGATATTTTAGTTTTCCGAAAAATGAAAGGTTGTAAGTAGATGTTTAGATTAGGTATTGAGATTAAAGTATAGTTCATTCATATCACATTGCATGATAAATTAATATTCTTCGTCGATAATTGTTTGGCTCCC